>CAKLBY020000178.1:0-58664 GCA_921007115.2 Peronospora matthiolae
TCATCCCAAATAATCCTGTACACCAATTGCATGCCCTACAAAATCTGACCCATCGCGCAAACCAGGTACAAAACAAGTGTCCGTTGCAACATATCACAGTCGGTTTCTACCGGTTTCTTCGCGACTCGGGACCAGTATACCGTTCCAAGCCAGCTAACTCGTTATGTATCCATCGATCACCAGCAGTCAAAGATGATCGCTGCAGCAGCTCAGCGACTTCGATCGAGTTCCATGCACACCCTGAAGACCTACGACAAGAGCGAGCACCGCCTCCTCGTCGTCGGTGGCAGCGGCTTGTGGGTAGCAACGTCCTGCAACGCGCCGTGCAAAAGGGGATCGAGGTGCGCAGTCTCAACCGCTCAGGCAAACCGCAGTGGCAGGACGTGCCGTGGATTGACCAAGGTGGATTGGCGCTCGGGGAGCGTCTTCAATGAGGAGGATCCGGCAGAGGCTGCTCTGACGGTGTCACTGGTGTCAGTACGTGTCCAATAGATACTGGAGGTTGCTTGAAGCAGTGTGCACTTGCACTGACAAGTACGTTGACGCCTCATCAATTTGTGTCTGTTCGTGTCCCGATGTCTCTGCTGCTAGTCTCGACGGTAGGTGCCTTTGGGAGCCAGGAGTTTATGGAGAAAATGTGCGGAGACGCGACGATTCAAGTGGCCCGGGCGGCGCAGAAGTCAGGTGTGGAACGATTCGTGTTCGTGTCCAACTCTCGCGTTGGCTCGTGCTACCCGTCGTGGCTACCGTTGTGGATGGCTATTACCATGGAAAAAGAGCGAGCAGAAGCTGTTGTGCAAGCCAGGTGAGGAGATTTGAGGTGTGGAAGCTTTTTTTGTTGAGGTGGATCTTTTTCTGATGTCCGGTGGTTGATGGGTGTCGTAGCTTCCCAAGTACAGGGGTGGTACTGCGTCCAGGCTTTATCTATGGCTGGCGTCGGACGGCGAAAGGACAAGGCATCCCACTTCAACTTGTTGGTGCGCCTGTATCGATGCTTGCACGCAACCTTGGTGCCGTGTCAACTGCATTGGGCTATGTGCCATTCATTGGGGAGGAGACGCGGGCTGCTATTCCTGTTGATGCAGTTGCGAAGGCGGCAGTGCTCAGTGCTATCGGTCCCGTCCAAGGACAAACGCTGGACACAACCAAGATGCTTGAGGTAGCTGCTTCTTTCCACGTCCATGAGTGAGATACTGGCAAAGGACATCACGGTGGCGGAAATGTACCAGAACCTCTGCAGGTAGAAGATGCTCCCGCCGCATTGTAAACCACGAGAGTACGATCCGCATTCGGATGCAGCAGCTGTTGTCAGAAGTCTTCGCTAATGTTGCCACCTTCATGCTGCCTCGGGCTTGTAAGTCAAACCGATAACAGCTTCTCTGTGCTCCTCTGTTCAGTCGTCCATTCTCGCAGATAAAGTAGGCCAAAACAACGTACACTCGTAACCACATCTGTCACTTCTTATGCAGCTTTGAACGTACCAGATACTCCATAGCGCTGGCTGAGAGATCATGCAAACACCCAATTTCATGTCCGTGCCTATTTAACCCACCCATCTTGTCCCGAGTGATCAGTCACCACAGTAGCGTTACGATTGGGTACGATGTTGAAGTGGCCACACGATGCTCCCCCTCGAAATGTGATTGGCTATATTCGACTCGCACGACCACCGAATCTAGATCGACGCACGTTTTGTCAATACGACAACATGAAGAGCTCCGTAAACAGCCCGAGTGACCTTCTCTTCCTGAATTTCAACCAGGACGCCTCGTACGTCCGCCCACAAACAACAGACGGAGCTTCCTTTTCTCTACTTCATTGCTTGTTATCGGTTCAATACGATAGACTATTGACAGGTGCTCGTTCTCTGTAGATGCATCAGCGTCGGCACTCGCCAAGGGTTTGGTATCTACAACTGTGAACCTTTCAGCAAGTGCTTCCAGGAAGATATTGGGGGCATCGGGATCGCTGAGATGCTGTATTGTACCAGTCTTGTGGCTCTGGTTGGTGCTGGAGATCAGGTAGGTCACGTACAGAGCAAATGGGGTGGTGAGTGACAAGGCCGCTGCTATTTACTCCCTCACGTCTGAATATTTGCTTCTTGTTCTGTTTTTATCGTACATTCTTTAGCCTGCGTTCTCACCGCGTCGACTGCGTGTGTGGAACACCAAGACAGGAGCAGCGATATGTGATTTGAACTTTGTCACGGCCGTGTTGGCCGTGCGTATGAACCGACAGAGGTACATTGTGCGTGGTTGAATGCCTGACCTTAGATGATAGAGGGTAAAGATACGTGTGAGTGGGTGAGATTTTGCTGAAGTGAACGTGTTCTTCTGGCATAGGTTGATTGCAGTACTGGAGCGCAAGATTTACATCTTTGACATTAGCACCATGAAGATTCTGGAGACGTTGGACACGTCCCCGAATCCCAAAGCGTTGTGTGTGCTCTCTCCGCACGACAATGGACATCTAGCTTTCCCCTCTGGAGCTATGCCAGGAGAGATCGTGCTGTATGATGCCAACAACCTTGGTGTGCTGAACGCATTTCAGGCACATCGCACGGCACCCGTGTCGATGGCATTCAACATTCATAGCACACTACTTGCAACAGCTTCCGAGTCGGTAAGAAGCCTTCGATGACGATTTGTTCTTGATCGAGGTTTGCAGTAACCATGTCGCGATTTGTGCTGTAGGGAACACTGATCCGTGTGTTTGCCGTTCCAAGTGGGACGAAAGTTGCGGCCTTTCGACGAGGGTCCTATGGTGCTCAAGTCTACTGTCTAGCCTTCAACGAGAGCTCCACGATTCTGTGTGCTTCGAGTGACACAGGTACCATCCACTTCTTCTCTCTAACTGGGGCGGAAAGTTCGGCTACAGGTAGCTTCGGTCATTTCACGCCGATCACGTTTACACTGGCTGTCGCTGGAAGCACCTTCGGCTCCACGGTCTTTGGCAGTGCTGCTGCTCCATCCAGCTCGGTCCCAACAACCGTTGACTCTTCGCCTGGCAAACCCTCGGCAAATGCTGTCAACGTCAGTACCACGACACGGACGACGCGTAGTACCAGCTCTGCTGTCACCAATTTTGATGAGGTGGCTGCAGTCATGAGTGCGTATCTGCCCAGCTCTTTTTCGGGTATTGCCGAAGGAACTCGCGACTTTGCCTATGTAAGCAATACGTTGTTGGAAGTTGACGAGGTTGCTTCACTTCAACCGGTTGCTAACTTGTTACTTCCAGGCTCGACTTGGCTCTACTGGAGTACCAAACCAGTGTGCAATCCATGGTCCTAGGGACAACGATAACCCGATCGTACAGTTATATGTCGCAACTGCCGACGGCTACTTTTACGAGTACTCGCTGAACCTTACTATCGGGGGCAAATGCAAGCTGGAACGGGTACGTGACGTTTGTCTTGCTCGTCTTTCGTGGACTCATCATCGTGTGCTTTCTTGGTGATAGGAAAACGTCATTCGCGATAGCACGTCCGAAGAGATCGAGGCCATCTACATGTCGTAGTAACATTTCTGCCGAACATCTTCGATGCTGATGCATTTACTGGACGATGACACTCCTCTTTCCAGACGCGATAGGTGACAACATCTAACACGCGCAGAAAATGAATGTACAAAGAAAGCGACGTGGATGTATTCCTAAACACGAGCTGGGCAACTAGACCCTGAGGCCACGTGTCTATGACGCAAGACTGCAAACCTTGTGTGGCGTAAGTCACCGATTGGGGCAACCACTTCTACTTGAATCGAGAGTCACTTGGGCAGGCTGTACAACATTATACCAGCTTCTCAAACGCGATGCCCCGAACACTGTGCCCACGCAAAGATTGCCGCACCATTGCAGCGAATTGCGCAGGGTCATTCCGAAACAATTCTGCAGCTTCTGCTCTCACAATAAAAACGAATACAGTGTCAACTCCAAAGCTTCCAGCATCATGCCAATGTAATCGTCCGTATGGCGCGCACCTTTATTCAACGGATCGTCTGGATTTGGCTCGTAGAAGAGGTAGATCAGACCATAAATGACCGAGTTGATGTCCAATACGGGCTTCCAGTCCTCGCGTAAAATGTTTAGACACACGTTACCATCCAGGTCAATGTTCGGGTGGTATATCTGCACAGCACGATCCGTCAATGAAAGCACAACAACACGTCCGTCTACACCTCCTGTTGTCCTGAATACTAACAAACTACACCAGCCTCAGTGACTAAAACAACAACGCACCTTCGTCAGACACTGGACCTTTGGCGGGTCATGTGGATACATCTACAAATCAAGCCACAACAACAACTATAGATGAGATTTCTGCGCAAGACAAATGACACCCTCATTCACTTCTGTAGTCTCCCCATACAGGCGGGATCTTGAAACTAAAGGCGAACGACGCGCCTTTCCACAGACCCGTGTCCACGGCAATCTGGTCCAACCACAAGCCCAATCAGTCTCGACCTTTTAGAAATGCGTCTGTGAGTGTGTCCCACACAAAACCCTCGCACCTTGACAGTAAATACTGTAAGATCGTTCACTTCCGGGAACGTGACGGTCGCGGCCTTCCCGCCATCCAGCTCCGCAATGTCTTCAATAAAAAAACACACAGCACAACACACCCACCCACCCACCCACCATCTGTTCAGCCCTTTTTTGCACCAGGTTATTTGCAACTGCCATCGTAATCAGCAAATCGCACCTTTTTGGATCCGAATTTCGCCTGGGGTTCGTTTTTTCTCCTTGCTGATGCCGCTGCGCTTGCCACGACCGACGCCGAGGATCTTCGTCTTGGGCTTTGGGGCCGCCACCCCGGCATTGTCCCCTGCATCAAAAGCTGCTGCCTCTTCTGCCGCTTTCTTCTCTTCAGCCGCCTTTTCAGCTTGCTTGGCCTTGAGACGGATCATCGCGTGGCCTTTGAACTGACACTATGAGCAGCACGACGGCCCCAGCGCTGAGGGATCAGTAATCGAGAATGCCATGGGTTGTATATCAAGTTTCAGAGGTGAAACGTAAATGTACGTGGTCCACTTGTACAAAACAAGGCCAAATGGCTACTTTTGCATCAAATGGCTACTTTTGCATCAAATGGCTACTTTTGCATCAAATGGCTACTTTCGTACCAAATGGCTACTTCCTTCCACCTCCTCCTCCTGCTCTGACCGTCAGTGTTAATGTGCTTGACTGACTCATAGTTTCGCAGGCAGAATCTGCTTGAGCTGCGGCGTGATATCGTCGTCATCCGGATCCGTAGCGTCCGCAAAGTCCGTGATCTGAGCAAACTTGCTCTGCACCGCCTCAGGCGTGATCTCCTTCTCCAGATCGAGGAACACCCCGCGGCTGCGCATGTACTTGACCTGTGCGACGAATCCGCCGCCGCTTTCAAAGATTTTACCCGAGCACGGCACTGACTCGTGGCATAAGTACACGACCGTGGGCGCCACGTACTCGGGTTTCCACTTGGCCACGAGATCTTCGGGGATGACGGACGCCGTCATCTTGGAACCCGCGCCAGGGGCGACGATATTCACCTTGATATTCGAGCGAGCGCCTTCTTTGGCCAGTGACTTGCCAAAACCAGTCATAGCAGCCTTGACTGAGCTGTAGTTGGTCTGGCCAAACTGACCGTATAGACCGTTAATCGACGTGATGAGAACCACGCGGCCGTACTTTTGCTCGCGCATGTACGGCCACGCCGCGTGCGTGACCGCAAAAGCTACACAGGAGACGCAGTGCGAGGTGAGTCACGAACGTGAAGAGCATGTAGCTTAAACACCATTGCGGATGATGACTGCACAACGTACTTCCTTGAAGGTGGACGTCCAGCACCTGATTCCATTGAGCTTTGGTCATTTTTGCAAAGCTGGCGTCCCGCAGGATCCCAGCATTGTTCACCAAGATGTCAATGCGGCCAAAGTGATCAATGGCAGTGGCCACGACTTTGCCGCCGTCCGAGACCGAGTTGTAGTCGGCAACGGCGACGCCGCCTAGAAGACAAGAGACGAGCAGTTTACGGGGGTCAGTGCGAGTCCGTCGATCCCCTTTACTTAGCCCCTTTCGTCCACTTGTATTTGCACACCTTTGGCCTTAATCTCCTTGACGACCGAGTCAGCGGCTTCCCTGCTAAAGTCGTTAACCACCCTATAACAGCAACAACAAAACGAGACAATGATTCACTAACTACTGAGAGCGCGTTGTTTGTTGAGGAGGGAAGACATGCTGAGCCAGCAGCACGCACACTTTGGCGCCCCGCTCGGCGAAAAGGAGCGCATAGCAGCGGCCAATGCCATTGCCGGATCCCGTGATGAGAGCGATTTGGCCACCGAAGCGAAGCATGAGGAGGAGGCGGCGGCGTCTGGAGCTTGACGGGAAGACGTGAGGTGCAGATTTAGGATGTCAAGACCCAAAGAGCAGGTGGTAAAAGAGCAAATCTCAATATCGGGACCACAAATGTCCAACGTCCCAAAACCAGGACTATAGTTTAATCAAGTTTAAAATTTATCTATTTTATACTTGGGTTGAGTATGCAAACTAGCATAGTGTTTACCACATTATACTCAACTGCAACATGGGATATGAAACTGCCTGATCACTAATGAGTCTATCCAATTTTTAGACAGCTGTCGCGAGTGGTCAAAAAACGCTCTTTTTTACCCACGTTCGTTTACTTCTCAATTTGCGCACGAGCCGATGTGCCCATTTTGGTTTGGGCACATTGCGTGCGAGCCAGGGCCCGGTCGCACGCACCCGACGAGCTCGTAACCGGGGGACTCAGTTATTACACCTTGCACTGTCAATTTTGATTAAATCAAATATTCTTTATGTACGCGGTTGCAGCAACGCCAGTTCGAAAGGTTTTACAATAGGTCAGGTCAGTAGTACCGTGATTAGTGTTAATTTCGATTGCTGCAGTCACTCGAGACATCTCGAAAACTTCTTTCAGTCCACTTCTTGCGCTTACGCTTAAACGCTCAAACTAACCATTCAAAATAAACAGTCTGAGGTAGTGAACAACTTTTTAATAATGATTAATGCTTTTAAGACCAGTACTAATTTCTGAATATACATACATAACGCATGTATTACACTTGTCTTGATATTACGCCCTAGTCAGTCAAACAAACTCCTCGCACTGCAACATATCCACACGGACAAAGCACAAAAATTCGTTAAGCAGGACACTCGACACTACTTGAAACCACTCGACGCCGCTCTATATCACCGGACGCCACTTTACATCAATGGACATTACTCGACATCACTTGATTTCACTCGACATCACTTAAAACGCACTGCAACACATACATACAGACAATGCATACGATCGTTAGACAGCACAGTCAACATCGATAGAATAATTACCTGCTACCGCTGCTCATGAGAGTTAATACAATAACGGAGTTTACCAGTCACGAGCTCGTCGGGTGCGTGCGACCGGGCCCTGGCTCGCACGCAATGTGCCCAAACCAAAATGGGCACATCGGCTCGTGCGCAAATTGAGAAGTAAACGAACGTGGGTAAAAAAGAGCGTTTTTTGACCACTCGCGACAGCTGTCTAAAAATTGGATAGACTCATTAGTGATCAGGCAGTTTCATATCCCATGTTGCAGTTGAGTATAATGTGGTAAACACTATGCTAGTTTGCATACTCAACCCAAGTATAAAATAGATAAATTTTAAACTTGATTAAACTATAGTCCTGGTTTTGGGACTTTGGACATTTGTGGTCCTGATAATGAGATTTGCTCGTGGTAAAATTGGGTGATAAAAGGATGGAGAGGAATGTGGACACGCCGACGGATTTTTTTTTACCTCGAGGGAGTTTATTTTTTTATTTGTATTGGGTTTTGGAAACGGAGAGAGCATTGTGATTTCTGGGAAATCGATTGAGGGGGATCCTAAAAAATAAACAAGCAATTCGCTGAAAAAAACAAGCAATTCGCTAAAAAGCAAGTGAATAGCCGCAAAATCAGTGGATAGCCTACAAGATTGTAAACCGCCTCCAAAACATGATTGGTCCGTACGACTTTCTCTACAATTCAGCAGCCAATTCGCAATGTCTTGACATCTTTGCCTCCACGGACGCTTTTTTGGAAACCCATCCCTTCGAACACCATATTAAGTGACACCAGTTGGTCTCCCTCTAATCCCCTTCCAGCACGAACCTATGACAACTTGGAGCGGACAAAGGATGCTGCTCACGCATATGCATGGGAAAATGGTTTTGCGATTGCTGTACTAAGGTCGGCTAAATGGGGTCGTCATTTGGTTTTCCGAAAGGTGTTGGAAAATGGTGTTTACTTGGCATAAAACCGCCAAGTCCCAAGCCATCAAGGAAACGCCGCTGTCCAGAGTTGGTTTTCATTTTGTATTTTGTTGCATGCCGCCGGTGACAGACGAGGCGGATGGTGAGCACATCTCGTGCTACCTCGTTCAGGAGCGAGGAGCAGCTGCGGATCAGGGTGGTAGTTGGTAGGACAGATAACGTTGGTAATAAGCTCGCTCTGCAAAACACTTATTTGGAGACCTCCCTAGCCATGCATTTACATATAATGAGCCCAGTGGCAGGTGGCGAAGTTTTTATAGTCGCCATACCCGACTACGCAGGGAACGCGTATGGAAAAGAAGCGCAGATGGTCGCCCGCGAACTGAGCGCTACTGAGGAGGAGTACTTGGACGCTCGCGAAAGGGGAGCGCCACGTTCGAAAAAGTCTTTTCCAGGTAGCAACATTGCGGCAAAGCTGGCTAGAATCTCTTCTCGCATGTACTCGATGGAGAATAAGCATTAGGAGCCTGGACGACTTCGTACTGGAGGTCAAATGGAACCCTCTCGTTACTTTTTACAGAGGTGAGTTTAGGTCAATGGGGCAAGCACCACGACCAAACGCGATAATGGACATTGGAATTGGCGAACGGACATTAAGTTTCTTTGCCAAGCGGAGTGGAGTGCATGGCCCAGGTGCGCGTGCGTGACAAGAGAAGGCTCAATAACATTGTAAGCAGCAGCTTGAGTGCGAACGATAGCGCATGAAGCACCAGTTATGGCATGAGCTGCACCAAGGGATTGCTGAGTTTCGCCAAGGGTCAAGGGGCTACGAGCGGAACAACGGCGTTAAAACACGATGAACCTGCGTCTGCAAGAACAGCAGAAATTCTGTGTCGGTGAAAGGCTCAGGTGTAGACTGACTACATGTTCTACTTGACGTACAGTCGTCCAAGCGTTGAAGCTCACAGAATTACACACTAACTTGTCACCATAATTTAGACAAGAGTAAACGCCTTCACCAGGCTAACACTCTTACAGCACGCTATCCCTTGACTAGGCACTAGCGTCCAACGATTCAAAAGGGGAACTGAACGTTATTCTTTTCGATACGACAATAAATCCATAAAACCTTGCCTGACTGACTTCGACATTGCGATCCTATGACATAAGTCTGATTCCTTATCCTTACTCGATAAGGTGCGATATCACCGTAAGTACGTAGTACCGAGACCGTACCACTCAGATCCACCGATCTTTACTTAATGTGGACACACTACATAACCGGATCAGATCACCGCGTGTAACATCGTTACACCCTCCCCACCAAACTGTCGAAACCCTTGTGTCGACAATTCTTCGACTTCGCTTTGAGGTATGCCACAGATCGGGTCCTTGACCATCGCGTTCGCAACACATCTCAAAATGACTAGGTCAAATCGTCCATCCAACACCCTGAAAAACCGACTACGAGAGTGGCACAGCGGCTTCGAGCATCTACGACCATACTCCAGCCACGCCATCGGCGCGTGACAACACGCGCATCGCGCCAAATCCATTCGTGGAACGCGATTATGTACCTTCGACAGCGTGCAGTCGTCGAACCTGCGTCGGGTGTGTTGCACAACACTCTCGATGAAGACCAAGCGCAATATCTTCATTCGATCGACGACCGCAGGCGTCAAGCACAATTTTAGCCACAGCCAATGCTCACATTGGCTAACGCTTCACTCCACTGACTGTGTATGAGCGTATTCGTCAGATTACCGGGCAGTCACTCACAACATGGATCACGGGAACCAAGGCTGTCACAGCCACTGTAATAGCGGAGAGATAGTCTCTCAGAGCAAGATACTTGGGGGTTGAACGTATGACCGCTCAAGAGTACGTTGACAGGCTATATTTGCAAGCACAAGGTGCATCAGTGTCCGCCATGCGGACAGTACCTATCGATCTCTTTCTTGGTGAGACAGCGGCAAACAATAATGTCATCTTCACGCGTTGAGCTCACAGGGCACGTCTTCTGCCAAGCCTGTTTAAATTCCATGAGAGCGCTTCAATTGCAGACGTTCCGCTGGAACGGAAGATGCATTTCGATTTCGCCAAACAAAAGGCCAAAGGTCAAGTGCGATCGTTTTACCGCACACGCTATGCTGCTGCAGCCATGGAACCGCGCCTCAGTTAACCTGCACCTGCTGCAGCTGCAACCTTCTCCGCTCCCACACCGACTCGTGGAAAGCAGCATGTGTCGACTGACCCTGAAGACAACGTTCAAAAATGTCAACGGCGCACGGACAATCCTGCCGCAGTGGCACTTCGTACTCCCATGAGTTTTCTGAATCCGATACCCCTGCCACTGCACCAAGTAGTGGTAATGACTGTCGCGACGACGTCGCTGTATGAGGCGTTTAACATGGTACTGTTGAACCCCTTGCTCGTCAACGAGAGCCGGTGGTTGTCGATGAATCTTGACGCGTTGTCGACGAGCTAGTGCACGAGGTGCACGATCTGCAATACCGAGTGGCGCTTCTGGACGGACAACTGGATCATCTATTGAGGGTTCCTCGGCTTGTGGCATCGCCAACTCTTTCAGCGCAAGCGCCTCGTGATCCACCAGCGACGGATCAAGGAAAGCCTTAAGCAAGCCGATGTAAAACACTGGGTATGTTTGCATCGTGCGTGGGAGGTTAAGCATGTACGCAAGGCCCTTCTCGGCCACAACAGTAAACGGTCTAATGAATCGAGGACGCAACTTGGTCGCACAGACTGCTGACACGACATTGGTAGGTAGATTCTTAGCATTAAGTAAGACTAGGTCTTTAACTTCATAACTTTCATACACTTTTTGCAATTGGCATCAGCTTGTTCCTTCTGTTTGTCCTGGCTAGCAGCCATTGCATCACGTACATTTCGGTAGACGTTCGACCGCGTAACGAGAAACTCGCTCACCTGTTTTGAACAGTATGAGGGCTGACATCAGCAAGCCGATCGGCTATTCCTCCCTTAACAAGCCCAAAACCACGCAGTAGTAGTGTTTACGTAACGCGAGGGTGCGTAAGACCATTCCCGTAGAATATAGTAAAGATAGTATACACATGAACAGCGTTATGTAACGCAAACTCGAACACCTAGGGCATAGTGCTCCAACAACTAGGCGTATCAGCACGAACACTGCGCCAAATGTCACGAATGACACGGTTGACCCGCTCAGTTTGACCAACGGTCTGCGGATGATCCGCTGTGGACATGTCCAACCTAGTGCCTAGCACCTTGAAGATAGAAGTCCAAAACTTGCCAGTGAAACGCGGATCAATCCGAAACAATTGACACAGGCAAACCGTGTTGACGAACACACGGTCGATAAATAGCTTTGCTGTACCTTCGCCATCGATGGAATCAGGCACAGCTTCTTAATAAGCCAATTTGCTCAAACGATCAACAAAGAAAACAATATCTGTGCTGCCATCCGAATCCTTCTGTGGGCCAAACACGAAGTCTACACTGATGTACTCCCAACATTCAGTGGGTACGGTCAATTTAGCAAGCGGTACAACCGCATGTTCTGATGGTTTGACCCGTTGACACGTGTCACATGTACGCACATATGTACTCACCCATTTGTGCAACTTGGGCCACCAATACGTCTGGCTAACTGAGCTGTAGATCTTCTCACGACAGAGACGACCGCTCAAAGCAGTGTCATGTGCCTCAAAGATGATACGATACTTTAAGTTCTCATCATAAGAAACAACGATGCGCGGCACATCCTCGACACCCGTGGAATATCACAGCAACCCTCCATAGATGTAATATAGATGTAGGCTCGCACGTAAAGGTGCCGACGATCTGATGTCTGACTCTTTTATCCCCTCGCTTCCAAGAGAATGTAGGAATGCTACAGACTGCTCATCACATGCATATGCCGCACGCATTGAATCCACAAAGGATGACGAAATAAATGCAACATGAGCAAGCTCGTATTCAGGACGGCCTAACAACGCATGAGCCAGATCATTTTGCTTACCCGGCTTACACTGCACCTCTAATTTGTGTTCAGCAAAGAATGAAAGCCAACAACCCACACGCTGTGAGCGGTGAAGCGACTGTGTCGCAGTGCGTAACGACGCATGATCTGTGAAGATCACAAAAGGCTTTGAGACAATTAGGTGGGCTGTGATTTTGACAGGAGCATATTTTAAAGCGAATAGCTCTTTTTCGTGAATTGGATAGTACTTCTCTGCAGCTTTAAGCTGACGATATTCATACGCATTGACGCGCTCATGTCCATCGAAAACTGTCTGCAATTATGCACAACTAATAGCGAAAATCAGACGCGTCACAGACGACATTGAAAGGCCACTCAGGGTCAGGCAAAGCCAAGATTGGATCATGAGGAAGGCTTCATTTATAGCTTCATAAGTTTGAAAAAAAGCTGCGTCCCAACACCAGTCTGCATCCTTCTTGAGGAGGTTGGTTAATGGCCGTGCCAAATCAGCATAGTTTGCACTGTACTTGCGCAACTTATTAGCAAGGCCAAGACATTTACGCAAGTCCTTTGGATTCAACGTAACCGGCCAGTCAACAATTGACTTAACTTTAGCGGAATCCGCTCGAAGGCCACACTTTCTAATGAAGCACCCGAGAAAGGGAATATTTGCAGCACCAGAATGCATTATGATGCATTGGCATACAGATTGTTCGTGCGCATACACTCGAGCACTGCTCGTAAATGGTCACTGTGGTTGTCCACATCTGATCTGCCATCACCTCCACGGCCATGGACAAAGATGTCATCGCTTTGTTCATCTCCTCGGTGAGGTCGGAACAATTTTGTCTTAAGACGATTGAATGTAGCCGGAGAATCAGACATCCCTTGAGGCATAACAAGCCACTCCCAAAGCATACCGCTTGGAGTACTAACCGCTGTTAGCGGAATATTGCTCGCTCGCATGAGCAATTGATAATACCCATCGACCAAGTCGATTGCACTAATTATGGTAAAACCTACCAAAGCGTTCTGAAGAACATCCTTTTTAGGGGTAGGCGTTTGTACCGGTAATCGACTGCGTTAAGCTTACTGTAAGCATGTACAATACGCCACTTGCCATTTGGCTTCCTGACACAACTTGTCAGTGTCGAGTGTGGAGACTTGCTCTCACGCACCATGCCAGCCGCGTGCTTTGCACGAAAGAACTCGTCAATGACATCTCACTGGTCCTTTGGTAGGGGTCATTGCCGTGTCACGCAGTATTTGGTTCCAGGAACCAGGTCAATTACTTGACGTACGCCTCGATCATGAGGCAGAGTGGAAGGTAGATCGTAACACACCACACCCTGAAACACCTTAACCAAAGGATAAACGGTTACTTAGGATCTTTCAAGATCGACGACCCACTTCAAGCACTCAGTGAACGCCATCGTGTCTTCCAAGACAGCTTTGTCAAGAAGTGACGACGTGTAAAACACACTATCGGATCTAATTACTACGACTTTAGATGAGTCACCCGACTCCAAGGTCAGGCCAAAATCATCAACAGAGATTGCGTCTAGCTCTAACAGAGTATTCAGTGAGGCAAAGTTTTAAGACTCACTGACCCATAAATGTCACCAGTTACTCCATTAACGAAAGTACATAGCTGCTCGCTAGTGCCATTTAGTGACTTAACATACGCCTTGCGTTGCATAACATCACTCTGATGTCGCTTTTGTCTCTGGGACAAGACTGAATGTCTAAAAGAGACTGGAACTTTCTCGTTTCCAAGATTGATTACATCATCATCCATAACTTGCTCTGTACGAGAGCCGATGCCATTACTGACACCCGGGGCATCAATTTCCCCAAGATTGACATGACCTTTAATTTCAAGTTGATCATTACTAGAGACAATTCCATTTTTGATATCCTAAACTATACCGCCCCCAATGTGACGGAGTGCGTCAACATTAATTTGCCCAATATCAGAGCCGATGTCGCTACCGACATCTCGGACGACACCATCCCCAAGGTGACGAACGGCGTCAGCTTTAATTTGCCCAATAACAGGACCGATGTCATTATCGACATCTGGGACGACACTGTCTTCAAGGTGACTAACTGTGTCAACCTTAATTGAAACTATTTTCAATCCGATGCCATTAAAAATATCAGGTGATGAGTCACTTCCAGTGAGATCACTACGCGGTGGATACTTCTTTGCCACGCTCATCAAAAGGTCCTAGCCCTTGATGACTTGTTGTTTCATCAAAAATGTCTTGACTGACATTCAGTGAGTCGCAATCACGGCCAACATCACTCAGTGGGAACTTACGTGCCACTCCACGATCACCTGATAGGTTCGACCTATGTTGACTTGGATCTAGGCCGAAAATGCATTCATTAATCATTAATTTGTTAATACGACGATTTACACTCGACGGAGTACGTGCCGTATCACTAATAGTCATTTAGCTTGGCTCGTAATTAACGTTTTTGACAATATTTAACTCAACGAGTTCAGCCATATTTAATTCCAACACGCTGACTGTCTCAGTCCGTGGCTCGTGCCAATAGCATTTCTTTTTCCTGGCAGAGGTGTGCTCATGATTTATCAAAGCTTCACGAGAAACAGTGCGCGCTGCACCTAAGGTCTTTGAACTCCAATCGATCCATGGCTCATGGCGTTCTAGCCAAGACAAACCAAGGATAAGATCGTATCTCTCATTCAAGGCAAGGACTAGACAGCGTTCGATTCTTTCAAAGTCCGAAAAGTTCACGCCTAAGCTCACAGGAACTTTGGGCATAGTGTCAAATGCATTTGTCGCCAAGCGAACTGTGATAGTCTCATTCTTTCGCGCTTTTAGCGCCTCAGTATACTGCTGACTACCTTCCAGGGAACAACTTCGGACGCAATTACCATGCATGGAGTCGATCGACATCGACCATGGCTTATTAAAGCCTTTCGCTATTTCTTTCGCGACAAAGAAACCTGTCTTTTACGTATGCTTCGTGACATTGTGCACGAAGCCACTTGGTGGTAGGCCCTGCTCTCTATCACCTCCAAAGGTACAAAAGAGCCTAATTCTCCCCAGCAGGGAGCGCCGCGCCCTGCTGGGAGTTGACGTTTTCCCGCGCTTTACCGACTCGTTGGTTAGCAACAGAAGGTCAACTCAAACGAGCCTTTATGGTATTTTTTAAAAACAAAGAGGGCGAAGGTACTTGATGCTACCGTACGTAAACATTTACGGATGTTCGAACGCTGTTTGACGGCGTAAAGCTAAGCTTCTTCGTCTCTCCCAGCGAGACAAAGGTCCATGGGCTTTGCCTTATCCATAAGCTGAGCATTACTCGACGTGTTCGCTTAAAATCTATGAGTTCTGTAACGAGCAGCTTTAAAGTTAAAACTTGCGTTAAACGCTATTTCTACTGCATCTTCAAATGTCAATGGTTGTGTACGAAACACTACTGTCCTGGCAACGCCAGTGCGAAGACCCTCCATAGAAATGATTACCAAAACTATCTAAGGTAAAGGGTCAAGTTGCATAGCAGCAACAAAAGTTCGCAGCTCTTATACATAATTGGCAAAGTCCTTTTACCCTGGCGGGTTGACAGTAAGCGTGATTGCACGCGACATGCCTGATTAGGCGGATCAAACACCCGAGATAGCTGCTTTTTTAGCATGTCCCAGGTGAGAAAAGTCTATCCTATCGAGGCGCCAGAAGTTGAAGCCCACTCCATGGCTCGGCCACCTAATTTTGATAGGGCCAGGCCCACCTTCTGCTGCTCTGACCACAGCAAGGCCGAAATGATGGCAACCTCCATCTCGCGACCCACAAAAGGAGATTTCTCCCTCTTTCCCCCCGAAAGCCTTGGCACTTCAGACTAGAAGACGATTCCTAAACTTAGTGTCCGGTATCGGAATATATTGAGTGGGCATGGCAGATGCCAAATGGTCATGGACTCGTCCGATCAAAGTGGACTCTAAGTTCGAGAAGGCCTCGAGACGTGCACAAAGTGCATTCAGACCTTGCAACACTTTAAGAGCCACTTGCTCGTGCCCGATCAACGCCTTGAGCTTCTCAAGCGTGATCTACTAACCCTCAGAGAGGGTCACGGTCGTTTTCATCCACGCAGAGGATTCGGTCCGTGCAGACTCAGGTGTAGATAGACTACAAGTGCTACCAAGTGTAGCGGAGATACTAAGCGCTCCTTAACAGAGGCGGTCTTGGAATCAAAGAGTCTCTTTGTTATATCAAACAAACAACGACGTACAGTCGTTTAAGCGTTGAAGCTTAACAAATCCCGGTTCCAAAGGGATCACGACTCACAGAATTACACACTAACTTGTCACCATAATTTAGACAAGAGTAAACGCCTTCACCAGGCTAACACTCTTACATCACACTATGCCTTGACTAGGCACTAGCGTCCAACGATTCAATAGGGGAACTGAACGTTATTCTTTTCGATACGACAATAAATCCATAAAACCTTGCCTGACTGACTTCTACATTGCGATCCTATGACATAAGTCTGATTCCTTATCCTTACTCGATAAGGTGCGATATCACCGTAAGCACGTAGTACCGAGACTGTTCCACTCAGATCTACCGATCTTTACTTAATGTGGACACACTGCATAACCGGATCGGATCACCGCGTGTAACCCCGTTACACTGAGGGGATACATTGAGTAGGCGAGTTGGACCCAGATAATGTTAAGGTCCCAAATTCAAGTGAAGGCAAATTAAGTATCGAGCCTTTTGATGGGTCCAAAATTTACAAGGGACTGTGACCTGGATTTGTACAGTAGGGCTAGCTTTTGCTCGTTAAGATTGCGTTGGCGAAACAAGCTCGTGGTTGCACTGGCCGCAAGAGTACAAGGTGTCCCGATTCATAGAGCTTTTTCGCAGGAAAGCTGCAAGATAATTTGACCAGCGTGTGCACAGTTGGCGGAAAATTTCACCGACCCTTGGATTTGTTATGGACATGATGGTCGTTGCCTATCGCATAGTCTTTTTCGAGCATCAGACTGTGAAAATGTTGCCCAAAGAAAGTTTAAAGGCAGGAAGTGAATGAAAATTTGCTTAATCTGGTAGCCCTACAGGAGACGAAGAATGCGGGCTAAGAACTGATATTGGAACATCTCATCAAATACGTACAACCCGAGTCTCATGCATTGATAATGGGGCAGTACAACCGGTGCCGCACCGAATATTTTGGCTCACGCTAAAGAAATTTTTTCTTCATGCAAGGTTTGGAGGATGAGAAAGTGTATAATTGTCACACTGATCGTGAGATGGTAAATGAAGTGAACGAGACGATACGGTTTCACAAGTGCAAGCAAAATGGTCATATCGGCCGTTTTTGCAGAGCCAAAGGAAAGGAAAAAGTGACTGACTCCAAGAAAAATGCTGCAACAAAGGGGGGGGGTTCCAAGTGGTCATATGATGCAACCAATTGCGATTACCTGAATGATGGTAGCTGGATCTTTGACACTGAAGCAAGTTGTCATTTAGTCCGTGATGTGTCGATGTTGACGGAGGCTAAACGCTGCGCACACAGAGAAGCGATATGGCGACCGGATGGTATACACCATTGATAGTTACCGAAAGAGGTAAATTGTGTTTGTTCACGTGTGTTGATGATGTTGACACTGAAATTAGGCTTTCGTGTGCTCTTTACTCGCCGCAACTGACCAGAAGTTTGGTGTCAATTGGACATTTAGCAGATTACAAATGTTGCTAGGACAAACAAATGGAAGATACGCTGTTATAAACAATAGAGGTGTTGCTTTTTACGTTACGATGAAGAATCACGCGATGATTGTGGATCGAGCCGAAGCAAACAAGGTGCAACAAGGTATAGGTGATATCGTGATGACCGCGGTGACTACTGTTGGGTCCGGACAACGTTTGCAGAAAGGTAGCCTGATATTTTCACGGGCGCTTTGACCATCTAAAGCTTGGCATCATCAAACGTCTAGAGCGTACTCCAAGCTCTGGGATTAACTTTTAGGATTATTAAGCAGTGCATTATTCAAACTGTGCACAATGAAAGCAGACACGGGTCTCCCAGCCAACAAAGGACAAAAGTATGAGTGCACTGGCGAATAGCGTTCGGTGATCTGCAGGACCTCAAGGGTCCAACTACATCACCCCATATCAGAGACAACCTGTATATGGTCAATTCTGTTAACCAGAAGACCAGTGATACTTGTGTATGTTTCTCTAAAACGAGGGACTAAGCTACAAAAATGTGCAATTGTTACTCCGTTTTAAAACGCTATGATTGCCGTGTGCGTACTCTCCGTACAGATGGTGGCGGAGAATACAAGCACATACATTTTGTTGTGAATCAAGAGTTGCACGGCAAATAATGGAGGCTGGAAACCAGGCAAGGCAATGGCAAGGCGGAGCGCATGCACCGAACGATTATAAATATGGTTCGATGTAACGGGGCACCCTTTGTTTGGGGTGCCGCGAAACTTCACGTACAATAGTACACGCAGAGGAAGCAAATCTACTCAAACAGTTAGTTAGAGTAAAGGGTAAACAATGAACTGTGTTGAATATAGTCAAACTATCAATATAACTACAGTCTTTATCTAACTACATTCAACTACGTCGTCGTATGACGACAACCTGCTCACCACTCATTACGCGCGTCCAGCAGCGAGTGGAGGTAACCTTGGTTGATAAGTCGGTATCAACAAATCTTTGAGCAGCGCATGCATATTATCCTTTAACTTCCTATAATATTATCCATCTCGGGTAATATTGGTAGGGAATTGTCACGCTAGACGACATCCCTATTGACACCGTTTGGTGTCAATATCACGTAGCGGGCTACCCGTTACATCACCCCCTCTTAACCATCAATTACCCCTTGATTATTTTTTACTGAAAGGGACAGGGTGACCGCCGTTGGATCACTCTGGGAAGAGGAGCACTTGTTGGTCAAATTATAAATCATCTGCCAATTCATCGCTTGGTGTCAAAGTCCATGCGATGTGCTGCCGAAGCAGCAAGAAAATTTGTCTCACGCATGTTTGCAGCCAATGAGAGATTTCTCTTGCTTCAGCAGCAGGATTCCTTAGCCTGCTGTTGTGATTCAGCAATAGACAGTGCCTGTTGCGAACAGTCCACGTGGTAAGTCACCATGTGCGACCGATACATTCGCTGCGTCTGCGGCGAGTTCTGCGATTCGCGATGAATATGAGCCTGGAATCGAGCTCATCTATTCTAGAGAGTCGGATAATGTATCCGACTAGAAGGCGACACCATACGCCTCCGGATCACCCGGGGCGGACACTGCAAGATCCAGGTTGACTTGATCTGGTCAACGTGGCGGCATCATGCTCTAGTTTTTCGGATCGAGCGCTTGTTCCGACGAATGCTCGCCTCACGCGAGTCCGTCCAGCGATACGACGCGTGGGGATGGTGTTGATGCACCTATGCGTCACCACGAGCGAAGTTACTCGAGGGATCGAGCTGTAAATGCTTTCAGTGCTCATGCTGACACCACTCAAGAGGCCAGGGACCGCAATATCCTGCGCCACGGTCCTTAAGTGAAGTCTCCTTGAATGCAATATTCCAAGAGTTAGATCGAGTGGCCGGAATGACCACCGAACGGGATATAATCCCGTTGTTCGACTGTAGGAGGATCTGTCCTCCTAATTCCAGCATGGAAACTATCCGTGCTGATGAAGAGTTCTTCACCGATGTGTTCTTCAAGCATCGCTTGTACAATAACAACCGTGGTCGAGACGGTTAGGCTTTGGTGCAAGGATGAAATGCCTTCATTCATAACATCGAGTGTATTGGCCGTAAGGCCTGGCTCGTTAAAATTGACGCGGCTTGCACCAAGTTTGAAAAACGTAACTCAGTCGGTAGGACGATACAAGTTGCACCGACTCTCAAGAGAGGCAGGGTTACCCTATCTCTTGTGGGTGGATCGTGGCCAGGTTGCCTGGAAAACTCGAATCGTACCCCTAGGGAGGTTTAATTCCCCAATGTTTCCTACTCGATGGCGCGCATCTCTCCTGAGATGGCCAAAGGGATTGACACTTTGCAATCCCTGTACTCACGCTCGGGGAGGTCGTTTTCCGACGGTCTTCTTCGTACGCAGCGGGTTGGTCTCGTCATGCTGCTCGACGAGACCAGGACATAAACAATGAGCTGGGCGCTAGGCACCCAGCTGTCCCAGGCCGGTGTATAGCCACGCCAGCGGACGAGGTAACTCTTTTGGATGCCCTTCATGTCGCTGTGGTCTTAGATACGCTCGACCAGAAAGCGTTGACCACCGCCAGAATCCATCAAAGGATGTGGCGGTGGCGAGAACACTTGATCCGGATCGAGGGTCGGATCGGCTTGATGTCCAGGAACTGAACCGTGTAACGGAACAGTTACACGATGATCTGGCTCCCGAACGGACTCGGAGTAATGAGATTAAGGATCTTAAAAAGGAATATTGCAATTCCCTAGCGCACGATCGTTCAAACGATACTGCCGCGTTTGCGTTCGCGCAACTTGAGTACAAACGTTCTATTCGCTACCTTCGTGACGAACTGACTGCAGCTCGTCAGGACATCGCTCAACTGCGTGAGCAGGTCGCTTCGCTCGTCGACCAGACTGGATCGGTGAAACGGGAGAAATTAAAGGTAGTCTCGGCTCTCGACCGCGGATGTGTTCTTCGCATATCGAAACGGGCTCGTACTGATAGTAGGGGCGGAGACGTCCAACGTAAAACGTAGGACGCGTATGCATCCTACGAGGCAGTTCGATCGTGTGTGCGTTGCCCATTCGGCGCAACACACGAAATGGACCGATGTACGTGGGCAGTAATTTACTTCTGTCCACGTTGTCACTGCGTATTCGGTAGATTTACTGCAGACAATAAAACTAAGTCTCCTTTACCAAATGAAAGAACATTGGCTCTTCCATGTTTGTCTTAGTTTCTGTTCTGCTTGTCATTGCGTCTGCAATAGAGTCTTGAACGAAGTGGACAACCTATTCACGAGTCAGCAGAAATTCCTCTGCAAATTCATCCTTGTCAACAGCAGTGCGCTTCGTGTGAACTGCTAAAAGAACGTTGTCTTCAGCAGTGAGGGCGCCATCGTCCTCACTGTGGCATTCATCGGCGATGCTGAACGTATTAGCATCTTCGTTATCATCATTATAATCGATATTGATTGCATCGACATCGGCATAATATACGTCGACACCATTGTCGACGGGTGATGAGCAAGAACCAGATCGGTTTTTGTTCGAGCGAGTCCACCCCCCCCCCCTTATACTAGAGTCACACACTAAGAAGGCGGGTAAACGTGGATGTCGTAGGCCATTCACGAAGAACGGTGTATGCGTTGTCGGTGCATGCACAGATTTGTTGATGGTGAATTTATCCATCGGCAAGAGCTCACCCTAGCTCGCAAACGAGTGGACGTACCCTCGAAGTATCTCTTCGAGGAAGCAGTTGACGTGTTCCGTCTGCCAATCTGATTCTGGATGTCAGAAGTCGACATCGTCAAACGTGTTCTAAGTGAACGGAACACGGATTGCCAGAACTCCACTGTGAAGCGGGGTCTTTAATATACACGAGTTCATGGGGTAACCCGTGAAGGCGGAATATAGTATTGATGAAGACACCAGTACATCCCTGGGCTGTTAATGACTCTGGTACAACAACAGGATGTACCGTCTCGCTGAATCGATTAACAAGCGCACGAATACCAGTATCCTTGTGGGCGTCTTTGGGAAACCCGAAGACGAAATCCATCAACACGGACTGCCAGAACTCTGCCGGATTCGTAAGATGCTACAAGGGTGCACGGGATGAAGGAATAGGCTTCACCTGTTGGCATAATTTGCAAGTGCGAATGCAATTGCACACAAACTCGTACTGGCGAGGCCAGTAGAAGTCACGACTTACCGTGAGGTAAGTCTTTTCTCTACCGCGATGCCCTTTTGTTGGGCAACGTGACAGTCATACATGATGCACAATCGAAAGTCATGATGAGCAGGAACGACGACGTAAGGTGTGTCGCCACTGACTGCTGCATAGTACAGCAGTCTACCACGACCGAATATCGTTCGGTTGAAGATCGGTATTGAGACGACAAGCTTTTCAAAGCTTGAATGCATGGATTGGGTACAAAATCCACCAACCGCAGAAGAGACTCATTTTCTGTGTATGCTTTTCACACTTCGTCAGATAGATTTGACGACGGAACACTCACTGTGAGTGTCGCTACAATGGGATCACCCCTTCTGTTAGGTTGAGTAGTCGGCTCAAAATCGGGCCGACGCGAAAGAGCATCAGCGACGACATTGAGTCGTCCTGTTTTATGCTCGACGGAGAAGTTGTACTCCGCGAAGAATGACAGCATCCTCGCCATTCGTTGCGAGAGATTTGGAATGTTTACGGCTGTGCGTAACGACGCATGGTCGGTATAAACGATGAAGGGCCTATCTTTAAAGAGATATACCCGAAACTTGGCCAGTGCATATAATATGGCAAGTAGTTCCTTGTCATGAACCGGATAATTTTGCTCAGCTGCTTGCAGCTGAAGCGATTGATAACAGACGACGCGCTTAACGCCGTCTGATTCGTACTGCATCAACGCACAGCCTATTGCAAAATCGCTGGCGTCACAGACCACATAAAACGGTCTGTCTTGGTCGGCAATCGCCAACACAGGCGATTGCACCAAGCGTTTTTTTATGCTTTCAAAAGAGCGCTGACACTTAGCGCTCCATGAACACCTCTCGTTTTTCTTTTATAGACGAGGGAGATGTACAGTCATCTCGGCATAGTTGCGTAAGTATTTGTGCAAATACGCTGCCAAGTCAAGGAGCTTTCGAAGTCCCTTGACGTCGACTGGCACAGGCCAGTCGCTAATCGCCTTAATCTTTTTCGGATCAGGGCGTACACCGTATTTACCCACGATGCAGCCAAGAAGTGGAATTTTGTTCGCTGCGAATATACACTTCTTGAGGCTCGCGAATAACTTATGCTCTCGCATTAGAGTAAGAACCTTCCGGACGTGGATTCTAGAACCTCCACGTCCTTCTTCCCATCATGAGCCCGGCTATGGACGAAGACATCGTCGAAGCAACTCGGTGCGAAGTTGCGCACCGATCGCAACAGATTCGTAACACATCTGTTAAACGCTGCAGGGGCGTTACTTAGCCCCTGTGGCATCACTAGCCACTCCCAGAGCGTACCACTGGGGGTGCTCACTGATGTAAAAGGGATATCCCGTTCACGCACAAGGATCTGATAGAGTCCATCCATCAGATCCATGGACGAAAAGATGGTACTCTTTGCCATACCATCAGTGAAGACGTCCTTCCTCGGTATCGGCGTTTGAGCTGGTGCCGTTGCAGCGTTCAATTTGTTGAACGCGCGCACTATCCGCCATCCTCCTGTGGCATTTCGCACACAGGAGGTCGGAGAGCTTTGTAGGGAATTTGATTCCCTCACATGACCCGCTGCTAAACGATCGGCAAAGAATTTGTCGAGCGCTGTGGCCTGTTCACGAGGCAGTGGCCACTGCTTCATGACACAGTATCTTTATACCGGGTTTCATATCGATCTCATGCAGAGTGCCTTTGTCCTTAAGCAACTCGCATGGCACGGATTGAGGGAAAGCAGCCATGAATTTAACCAAGTGCTTATAAAAAGGATTTGTCTTCAAAGATTCCCAAGATTGAGACATGCATCGCTCAATCCGAGCCTTCTCATCGAGGACACTCTCGTCCATCGATGAGATACTAAGAACCATTTCGTTCTCAGTAAACACTTGTGCCGACTATCGGCGACGTACTCTTCTTCTGTGACGAGTACGCATACCCGCTTAATCTTGCCACTACGCACATCTCGCAAGAAAATTTTAGATTCTAGCATTGGCAACTTGACTACGTCCGAAGCTTACTTCGGGGGTGCAACCAGATCAAGTGTATAAGCGTCTAAACTCGATCCGTCATTCACCAAGATATTCACTGTCTCGGTGATTTCCTGGGAAAACACATCCGCAGGTGGTTGTGGATCCACACCCTCATCATAACTCTCTCTGAATTCATCACTCAGGAACGCTGGAAACTTTTTCCAATACGTATTCATACTATGGGTGCACTACCACGGTCACGTTCTCTTTGATTAACTCTCTTTCAGTCGACCGTGTTTGCTTTACGATCGACTCTTTGTTAGTCGATCTCGCTTCAGCGTGTTGTTCATTCTGAACAACACTAATCTCTCTTTTCGGATGCACCCTTCTTGCTGTGCATCCGCGTTCCAGTCCACTCGATCTCTTTGGGTGGTGAACCTTCGGCGCAGCCTGTGTGTCTAGACAGGTGCCGGAAGCTGGTTCCACAGTGCAGTGGCCTTCTATACTGTGATCTTGTGCAATCGTACTAACGACCGTACCACAAGTGAGACCATCGCACTCACTCGTAGTACACCAACACGCTTGTGGACGATCTAAGACGTTCGTCAGATGGCCACCCGATAAACAAACGGCAGGCAACTTCACGGATCGATGCTGCCAGCTAACCCAAGGCTGGTATTTTTTAAGCCATGGCGGACCGAGGATGACATCAAATTTGTCATCCAGATCCAGTACGATGAAGTCGTTAACGTACCGCATTCCTTTTAGCGTGTAGTGGATTCCCTCTACATGTTTATTTTTGTTACGGATGCGACTGTTGCAAGTCACACCGTCAACTGGTTAAAGGAAACTATCGCTCACCATAGTTGAGTCTGCTATCCTCTAGTGACTGGCGTCGAGTCAAACTGTCCGACAACCCACAGTCAACTAGGGCGCGAAGTGACATTCCACCTGTCACTTCGATCTTCAAAGTCATGAGGGACACCTCATTACTAGGGTAGCGACACACGGCGACTTTGTGTTGGGAGCAATCTTCGCCCAGAGCTCTGCAAATTCTCTTGACGTTGCTGGATCAGCAGGGTGCTCCTACCCTACTGCTGACTCTAACCGTTTTCTGGCGGTCCGACTTGCTGTCGCGATGTAGCGACATGGTCGGAACCGCGCCTTGGACCTTTCTTTGGCCAACGGCGGTCATCACGTCCTGTCTTTGGAAGTGATGCGGTGCTTAGGAAACCACACTCATTAGGGTAGCGCGTGATCTTCTGACAGCGATGGCATCTTGCCGTTCGCTTGTGACTCTGAGAGCGAGAGTTCTCGCTCTTGATGTAACAGAGGTCCATAGGTTCGGGACCTCCTTTTTCCTGCCGTCTCGTCGGACGATAGTTTGACGAGTTAGCCTGAGACTGTCTCAGGCTGAAGTCTTCTTGTTCCGCATACGCTATTGCCTTTTCCATCGTACGGAAGTCCTCTCGGAACATGCATGTCTTCACTGACCCATCCACAAGACCGTAGATGAACACGTTGATGAGCGTTTGCTCACCAATAGGGTTTTCCGTAACGCTACTCGCAAGGTAGCGGAGGTGCTGTGCATGAGCATTCACATCACGCTTACCTTGCTTGAGCCTCAGGAGCGCAGAGCGTGCTCCGAACTCGGCTCTCGGCAGCTCAAATGTCTCTTTAAGCCGAGACTTTAAGATATCCAACGACTCAAACACGTTTAAATCGTTTTGCTTGATCCCAAGGCCCAAGTCTTTGCTCGTCCCGTCAAATTTGACAGGGAGAAGTTGACTTGCATATTGTCACCCTCGATGTGACGGGCCCTCATGGCGTCGTCTAACTCGATAAACCGTCTTAAAAGGGAACCTTCATCGGTTCCCTTGAACCTTCAGATATCAATCTTCAAGTTTTCGGGTTGACGCACATGCGTCGGCCCGCCCATCGAATGATGAGAGCCTTTGTAACAGGGTTGCACGAAATCATGGTACTTTGTACCAGAGGTGTTACACACCTGAGGGTTCGCTTCTGTAAAGGTGATATAGAATACCTTATCGGTTTGTAGGGGCTGACGAGTGTCAGCCATTAGATACGAAAGATCTTTGAGTAGGATTAAGATATTCTATAGGCTTTAACAAAAATAAAATCAGTTCCCATTTTGATCTGAAAGACACGTGGCTTGCGAGCCGTCTTGATCGTTGATCTCTGATCACTAAGAGCTAGCGACACCTCCTTGAGGTAGCTACTCTTGAGCACTGAGTGCTGTCGATTCACTGAATCGTTAGGTCCCCTGGAACAGGGATCTGAAGCTAGAAAGCTTGTTGACTCGTAAAGTCGTTAGTTCTTTAGAACTAAGTTGCTCGTAGAGCGTTAAGTCTTCCTCTGACTTAAGGAGCTGTGTAGCTCCGCTACACTTGGTAGCACTAGTAGTCAATCTACGCCTGAGTCTTTAAGACTGATCCTCTGTGAGGATGGAAAACATCACTCCCCTATCTGAGGCCCAAAAGGTCGCGCTTGATAAGCTGACCGCATCTTTGGGTCCAGAGTACGTGGAGTTCCTTGTTTCACAAGGTCCTAAAGTGCTTAATGCACGTGTTGAAAGCTTCATGCAGTATGAAGCGACCCTTTTAGGGCAGGTCCAAGACCAAATAGCGTCGGCTATGCCTACACGCTACGTGTCTGTACCAGACGAAGAGGCTAAGCCTCGTCCACTTAGAGTGGAAGTAAAAAACTACTCCGGTAAGGAGGGCGAGAACCTCATCCTCTGGATCCGTGAGATCGAGATGGCCATGAGATCAGGCCTGATCACGCTTGACCATCAACAGGTCTCGCTGGCTATCTCGAAGCTCGATGGTAGAGCTAGAGAATGGGCCTTGACGTGTAGCACGTCGGTGGACATAGCGTTTCCCACATGGGAGTCGCTCAAGTTACAATTGGTACAGGTGTTTTCTCTACCTAACCAGGCTTACCGCGTGCGCTCACGCTTTCTTTCTACCCGCCAGGGTAAGAATGAATTATCGGACTATGTCCAAGAGCTGCGAACGCTCATGGCTGCAATGCAGTCTGACCCTTTGCCTGAAGCAGTCCATGTGACTATCTTCATGGAAGGTCTACGTACTGGCATTGCCAGAACCGAAGTTTTTCGGGTTCACCCCTCTACGTTTGAAGAGGCTGTGAGAATTGCTCTTAATGCTGAGCATAACTTCAAGTCGGACAGACTTGGTTGGAACGGATACAATCCTCGCTCTGTGAGAGCAAACTATTCGGGTACCACTGCCTATAATAGGCCGGAACCGATGGATCTCAGCTATGCTGAAGATGGAGGTGAAACTGAGCTTCAAGCTGCTGAGCAGAAACACGTTGTAAGACGATGCTTTACGTGCGGAAGCACTAAACACTTGCGGCCTGGTTGCCCTTTGCGTAAGCAACGCCAGACTACGAGCCAACACTCGAGCCCGAGTCAGAAGTCTGGCATGGCACGGGGAAATGCCGACACCCAGTAGGCGCGGGGCGCCCTACTGGGGAAGAACTATGTTCTTTTACACCTTTAGAAGGTAAAGGGATGCAGGGCTTAGCCCCAAAGAGTACCATACCTACGGGTATGGTGCGTGGATACAAGTCTGGCTTGTTGGTCGCCGAGGCGAAAATTAAGGGCTTCGAGAAGCCTTGGTCGATATTGATCGATTCTG
The DNA here is from genome assembly GCA_921007115.2 of Peronospora matthiolae. Lineage (NCBI taxonomy): Eukaryota > Oomycota > Peronosporomycetes > Peronosporales > Peronosporaceae > Peronospora > Peronospora matthiolae. The sequence continues at coordinate 27,810 of CAKLBY020000178.1, forward strand.
GAGCGTCTTGCAATTATGCTCGACGCCGTTCCCTTGAGGGAAGTCAGCGTTATGCTGAGGCGCTTACAGCGCATGAGGGTGATTCTGTCACGGTTCGTTTAGCGACTGGAAGTCGCGTAACGGTGCCTAAAGTTCCATTGAACTTAGTTATAAAGTTTTTAGACTTTGACAGTATGAGCGCCGTCTTGTCCTAGATTTGGACTCGAGATATGATCTCATCCTAGGTATGGCTTGGCTTGAGCGCCATGAGCCATGGATTGATTGGAGGTCTAAGACCTTAGGCGCTACGCGCAATGTTCCTAGCGAAGCTTTGGAGAGTCATGAACCCACCTTTGCTAGGCAGCAGAAGCGCTATTGGCGCGAGCCTTTGACAGAAGATGTCAATGTGCTGGATATTGGAATGTCCGAGTTATCTAACTCCAATGTTACAAACATAAGTTTCGAGCTTAGCTCGTCTAGTGAAACGGCACGTACTCCGTTGAGTGGTACTCGTTGTGATAACGAGTCACTGCATGCTGAAAGCATGGTTGGCCTAGGGACGAGTGATCAAGGATGTGATTCCTTTGATGTGTGTATGGTGGCACGTGAAACTACACCGAGTGCGGTCGGCCGTGAGAGCACCGCACTGAATGTCGGTAATGACAGTTTTGGCGATACGCCAGTTATTGTGGGCGGCCGTGAGGGCACCACGCTTAACGTCGGTAATGGCGTTGTTGGCGATTCGCCATATAGTGTGGGCGGCCGTGATGGCACCACACCTAATGTCAATAATGATATTGTTGGCGATACGCCGTATAGTGTGGACGGCCGTGAGGGCACCACACCTAATGTCGGTCAAGACAAAAGCTCTCGTGTAGAGCGTACTATGGTTTGTAGTAACCATGGGGACAATATTGTCCCGACCCCTAAGGGGAGTAAGGTCTCGAAGAGACAATCGAGACGCCGAGTAGCAGCTGTAAAGCGCCAGGCGTCCTCACAGTCACATAGTGAGATTAGCAATACACTATATACACTTGTTAATGGAGTGACTGGTCAGGTTGATGGCAGTGTTTGCCTTGAAACCCTTCCATCTGTGGACGCTCTGTGTGAGCTAGACGAAATGTCTGATGGCGAGTTTAGCCAGGCCTTGAAGGCAGGAGAGTTATCCGAGTTAGCAATCATTAGACCTGATACTGACTTAAATTCTTCCTCGTTAATGGATGAGTCTGTCCTAGAGGATACAAAGGCGGCACTTAGTGCACGAAGTGGATCTTCGATCCTTAAAGATCCTTTGGATCCGTTCTATCCTTTAGTCAAGGAATTTCAAGATGTGGTGTGTCACAACCCACCTTCTGCCTTACCTCCAGATAGAGGTGTAAGTCATGAGATTGACTTGGTTCCTGGAACTAAATACTGTGTAACACGGCAGTGGACTTTGCCTAAAGAACAGTGCGACGTCATTGACGATTTCTTTCGTGCTAAGCACGCGGCTGGAATGGTTCGTGAGAGTAAATCTCCCCATTCAACACCGACTTTTGTGTCAAAAAGCCAAATGGCAAGTGGCGTATTGTGCATGCTTACAATAAGCTTAATGCAGCCACTATACCGGCGCAGACGCCTATTCCTAGAAAGGATGTTCTTCAGAACAATATGGCGGGATGTACACTGTACAGTGCACTCGACTTAGTCGATGGTTATTAATTAACTGCTCATGCGAGCAAGCGATATTCCGCTAACAGCGGTGAGTACTCCGAGCGGTATGCTTTGGGAGTGGCTCGTTATGCCGCAAGGGCTATCTAACGCCCCGGCTACATTTAACCGGTTGGTAACGCAACTATTCAGACCTCGTCGAGGCTATGCAAAAACGTACTTTGATGACATTTTTGTCCATAGTCGTGCAATGAATGGGCGATCAGATGTGGATAACCACATTGATCATTTTTGAGCTGTGCTCGAGTGCATGCGAACGAACAAGCTGTATGCGAACGCATCGAAGTGCATCTTTGGTGCAGAAGAGATTCCCTTTCTAGGGTGCTTCATTGGGAAGCGAGGCCTTCGAGCGGATCCCGCTAAGGTAAAAGCCGTAGTCGATTGGCCAGTCCCCAAGAACTAAAAGGACTTGCGTAAGTGGTTTGGCCTTGCCAATTACTTACATAAGTACAGTGCAAATTACGCAGATATGGCTCGGCCATTGTCCAATCTCCTTAAAAAGGATGTGGGTTGGTGTTGGGGTAACACCGAACATAATGCTTTTGAAGCAGTTAAGGAGAGTCTCCTTCATGCGCCAATATTGGCTTTGCCAGATTCTGGTCGGCCTTTCAGTGTCGTCTGTGACGCATCTGACTTTGCCATAGGCAGTGCTCTGTTACAAACAGATGTCGACGGACGCGAACGCGTCATCGCATTTGAATCTCGACAGCTGAAAGCTGCTGAAAAGAACTATCCTGTTCATGACAAAGAGCTACTTGCTATGAAGTACGCTCTTGTCAAATTCAGAGTACATCTTCTTGGCTCGAAGCCATTTGTGATCTAAACCGATCATGCGTCATTGCGCACTGCGACACAGTCGCCTCACCTCTCACAGAGAATGGCTCATTGGCTTTCTTTCTTTGCCGAATATAACTTCGAGGTGAAGTACAAGCCAGGTAAGCAAAACGCTTTGGCTGATGTGCTATCGCGTCGACCTGACTTTGAGCTTGCTCATGTTACGACCCTGTCGTCGTCAGTCCCTGACTTAATTCGTGCGGCATATGCCAAGGATGATCAGTGTGTAGCTTTGCTACGTGTTCTTGGGAGCAATGAGTATAAAGACTCGGACATAGAATTGTCGGCACGTTTACGTGCGAGGCTACATCGATATTCCATTTATAATGGCCTGTTGTGCTATCGCACGGATATTGAGGACAACCCTCGTATCGTAGTACCTCATGATGAGGAATTAAAGTATCGGATCCTCTATGAGGCACATGATACTGCTTTAAGTGGTCATCTCGGTCGTGAGAAGACTTATAGCTCGGTGAGCCAAAGTTATTGGTGGCCCAAACTTTATAAGTGGGTGCGCACCTATGTGCGTACGTGCGAAACGTGTCAACGGGTAAAACCCTCGGCACATGCGGCGGCGCCGCTGGCTAGTTTGCCGGTACCCAGTGGTTGTTGGGAGTCCATGAGCATGGATTTTGTGTTTGGCCTACCGAAAGATTCGGAAGGCAACACTGGTATTGTGGTCTTTGTTGACCGATTGAGCAAGATGGCTCACTTAGCGGCTGTGCCGGATAGCATTGGTGCGGAAGGTACAGCAAAGCTGTTTATCGACCGTGTCTTTCGCCAACATGGCTTGCCTGTGGCAATTATCTCTGATAGAGACCCCCGCTTCACTGGGAAGTTTTGGAAGTCTATCTTCAAGGTGCTTGGCACTCGGTTGGACATGTCCACAGCGGATCATCCGCAGACCGACGGTCAAACTGAGCGTGTAAACCGCGTCATCAACGACATTTTGCGCAGTGTTTGCGCTGATACGCCTAGGCGTTGGAGCTCAATGCTCCCTGTTGTTGAGTTTGCGTTGAATAACGCTGTTCATGCCTCAACAGGCTTTACTCCGTTCTATATAAACGGTCTCACTCACCCTCGCGTTCCGTTAACGCTATCACTACGTGAATCAGGGCTTGGTGGGGGAGAGGTTGCCGATCGGCTTGCTGATATCAGCCCTGCTACTGTTCAAAAACAGGTAAGCGAGTTTCTCGCAACGCGATTAAATGTCTTAAGACATGTGCGTGACGCAATGGCTGATAGCCAAGATACCCAAAAACAACAAGCTGATGCCAAAGGCAGAAATTGTATTGAACGTTATGAGGTCGGAGACCAAGTACTACTCAATGCTAAAAAACTACCTACAAATGTAGTGTCTGCTGTCTTTAAGACAAAGTTGCGTCCACGCTTTATTGGACCGTTTACGGTCACGGCTAAGAAGGGACTTGCATATACGCTAAACCTCCCGCGCAAATTGCGCACACATCCAGTGTTCTACGTAGGCTTACTTAAGCCGTACCGGGATCCTTCCCATGTGAACTTGGAGGCGCTTGCGCCGACGACAAGGGCACTGCTTCGGATTGCTGTAGACGAATCAGCAAGTCCAACTGAGCCTCGCTCCGAGTTTGAGCTTGCTCCATCGCCTGAAGGCGGCTTTGCATCGCATCCAGCATGCACTGGGACTTACCCAAGGCCTCTTGAAGACCCTTCACTTCGAGAACCAATTTCTCGTGGGCCTCCACCGGTACACCGGCCGCCACCGACTTTGCTCGATGAGCACGGGTGTCGTCAATTCCATGTCGAGAGACTACTGAAACGACGTCGTCGTCAGGGCCAATACCAGTATCTGGTAAAGTGGCGTGGGTACCCTGAGTCTGAAAACTCATGGGAATTTGAGGTATCCCTTCGGCAAGACTGCCCATATGCTTTGGAGGCTTTTGAGCATCGTGGCCATGGTCAGCTCGAGGCCGAGGCCGTTCACCACCACTAGTGGTGCGGGTTGGCGGGTTGTTGGTCACAGACTGACCAGCACTCGCGGCTACCTTAGTAGCCGAAGCATAGCGCGTGCGCTTGCGCAATTGGCCTCTGGCCTTAAGCTTGGCATAATCATACCGAAGCTTGCGTTCGAGACGCACATCCGCCGCATGGGCACTAGCCCTTAGAGCAAAAATGTTGCTGAGGCGACGCACATAGTGCACCCAGTGAACAAAGGCATCGTCTTCTTCACTCGCTGTTTCGCCTGCGAGCAGGAGAATGGGTATACCCTTCATCGGTGGAACTGGTGCACCACGTGCTTGCATGTCAAGGCGTGCCTTGTATTGACTTTGAGTCGTTAGGTGCGGCTCCAGGTACCTCTCACGAAGTGCCTGGCAGCTCACCACCTCCTCAGGAGTCTTAGGCCCATGGCCAATGACCCATGTTGCCAATGTTTGGCCGGCCGCTTGACGCAGACGTTCCTCCACACTGGGTGGGGGTGAACACATAATCACGCTGGCGTTCAAGGGTTGCAGTCATCTGTGCATAACGCTGAGCGTTTTCTTCTCTTTGAACAAGCAGTTGTTGTTGCTCATCGAGCGGGTTCGCGATGATAGTCTCATCAGAACCAGATGCTGCATGCTGCGCTGGCGGCGCGCTCGCACCTCCACGTTCAGCGAACGGATTTGGGGTGTTCGAAAGTTGTGCCTCAGGCATCAGTGAGCCGGACGTTGTCCCTGTGTCACCGCGGACACTGGTATCGCTACCATAGTCCACCTCTTCCTCTATTCCGAGGTAGTCACACAGAGCCTTTGACTCGTTTGGTGATGAGGACATCGTGCTGGAGCGTACGTTACCGTGAGGTTCACCGTACGCGCACTGTTCTCGCTGAGAACACGAGTTCGATTGACGTTTTGGCAAACGTCAGTCTGGTGGGGGAGGGTGTAACGGGGTTGCACGAAATCATGGTACTTTGTACCAGAGGTGTTACACACCTGAGGGTTCGCTTCTGTGAAGGTGATATCGAATATCTTATCGGTTTGTAGGGGCTGACGAGTGTCAGCCATTAGATACGAAAGATCTTTGAGTAGGATTAAGATATTCTATAGGCTTTAACAAAAATAAAATCAGTTCCCATTTTGATCTGAAAGACACGTGGCTTGCGAGCCGTCTTGATCGTTGATCTCTGATCACTAAGAGCTAGCGACACCTCCTTGAGGTAGCTACTCTTGAGCACTGAGTGCTGTCGATTCACTGAATCGTTAGATCCCCTGGAACAGGGATCTGAAGCTAGAAAGCTTGTTGACTCGTAAAGTCGTTAGTTCTTTAGAACTAAGTTGCTCGTAGAGCGTTAAGTCTTCCTCTGACTTAAGGAACTGTGTAGCTCCGCTACAGCCTTGATGTTGTAGCAAGGCTGTCCTCTGTCTTTCGACGGCAAGCTCCCCTTGTAGGACCTTGTTGATGGCAGCATGTTGCTGGTCTCTGCTTAAAAACTCCAGCATACCACTGATGGCGGGTTCGACCATGAGCACACTCGTGCGGCCGAGGTCTCCCGTTGCGGCCGCGGTCTCCCGTTCAAACTCACAGATGCTTAAAAACTCCAGCATACCACTGATGGCGGGTTCGACCATGAGCACACTCGTGCGGCCGACTATCTCCCGTTCAAATTCACAGATGGGAGTAGCCTTTACATGTGACGTAAAAGCTGTCGTCTTCTACGCCCAAAATGTTCATGTTGGACGGTCATTAAGTAGTCGTTAGACGGACTCCGAAGTGCTACCAGGTGTAACGGGGCACCTTTTGTTTGGGTTGCCGCGACACTTCATGTACACTAGTACGTGCAGAGGAAGCTAGTCTTCTCAAACTGCTAGTTTGAGTAAAGGTTAAAATAGAACTGTATTGAATACAGTTAAGCTTTCAAAATAACTTAGAAATTTATCTAACTATATTCAACTACGTCTTCGTATGACGACAACCTGCTCATTACGCGGGTCTAGCAGCGATGGTGGTAACCTTAGTTGAGATGTCTTTTATCAACCAATCTTTGAGCAGCGCATGAATAATTGTCCAGAAGGGGATAATGTTCCTTCGATATTACCTATCTCGGTTAATATTGGTAGTGAATTGTCACGCTAGACAATCTCCCTATTGACACCAAACGGTGTCAATATTATTTAACGGGCTACCCCGTTCCACATACTGCTTCCTGGTTGCGCCGTGCTTTTCCTCCAGCTAATTCTTCGCTTTCTCTCCTAACAGACTTGTTTCCTCATCTTGGCGACGACATGTCCCAGTTGTACTTATGTGTCGCACGCAGCCACTGAGCCGCCGCGACTCCGTCGACGTGCTTAGCTGGCACGACAAAAGAAGAAGATGGCCTAACGTTGTAGAATTTTGGTTCATTGCAACTATTAGCTGATGGGTTAACATTGTTTGTAAAAGAAATAATTTACCTAGTAATGCCAATGTAAGTTTTCTATTTTTGCAGCCATTTTATTCGTTCATTAAGCTGGACTATTATACCCACAACATTGTTCCATCGCATATAACGAATGGCCTGGAATTAATAAATGATTGCTTATTCCAATCCAATACGTCAAAATCATCGCAGTATTCAGGGGGCGGTATTGCAGCTACCGTCCATAGAATGTGATCAAATGTGAAGAGCGCGGAGAGGCCGAATTAATTGCAAGGTCGACCAAATTACTGCCTTGCGCTAGCCGGTCGCAGCCCGGAAGAGATCTCGGCCACTACCATTTCCAACTGCTATAAATACACAAGACTTTCTTTGAATCTTTCCGTAGCATCGAGTGCTGTGGAGGTGCAGAGAAAAAACGATGGATCAAAATAGGTCGAGAAGGCGGAACCTGATCTGGAGATCAGCTGGGAGACCAGCTCTGTCGACTGCGTGTCCAGGATCCCAAGACAATTTTGAAGATTCGTGATCCCATCGAAGAGGAGGAGAATGCTTAGCTGGAGGTGATCGAGTTCGATAATATAAAAAAGGTAAAGGAGGCACACTGGAGATGTAGCTCTTGTTGCAGAAATTAATCAGAACCGAAAAAGACCAACTTCCTTCGTGATGCTTACTCTCTGCTCGATGCATCCCAGGCATTTCACCAATTTGCTTGAAGAAACCTCTGCAACTTTCAACTTTACATTCACAATGCGCCTACCACCAAACTGCCGTCGGCATGTGGTTTAAATGGGCTTTCCCTTTTAAATTACAAAACATTCTTAACTGACTAAGTGTGAGTGTAACGGGGCACCCTGAAGCTTGTACTGGTGACAGTACAAGCTACTTATTCTGATGACAGAATAAGGCGGTGCCTCGTAACTTCACGTACACTGGTACGTGCAGAGGAAGACGGTAAGAAGAAGCGAGTACTTGGTTAGAGTAAAAAGTAGAACTGCATTTAGCAAAGTTAATGTCTGTTAATAAATAACTATTTATCCTCATCTAACTATGTCTGAATACAAATGTGTAAATCAACTATCTGCTGACCACTCATTGCGTGCGTCTGTCGTGGCGCGTCTTCGTTGGTTGATATAATGGCCTATATCCACCAATTAGGAACTACCCGAAAGTGCTGCATAACATTTGTCCTTATGACAATATTCTTAGAATATAACTCTTATAGTTATATTCTATTAACAATTTCTTATAAATTGTTATGTAACGATTCACCCCGTTACAGTGAGCCCCTGTTTCATAGCGACCATGGAACGAGCTGGTGGACGCGAAGCTTGAGAACCTTTGGGAGATTACAAATTATCGGATAACACATTATTGGAGGGAGATCTGTATATCGATACTTGAACTGATTGTTGGTAAACGGTTTCAGATGAACTGTTTTGTTGTTGCCGGCCACGATGACCCTGAAATTCCAATCCGAAGCCCTAAAAAAGTGGCCAATTGCCTGGAGACAGCATGCGGCCTTAGTATGTCATCACTACCTTTGGCGTATGTAGCTTCTGATCGACACTAAGTTATGCAGAGCTGCGTATTTGTTTGTCCGGGCTCTAAAAACGGAAGCGCTTGATTGCTGACAAGTCAAGCATTGCAAAGAAACTCAGGTCACACGGCCCCGATAATACTTGAATGAATGCCTGATGAAAGCGACCTATCTTGACAATCAGCACGAGTGTTCGAAAAGCACAGTTTTCACGACACTTTTGGGTAAGTTTTCAACGATCAGTTTCATCCACGGTATTGGAAGTTCGAGTTGCAAGTTTAACGATCTTGATGTGGGTCTTGAGCTGCAGTTACAAGATGAGTAGACCGCGGTGGTCTATAGTGCATGTGTATGCGTGGGCTACAAGACAATTGCTGTGTGGGGCAGACGACCTCTCGTATCTAGGTTGATGATCGGATCTTCATCAAAATACACACTTACTGTTTCTATCTGAAACACCGTGTCATAGTCTGGGTTCCCTCTGTGTGCGTAGCGATCGGACATTTTTGTAGTTTAGCTCACCATATCTCTGAGGAACACACGCATTTATCGCGAATACGTGATAGCACATGATGAAATCACTGATGTAGCCATTCATTCCTTACGTGTCTAATCTCTACAATCATCACTTGCGGTAGTGAATGGACTCAGCATCGTTTCGTACAGCAACATTCGTATGTCATAAGCAGTGGCAATAGCGGTGCAGCATCGCTGGTCGACATTTGGTCACCAGGAGGTTTACAGCCAGTCAAGCCGTGTTCTCTTACCATACAAGTACGTAATCAGACTGCGCACATTGCGGCCACGAACAACGCTGTGCCTCAATCGGTACAAAAGAGTGATCAGATTTTCAGTCACACATCCAACAGCAGCTTCTCAGAGAATATACCGCGGCAAAAAATAGGACGAACGCTCTTCCAGTCGTTAGGCCGCATCTCATTCCACGCATGGTTTTGATTCGTCAATACCCACCTCAAAAGAATCAATGCGAACCCCACCGCCCCCCCTCGCTCGCCCGTTTGAATAGTCAAGTCAAGTCAAGTCTGCCTGCGCCGACTTTCGCGACATCTGATTCGCTGAAACTGAAGACCCTTCTGCCGCCAGCGCCCGCTCGCGACCGTCAGTCCCGCGCCTATCGCTCTCTCATCCCCACTATCTCATGGTGGACCTGCGACCTGCGGAAGACGCTCCTGACGCCGCCGCTGCGCCGCCGCTGCTGCCCAACCACATCGAAGACGAAGACGAGGCCGAGTGTCGCGTCTGCCGCGGCGAGGCCGAGCCCCAGCGCCGCCTCTTTGCGCCCTGCAAGTGCAGCGGCAGCATCCGCTTCACCCACTCGGACTGCCTCGAGCAGTGGCTCGAGCACTCGGGCAAGAGCTTCTGCGAGCTCTGCGGCCACGAGTTCACGTTCACGCCGCTCTATGACGTGAACGCGCCCGACGTGTTGCCCTGGACGGAGCTGCTGGGCACGGGACTGCGCGTGGTACTGCTCAAGTGGCTGCCGTTTGCGCTGCGCGCTGCGCTCGTGCTCGTGCTGTGGCTCGCTGTGGCGCCCTGGTGCACGAGCTGGCTTTACCGCATGTGGCTGCTGCGCGCCTCGGCTATGGTGAACGTCAGCTTTGCTGAACGCTTGGATAGACCGCACGTTGTGGCGGACGTTTTCTCGGGCCTTATCTTGATTGTGTGCATTGTCTTTTCGTTCCTGGCACTCATGTCGTTCGCCGACTTTCTGCGGTTCCACTTGGACCACATTGAAGAGGAGATGGCAGCGGACGACGTGCTGCAGCAGCAACGGCAGCAGCGGCAGCAGTTGCGGCAGGAGGGACGACCGGGGGTCCGTCGTCTGCCGTTGGGAAGAGGTGTTGTAGTGGACGAGGTTGTGGAGAACGAGCAAGAAGCTGAGCCGAGACGTGGGCGCCCTGTACTTGAGGGTGTAAGGCCGTTGGGTCATGTGGACGGGCAAGGTGGTTCTGGTGATGAATCGTCGGACGAAGAAGTGTGGGCGGGGCAGCATGGAGAGATACGTGCTGCTGGTGCTTTTCATCGAGATCTTGGACAAATGCCTTTAGTTGACGATGTTGATCCAGTGCCGGAGCCGCAGCATGAGCTGCGGCAACGTCGACCACTGCGTGACGTACCAGATATGGAGCGGGAGCGAGGACATGAGGGTGTTCCTGGAGTCGCGCAGAACCGTGGGAATCCGTTGCCAGCAAACATGAACGAGCGTGAGTGGGAAGATGATTTTGAGCACATGGAGATAAATATTGCGATGGACGAGCTTCTTGGACTACGTGGGGACTTTATAGTGTTGTTTCGCAATGTCTCGTGGCTGCTAGCGTTCAACGGTGCTTACCTCGGCTTGTTTGCGTTCATCCCGTATACACTGGGTAGCACTTTGCTATCCGCTGGTGCCAGAATCCTTACATCGTTACCGGTTGCCCCTGCAGCAGTCATTACTTTTACCACGCTTGAATCTGCAGCTGACGCGGATTTGTCAGTCGGTTCGTTTCTTGTCAAGACACTGTTGCAATCGATTGAGACGGCCAAGCTGGATGGCGACTGCTTGCAGCTTGTGGATTTGTGCACATGTGTGATGGGTTATCTGTCTATTTGCTTGACGATCGTGCTATGGAGATTTATGGTCCGGACCGCTTCGTCTTACATCCATCGTCCTCTCATGGATGGTCTGCTATGGGCTCTGCGCTGTCTGACGGCAATCGTAAAGGTGTCTACGTTATTGTTGCTGAAAATGGTGATTTTGCCTATCATCCTGGGAGTCTGCATCGACTTCGCGACACTTCACTTGTTCGTGGCATCTGTGCAAGACCGCGTCGCGTTTTGCATGCAGAATATGATCTGCTCCCTGATGGTGCACTGGGTGCTTGGCATTACCTTTATGCTTTTTGTAACGGTATCTGTATTGCAAATGCGTGAAGTTGCGCACCCCGACATTCTGGCAAAGGTTATTCGGCCACAGGAAGACCACCCGGACCTTTTGCGTACGCTTTTGAGTGAGAGGTGCGTCAAGCATGCCCGCCGTATGATTCTGTCACTCGTGATCTATGCAGTGCTACTACTGGTTCTTGTGCATGCTCCTGTTCGTATTGCGAGTGGTCTCATGCCGTCATGCCTCCCGCTGACGCTCCGCTTTCAGCACTTCAGCCCGGACATTCAAGTGCCACTGGAGCTATTTGCCGCTCACGTGGTTGTGCTCAGTGTGTTGGAGCACGCAAAGAATGCCGTTGGAAGGTTTCAACATCTTGGAATTGTGTTTGTGAGCAAGTGGTTGGGTCTGGTAGACTTCCTGCTACCGCAAACTGAGTTGGAGTCTGTTGTAAATGGCCAGCGCGAGTCAAAAGTAGTGGTGCTGCCACCACCACCTCTCCATTTCCATCCCCGTGCGCAACTACCTCCTGAACAATTGCGTGTCGATGGTCACCGATACTTGCCGTGGCCCGAGGATGGGCTGGATGATCCGCAACCCGTCGAGTACTCACTGCTTCCGAGAAAAAGACCATCTTATCTTTGGGTTCGGCTTGCCGGGCTGGCAGTTTTCATGTGGGTAGTATGCGTCGTAGTGATTGGAACGTTTTTGTTTGGATCACTCTACGTCGGGCGTATCTGCATGGGTCCGTTTGAGCGCGTGACTGGGATCAGCCATGACCCGCTCGTAATGGCGGCTGGCATGCAAATTGTATGGTATCTTGTGAAAAGCATTCATGCTCTCAACATTTTGATGCTCCCGGAAGACCGTGTGGATCAGGCTTTGGTTCAACGCGGATACGCTGTTCGTAACATAACGCCTGCAAACGTCGTAAGTTGTGTCGTGGGCTGGTCAATCGTGTGTCCTTTTCTCGTGGGCCAGCTGATGTCTTTGTGCGTCGTGAGCGCCAATGCTACGGCTGTAGAAATGCTGTTGGTGGGCTATTTGGTGCTCAATCTATTTGCTTGGCTGGTCTGCTGCTTTCGAACGAAGCACATGAATGGACACCGATTACAACGACAAGCAGCCCTAGACGAGCTAGCACCAGGCGAGGATGGATTCCTGGACGTGGACGAAGAGAATGAATTGTTTGAGGACGATGTAAATGACGACGAGTTGGAAGAAGAGGAGAGGCCACTGCATGAGGAGGGTGCTGCTGCTGCTACTGAGTCGGTTGGCTTCATTGCCGCGTTGCGCAAGTCTTATCGTCAACTCCAATTTAGTGTGACAATCCACGAAAGTGAAGCCATGCGGCTTCGTCAAGACAACATTCGAGAGAAGTGTTTCGATGTGGCATATTTTCAGGAAAACGTATTGCTGCCCATGGTGGCGTTCCTAGTTGGAATGCTAGTACTGCCGTGGCTGTTATCCTCCGTGGTCTTGCTGGTTGTATCCTCCGAGAACGCCGGCTTCGAGAAGACTGCATTTGCCACTTGTGCGTTCTGTGTCGGCGGTGTGTTTGTGTTGGCCCGCTCGCATTCGTTCGTCACCCAATGGCTATCCGACCTAAGCGAGTCGATTCGTAATGAGCGCTATTTGATCGGCCGCCAGCTGCAGGATATGGCCCGTTAGATGAACAATTAGCTGCCACAAGTCTCAGGAGTCGAGAGCAGCGTTGGCGTCCAAGGAATGTCGGTGGTTGGTAATAGAGATATGCGTTTGCAAGGCGTGATGGACGCCAGGCAGCGAAGTGTGCCAGCCACTATTTGACCCGATTCAGTCGGTCTCGCATTTCGATATTGACGGTCGACAAGTAGTTGACGTCGCATGTGGACGATTACGACACGATGACAGCACCCGTCTCCTCCACGAGCTTTATAGGATAATTTCTGTTGCCTTTGTACGTAGTTTGATGACGTTTGATGAGGTAACAGTGCTCCAGCTATAACTTGCAAGGCTGCTGTGTCAAGTGGTAGCTGCACCTCCACAGAAGCATAACAAGCGAGGGATACATGGTCATGACACGAGCCACATTTATACGTAAGGATCAATTTTATTCATACAGACTGACACATGCTGACAACGCAGTGAGTATATCACTCCGCACGATGTGCAAAAACGATCTGTGCACTTCGAGTTCATTGTCGTTGGCGCGTGTGTTGCTCTCGTACCACAACAGATGTGTACGAAGCAATTGGATCGTCATAGCAAGGCTCAATATTGAAATGGTGCAACGACCAAGTCAATCGCAGAGAGCACGCAGCATGGCCTAGCTACCGTCACAGGGACGTTGGCCCGTAGGTGAGGTAGCACGATTAAAGTTCCGAGCTGTCGTCCGTCGATGCTGAACGACCTTCTCGCGGACACTTTTCGTTCCCAACCTGTTTGTCTCGACCAAACGCGCTCTCGCGCTCCTCTTTTTATTTGCTCCTCATCCCATCCATTGTGTTAGCACGGCACTATGCCCCTCATCACGGCCGAAAACTGCCCCCATGCATCACCTGAAGATCAGCTTATCTTCCATCCCTAGCTATTTCTGTCTACTAAGTATACTCACTCGATTTAAGCATGAAAGTTGTGCCTAAAACTGCAGGCTGAAACTGCCGTATGTTGGCAGTGTGTCGGGTGGGTTACCAGAGTCGAGACATCACCATCCCACTTCCCAGCCATCCCATGACAACCAACCCATCGTCTCAGTCTCACGCGACGAATCCGGTCCCACGATCCCAGAAACTGAGCCCGCGGAGGGACAGGTGAAGCCAACGACCCACCTTCACGCTCCCAACTCCCTGTCAGTTGTGAATACATCGCCAAGCAAGTCAAGCCAATCACCACCTGACCAACGAACAAATAGCAAGAGCCAAGACTCGTGTGATGGTGAACGTGTGCCGAGCTCTTGAGAAGATCCAGTTGCCCAAGGGCCTCCACCACGAGCGTATCCAGTGGCTCTCCAAAGGCCCCAAAGCTCTCCCTACTGGCGGCTACTTGCTCTATTGGATGCAAACGTCCGTGCGTACGAAACACAACTACGCGCTCGAGTATGCAGTAGCTGCTGCCAACAAGCTCCAGCTGCCTCTCCACGTCGTCTATCTCTTCCCTGACCGGTCCGTGCTACGGCCATTACCCAAGTCTGAAGGTGACCACGACGACGAATGGAAAGCTGAAGCTCGCCAAGATGCGAGTGCACATGCGTTCGTTACCGAACGTCACGCGCGATTTGCGCTCGAAGGTCTGGCGGATGCCTATGAACGACTTGCAAGTCGAGGGATGAGCTTTGATGTGTTTCATCATACCCACCCGAAACAGCAGCAAGACAAGACCAAGGGCGACGGCCTCGCTCGTAATGAGCTGCTCGAGGTGTGTGCTCGTCAAGCTGCTCTAGTAGTGACAGATCGCCCTTATTTGCGTCCGTGGCGCTCGGCACTGGACACCCTTGTTGCGTCTATTGAAGATCGAGGAGGAGGAGAAGATGGGGACGAAACGGGTCACTCAAGTGCTGCTAGGTTTGGCATCGTGCAGGTGGAAGGTGAAGTCGTCGTGCCTGCTGCCGTCGCAACAAATAAAGAAGAGTACGCTGCACGTACGATCCGTCCGAAGATCACGAAACACTTGGATCGCTTTGTCGTGCCGTTGGAGAGCTTGACGTTGGAGCAGTCGTGTCGAACAGACGGAAAGTCGCTGTTGAGTAGTCTGGATAAGCACGAACAGCTCAAGCTGCTAGATGTGACGAGCCCGAAAGCTGTTGCTGATACCCTAGAGCTGCTGGATGTTGACCGAGACGTCAAAAGTGTGGACTGGTGCTTTCGTGGAGGCGAGACGGCGGCTTCGGCCTGTGCCAAGAAATTCCTCACCCCAGACAAACTTGCCAACTATGCAACGCAGCGCAACGAACCAAGTCTGGACGCTAGTAGCGACTTGAGTGTTTACCTACGCTATGGACACATCTGCGCCGTCCGTGTTGCGCTCGCTGCAAACAAGCTGAAAGGTGTGACGCGTGCGAAAGAAGGGCTGGCATCATTCTTTGAGGAGCTCATTGTACGGCGTGAACTCTCGGTGAACCTGGTGGTTTATAATCAGGACAACTACGACTCTTTTCGCTGCCTTCCGAACTACGCGCAGACCACGCTGCAAGAGCACGCTGATGACAAGCGTGACCAGCTGTATTCACGTGACAAACTGGAGTCTTTCCAAACAGGTGACAGGTTTTGGAATGCAGCACAGCGTGAACTTGTGGTATCAGGTAAGATGCATGGCTACATGCGCATGTACTGGGGCAAGAAGCTGCTGGAATGGACGCGTAGTCCCGAAGAGGGTTTTCACGCAGCGTTGGTCCTGAATAATAAGTACGCCCTGGATGCACCCGACACAAACTCATACGCTGGCGTAGCCTGGGTTTTTGGAAAGCATGACCAAGGCTGGAGGGAACGTCCCATATTTGGCAAAGTACGCTATATGAACGAGGTCGGCCTCAAGCGCAAGTTTCGTATGGACGCGTATGTGCTCAAGGTGGGCCGTCTTGCCGCAAAGGCGAAAAAAGGACTTGGGGCACCAGCAGCTGAGGAGGACGTGGATCCGGCGAAGCGGGGACACGAACAGGATGACAGTACGATATCGGCTGATAGTAATGCCACTGGGCCTGAAAAAAAGAAGACGAAGGCGTAGCATCAACGAAGAGGATAGTGCCCGTGGACGCTCGTACTCGTGCAAACGAGGGGGTAGGAGTTGAAGTGGAAGTAGCCTTTTTAAGATAGGACCGATCTCACCGCCTGTCTTCGTAAGTGTTGGCATCCTCGTGATAGTGAAATAAAGCAGGTGCATGCAGACACTGACCATTCTTATATCAATGTGGTGCCTGTCGGTCAAAGCACTCTAACATCTTGCTCACTCCATCACCGTCCAGAGTACGCTTGCCATCCTCGTTGTGCATTTCAGCCAACTGCCAATCTCCTGTCGAACATGCCCGTACTACTTGATCCGGACTGAGCTCCTCATGGCATTCAACACTGTATCATTGTGACCAACACAGTGATCGGCGACAATACATAGCAGCGCCGTTCGCTGCTTCAGATCCACAAAGCTGGACAGTAAGCTTGGTGCTTGCCTGGGAATAAAATTCGTGCGCTCTACAGGACGACTGGGCTGCTCACAGTCGGAGTAATCTACTTATAGGGGACAGTGGGTTCATGGCTGGAAGTCCGTATCCACCATGGCGTGCCATCATGACGTAACCCCTAGCTGCTCCCGTTTTGCGTCGACTTGCATGCCAATATCCAAGGTCAAGATCGTGCACGAATTTGCCAAGAATTCACCCCGGACGCAGTCGTCACATGACAAAGGAGTTTCTATTTGAGAGACAAGGGTCTGCACGGCGAGCTGGCGGTACTGCCTTTGGGCACGGTACACAAGAGAAGAGACACGCAACTCAAGTGGTCGCGGAGAGCTAGTAGGCACGCACGAACGCCGCCTACCGCCTTCGACAGAACTTGACAGGCTCTTACACCGTCAAAGCCTAAAGATGGCTCGCAGGATCGGCCGACTTTCGACCGGAGATAGAGAGGCGCAGACTGTCTATTATGTTAGCTACTTATCGCTGATAAGATGTCGGGTTAAGTGGTGACCACTTCGTGTCATTTACCACGACAAAGTCTTACTGCTCCTAGCTTTCTCATTCTTCTGCTCAAGACGTCGGGCGTCACGGCAGGGCACTCTCAAAAGGGCCCACGGAACCGCCCGTTGACGAAGTCCGGGGTCAGATTCTTGTGTGCACTCTACCGGAGGGCGGGGCTGCTCTCGCGCTCGGAGCAATTTGATTTAGGAACAGAGGGCACTTTGACTATAAGTCTTGTTACCACTGCGGTAGTCTCAGCGAGGCATCTTGACTTAATCCTTGGCCATCACCGCGTAGTCGGCTTCTCGCTCTTCAGGTTCGCTGGGCTCACAACGCGCTCAAATGTGCCCGGACGCACCACTGACGATGAGTATCTGGCTCGGTGCTACTGTACATAAACGACCGGTACTGGATCTCAACGGATTTGTCACCGTTGTAAGGAAGTTCTCATCGTAGGACTGGGCTCGTGATCAGCGAACGGTGAGTTGTAGGGTAGACCGTAAAGACAGAAACTTCTTCGTTTTGAAGGGTGATGTGATCCATCGTCGACGTGCCCTGCACTAGAATATCCTGCGGGCCGCTTCTCTTTCGAGTCGTACGCTGCGCTGCCTCCCGTAGCGCACGCAGCAAGGACAACCCCTACCTCGTTTAACCTCGGCCCCACTACAGGGGACTTTCCGCCCAAGGAAGAGGGGCCGGTTTTCTGGCCCCCCGGAGGGTCTCGTCTCTGTCTGTTGTTGCAGCTGGCTCGCCTGATCGGCTGACTTTTGACTGGAGGTAGAAGTAGCCGGACTCGCTTGATCTTGCGTGCCGTAACATGGTAACGATGCATGCGCGCGGATCAGGTGTGACCCAACATAAAATGACGCCAGCTAGAAGGCCCGTAGTTCATGCACGTACACTAGCTCTATACAGTAAGGGTTACACGATCGTGTGACATCGATGCTTCGCAGCACTATTTCTGTGGGGGTTCAGCCTCGTACAAAGTTCAGACCGAATCATAGTAGCACGTTTTATTCCCATACAGAACAACGAAGCAGCTGCAGTACTGGTCCTTTCAAAATTTGAGTGGTAGCCCTCGGCACTGGATCTTGCTCAACGGTCTGCACACTGTGCGACATACCTGGCACTTGGAAATTTGCTCATTCGCCCTAGGACCAACAACGTCACCGGCAACGTCACCAACAACGTCACCGCCAAAGATGCGCCTCATCTCGATATCCTTCGTGGTTCTCACCGTGATTCAAGCTCGTCACGTGATCTCCTCGGCTTTCGTTGACCCCGCAACGACGGAAGCTAATCCCCTGGCAAGCGTCCATCCTCCAGACGGTAGCTACGATGGCGTTCCCGTTGAGTGGGTGCGGGACCCAGATGACCGTACGACTGGCGAAGAGAGGATGATGCCTGGGGAATTGTTTGAGAATGCGATGTCGTCTGCATCTACTAAAGTGATACAACAAGTGCATGAGCATTTTCTGGACCTGTCTGTGCAACTCGGATGTGACACGCAGTGGTTGCAAACATACGGTTGGGGTGCTATCCAGCACCATGTCGAGACCGGTGGCGAGCTCCCTTGGCAGCTGGCTGAGAAATATAAACAACTTCTCATCAGCATACGGAGCGCACCCGATGGTGGATTGGAGACACTCAAATGGATTTACTATTCTTTTCTTGCTCACATAAGAAAAGTAGATAAGCAGACGGATCAGATGATAAAACAGCTGAATGTGAATCCCGTGGACGTCGCCAAGCTGATGATCAATCGTGCCTTGATGGATGCATCCAAGGAGAAAGGGCTTCAAGTAAACATTTATAGTACCCTGGACGTTGGAGAACTGGAGGGCTACATCAGTAATTATAACGCGAAACGGCGTGGCACGCCTTCGGAGTCCGTACGTGGAGATTTCACGATGCTGGAGACGTTGTCAGGCGCCTTGAATTACAACGAAGCCGTACTCTCAGAATTCCTGGTGAGGTTGGGTCGTATCCGCGAACACAGAACGTTTGCACGGACAGTGCGGACTGAGCTTTGCACGACCTGGGTAAATGCAAGGAAGACAATTCCTGAGGTTGCTTCCAGTCTGAACATCTTCAAAGGGACGGACGTCATAAACCACATAAATCGGGATACCTTTATCAGATTTATCTATCAGCTCGTCACGGCGGAGGTTCGTTTTGTGTCAGAGATTGCCTATGATCTATGGGAGTTGTGTACTCCCCGTCAGGCTATAGTGCTGCTTAAAAGAGGAGAGCAGGTAAGCAAGGTCGTATTCCAGGAATTGGAGTTAGCGATGTTTGCGCTTTTGCAGATAATGAACGTCACTCCTGGCCTACTCGAGATGGAGATTCGTGCAGCATGGCCTGTAGTTGGTTCAACACCGGACGTCGAGACTCGAGCTCTTGCGCAGTATATTGAGTTTTGCAACTCAAATCAGTTTGCTAAACCACCGCTTGGCCATCGTAACCATATTCGCTATTAGTCACCTGCGTACGACAGATAACAATACATAACGTTCATGTAAATACTAGTTAGGTTGTGAATACAAAACGCTCGTGTTCATCATGCTCGTGTCGTCTAGACAAGCTTCGCAAGTCCACAAAAGTCCACAGTCAAGTGGTGTCTGCAAAACGTTGAAGATATCGCAGCAGCACACGGGATGATGCTAGAGGCGATACCGAGATGATACAGCCTAAGAACAAATCTTCACCAGAAGCAGTCCAGTTCATCGAAGTCGATTACGTGTTGCTGGCAAACAAAAGCTCTGGTGTCTTTCTAGCTGGACGTCACAATTGAGCTGCTGGCGAGCATAGACGACGACTCGATTCACCGTCGAGAGGTCGCAAGGTATCGTTGTCACGAGAAGTCGTAGATTGGGGAATTGACGGACGTATGTATGTGGGCGCGAAGCCGAAAACAGGAGCTCATCAGGCGTAGCATTGTTAAATACGAAATTTTCCGTAGCCAAAACGACTGTATACAGGAAAACTGTTGCCGCGTTTGTACATGTTCAGTGGTGGCATTGGTAGTGATGTGAATGCCCGACAAGTTACCCTACGAAACAATTGAGTACACAGTATGCAGGGCAAGTACGGTCATTCGTTAGGGCAGAGCAGTCATGTACGATATTGTACAACATGTTCAGCGCACGTACCACGTAATATTTGCGCTACTCGGAATTTCCCCGACAGTACGTAACGACTTTTTCATTGTGCATTGCGCTCCGCAAATGCGTAAGCGGCTGATGAAACAAACAGTACAGCAATATACAGTCAACGAATGTAACGGGGCACCCTGAAGCTTGTACTGGTGACAGTACAAGCTACTTATTCTGATGACAGAATAAGGCGGTGCCTCGGAACTTCACGTACACTCGTACGTGCAGAGGAAGACGGTAAGGAGAAGCGAGTACTTGGTTTAAGTAAAAAGTAGAACTGTATTTAGCATAGTTAATGTCTGTTAATAAATCACTATTTATCCTCATCTAACTATGTCTGAATACAAATGTGTAAATCAACTATCTGCTGACCACTCATTGCGTGCGTCTGTCGTGGCGCGTCTTCGTTGGTTGATATAATGGCCTATATCAACCAATTAGGTACTACTCGTAAGTGCTACAGAATATTTGTCCTGATGACAATATTCTGAGAATATAACTCTTATAGTTATATTCTATTAACAATTTCTTGTAAATTGTTGTGTCACGGTTCACCCCGTTACATCACCCCCCTTGACCATCAGTCACTTTAGTGACTGATTGACTAAATGGATACTCGTCCCAAATCATTTGGGACAGGGTTTGCACTTGTTGGTCCGAGTCCACTTCCCAATACTTCACCGCATGGTTAACAAGCCCATGCGATGCGCGAGCAAGGCCGCCGAGAGCGCGTCCGAACGTCTCTGTGCGGACGCCGAAGCAGAAACCACAGCAACTGATGTCTCATCGGTTGCTGAAGCGACCCAGTCTGTGTCACTTGGTGATGCAGGCGCTGGTCATGAAGACACTCATGTCTTCACAGAGTATGGGCTCGGTGTCTCATACTCTCCTGATACGGAAGACGGATCCGTATCGACGGCTATCGAATCCAAGCCGCCTGCCAAGCGTGGCATGGATGATGCTTTGCGTCGTAGCATCTTTGGTTCATCTGATTCATCAGATGAACCATCGCCGAAGCGAAGGCGCTCGAGGTAGCGAGACTCGGGCGCTAACAGTGGTGTCGGTTCTCCTATGGACACCACTTCGCAACGAGGTGCCAGTACTTCTGTTGGCACGTCGCAGGAAGAGCGGGACCGCAATGTGTTGCGTCTCGCTCCCGAGAAGAAGGCATGGATGCCTCCCAAATCTGTCATGGATCACTTGTCGGCGACGACGAGTGATCGTTATCGAACACGAATGTTCGGTTCGTCAAGGATCCATCACCTTGACCCCAGCGCGAAAGACTATCGCGCTGAACACGAATTCTTCATCGATGCTTTCTTTAGACATCGATGGTACAGTGGGAATCACAAACGTGATGGTCCCTCACTACTTCAGGCGTGGAACGCCTACATCCATAACCTCGAGGATGTAGGTCGTGACGCTTGGAACGACAAACTTATCAAAGCTCGTGATAAGTTTGAAAAGCGAACCCCGACAGGTGCACGCTACAAGCTGCATCGTCTGTCAAGGGAGAAAGGATTACCCTGCCTCTCTTGAGGAGACTCGTGCCCATGTTGTGTGAACAACTCTGCACGAGCACCTAAGGAGGCTTACCTCCTTACCAGCCCGTGGTGGCGCGTACGTATCTCTACTGAGATGTACGAAGGGATTGACAACCTGAAATCCCTTTACGACCGTGCCGGGAAGACTTTCTCCAGCGGTCCTTCTGCGGCACAGGATGTGCCGCGTCGTACTGCTCAACCAGACCCAGTACGTCGATCATCAGTTGGAAGCGGGGCTCCCAAGTATCCCAGGACGGGAGATAGCCGCGCCACCGGACGAGGTAACTCGTCCGACGTCCGTTCACGTCGCGGTGGTTCAACAGCTGCTCAACTAGATAGCGCTGTCCACCGCGATAGTCCTCTAATGGAGGTGGAGGAGGAGGAAAGATGCTCTCCACACGATCGTGGGGATCCGTGTGTTCCCGAGAGCTTCTTTGATCGCGTAACGCAAGGGTTACGCAGCGATCTCGAACATGAGCGGGACAGGCGTCTCAAAATGGCGGACACTGTCTTGAAGCATCGAGCTGAGTTTGCCTTTGCTCAGCTTGAGAACGAGAGATCTCTGACATCTCTTCGTGACGAGCTAAGGGTAGCTCGTGGGATTGTTGATCGGTCTCGGGATGAGATAGCTGCTCTTCAGACCCTTGTCGATGCCCATCATCGGGAGCACAAGGCTCTGCGAGATGCGTGAGCGCAAGGGCGTTCTTCATCGGAAGAAGTAGCGTACTGATGGTACGGCTTAAGCCGACCAACGTAAAACGTGGGATGCGTTCGCATCTTACGTGGCAACTTGATCGTGTATGCATTGCCTAGGCGGTGCAAGGCACGAAATTGACCGATGTAGTTGGGTAGAAGTTTACCACTACCCACGTTAGTCACTACATGCTTTGGTAGATTAACCGTAGACAGTAGGACTAAGTCACCTTTATTAAATAAAAGAGTGTTTGCCCTTCCATTCTTGTCAGCGTTTTGCTTTTGCTTATCCACCGCTTCGGCGATGGAATCTTGCACAAAACGGACTACCGTTTCACGAGCCAGTATGAACTCATCTGATGACTCGTTAGCTTCAGTGCGCTGTGAGCGCACTGCAGCAACATCAACCTTTTCTTCAGTGAGGGCTTCCGCACTCTCACTGGCATCATCTTCTTCGATATCGATGTTATCGATATCGGCATCAAACGCAATGACCTCTTCGTCAGAGCGTGATGAGCGGGAACCAAATCGGTTTTTGCTCGCGCGAGTCCCTCACCCCCCTAAACCAGAGTTACACTCTAGTAAGGTGGGTACACGCGGATGGCGCAAGCCATTCACGTAAAACGGTGTATGTGTCGTGGACGCATGCACCGAGTTGTTAATGGCAAACTCTACCATTGGCAAAAACTCACTCCAACTCTTAAAGGAGTGTAAGTTATCTCGAAGTATCTATTCAAGGACACGATTGGCACGTTCCGTCTGACCATCTGACTCTGGATGATCAGATGTAGACATCTTCAAGCGCGTTCCGAGTGATTTGAACACGGAACGCCAGAAATCAGCAGTGAATCGTGGATCTCTGTCTGATGCGAGTTCACGGGGCAACCCATGAAGTCGGAAGATGGTGTCAATAAAGACACAAGCACAGCCACTTGCCGTGATTGTCTCTGGTACAGCCACAAGGTGTACCATTTTGCTGAATCTGTCAACAAATACGAGAATACCCGTATTCCCGCATGCGTCTTTGGGTAACCCGAAGACGAAATCCATTGAGATGGATTCCCAGCACTCAGCCGGAACCGGTAGAGGCTGTAAAGGTGCACGCAGTGAAGGACTTGACTTCACTCGTTGGCAGACTTCGCATGCGCGAACATACTTTCGCACAAACTGATACTGGCGGGGCCAGTAAAAGTCTCGACTCACCGTGAGATGTGTTTTCTCCCGGCCACGATGTCCTCCTATAGGAGCATCGTGATACTCGAACATGACCCGCATACGCAGATCAGTATCATCTGGAATGACAACACGTGGTGTGTCACCAGAAACGGCTGTATAATACAGTAAACCGTTACGAGTAGTGTATCGATCTGATGCAGATCGATACGCAGGCGACAATCGTTTCAACGATTCTCGAGATGGCAGTGAGAGATGTGTCAACAACTTCACAATCTCACCATCTTGGGCGTATGCCCGCCTCACATCATCATGTAACGTTGAAGATGGTACTGAGGACGTCATAACCGCAACAGTGACTGTCTCACTGTTGGGTTTCACGACTGGTTCAAAGTCGGGACGACGTGTAAGTGCATCAGCGACAACATTAAGTCGTCCTGGTTTGTACTCGACCGTAAAGTTGTATTCTGCAAAGAATGGCAACCATCGCGCCACTCGTTGTGAAAGGTGCGGGCTGTTGACTGCCGTGCGTAATGACGCATGGTCAGTGTAAACAATGAAGGGTCTATCTCCTAATAGATAGACTCTGAACTTCGCGAGTGCATACTTCATGGCAAGGATTTCCTTGTCATGCACTGGATAGTTCCGCTCAGCAAGTTGCAGCTGACCCGACTGATAGCAGACGACGCGTTCAACGCCTTCAAGATCGTACTGCATTAATGCACAGCCGATTGCAAAATCGCTGGCATCACGGACCACATGAAATGGCCTGTCTTGATCGGCTATTGCTATGACTGGGGATTGTATCAAGCTCTTGCTTGATACCATCAAAGGAGCGCTGACAATCAGAGTTCCATAACCAACTCTCGTTCTTTTTCAACAAACGAGAGAGGTGCACAGTCATCTCGGCGTAATCGCGTGAATACTTATGCAAATACGCCGCTAGCCCAAGGAATTTTCGAAGACCTTTGACATCGACCGGCACAGGCCAGTCGGTGATCGCCTTGATCTTTTCGGGATCAGGACGTACACCGTTCTTACCAACGATGCACCCAAGAAGTGGTATTTCGCTTGCTGCAAATATACACTTCTTGAGGTTGGCATACAATTGATGCTTTCGCATGATTGTAAGAACCTGTCGGACGTGGTATCTGTAAACCTCAACGTCCGACTTTCCATCCATAGCTCGACTATGGATGAATACGTCATCGAAATAACTCGGCGCGAATTCTCGTACTGGTCTCAACAGATGTGATACACATCTGTTGAACGTGGTAGGGGCATTACTAAGCCCTTGTGGCATTACTAGCCATTCCCATAGCATGCCGCTAGGCGTGCTAACTGCGGTATAGGGTATATCCCGTTCTCGCATAAGGATTTGATAGAAGCCATCCATCAAATCCATGGAAGAAAAGATGGTACTCTTTGACATACCATCAATGATTACGTCCTTCCTCGGTATCGGCGTCTGAGCCGGTACCGTTCCAGCATTCAACTTGTTAAATGCATGCACTATCCGCCACCCTCCTGTTGCTTTTCGCACACAGATGGTCGGAGAGCTATGGGGGGGGAAGTTGATTCCCTCTCCTGGCCCGCAGTTAAACGATCGGCAAAGAACTTGTCGATCGCAAGTACTTGTTCACGAGGCAGTGGCCACTGCTCATGACACAGTACTTCGATCCTGGTTTAATTCGCTCGGACCTCGTTTCAGGGAATACTATCCTTCGGTAATTCGCCAAACAATTTCAGGAAAACACCCTTATTCAACCAAATCTTCATAGAGAGGATTTGTCTTGAGCGATTCCCACGATTGGGACTCATATCGCTCAGCTCGTGTCTTTTCATCGAGGACACTCTCGTCCGTAGATGAACTATTGAGAACTCTCTCGTTCTCAGTAAACACTGTTGCTGACCTTATGTCGGATATGCACTCGTCGTCAGAGACGAGCACGCATATCTGCTTGACTTTGCCACTACACAGATCACGCAAGAACCTTTTATGTTCGAGCGTTGGCAACTGAGTGATCTCCGAAGTCAACTTCGGAGGCGCAATCAGATCAAGTGTATAAGCGCCTACACTTGATCCGTTATTGACTATGACATTCAATGTCTCTGTCATTTCCTGGGGACTTATTCCCTCAGGCCTCGAAGGACTTATTCCTTCGGCTTCCAGGGGACTTATTCCCGCGGGTTTCGGGGAACTTATTTCCGCCGTATCTGTAATCTTGGGACTTATTCCCTTAACTTCCTCTAGCTGTGGTTGCGCAACCACAGCGAGATCCTCTACGAAAGACTCTCCAGTCGATCTAGGATTATCGTTTCGCTTAACCTGAGCGATCGATTGTTTCTCTTCTAGATGTTCCCCGCTAGGGATACATCTTTGTCCCAGTCCACCCGACTTATTCGAGTGGTGGACCTTCGGCGCAGCCTGTGTTTCCTCACAGCCGCCGGAACTTTGCTCCGAAGTGTAACCGTTTGTTACACTAAGGTTTTGTGCAGTCGTACTAACGACCGTACCACCAGTGAAGCCATCGCACTCACTCGTAGTACATTCACACGCTTGTGGACGCTCCAAAACGTTCATCAGATGTCCATCTGATGAACAAGCGGCAGGCATCGTTACTGTTCAATGTTGCCAGTTTACCCGTGGTTCGTACCTTCTGAGCCACGGTATTCCAAGGATGACATCAAATTTGTCATCCAAATCCAATACGATAAAGTCATCATCATATTGGGTATCTTCTAGCGTAAAGTGGATCTTCACTACACGCTTCATGACGGTTACGGCTGTCGCAAGACGTACCGTCATCCTCGTAGGAGGTGTGTCACATTCACTGAACTCAAAGTGACCATCTTCTAGCGATTGGCGTTGCACAAAATTGTTGGACGCCCCACAATTGACTAGAGCTCGAAGGGACAACTTATTCGTCACTTCGAGTTTCAAGGTAATGAGTGAGATCTCATTACCTAGTGCAGCAACGCACAACGTTTGTGTGTTGGGAGCTACCTTCATCAAGAGGCCTACAAATTATCTTGACGTTGCTGGACCAGTGGGGTGCTCCGCACCTACTGATCCTGTCCGTTTTTTACGGTCCATCCCGTTGTTGCGTCTTTGCACCAACAGCGGACCCGCGTCCCTGCCCCTTTTTCAAAGGTGGACGGTCACTACGCCCAGTGTTGCACGAAATTGGACGAGGGGCACTACACTTGTAAGCGTAGTGTCCTGTCTTTTGACATCTGTTGCATTTCTGCAACTTCTTGTAGTCTGTAGAGCGAGCCTTCTCGCTCTCTACATAACAGAGTTCCATCGGCTCTGGACCTCCGCTGTCATATCGTCTCGGTTGACGATATGATGTCGAGCTGGCGCGAGCCTATCTCAGGCTGAAGTCTTCCTGTTCCGCAATGGAAATGGCTTGTTCTAATGAATCTAGGTCAAGTCGGAACAGGCGAGTCTTGACGGGACCATCCGCAAGACCCTGCATGAACACCGAAACCAACGTGTGTTCATCGACCGGGTTGGAACTTATACAACTCGTGAGATGTCGTATATGTTGCGCGTAAGCGTACACATCACGCTTACCTTGCTTGAGCTTCAAGAGTTCGGTTCGAGCTCTGAAATCGGCTCCAGGCGGTTCAAACGTTTGTCTAAGCCGCAATTTGAAGACTTCCAACGACCCAAACGCATATGGGTCGTGCAGCTTGAGCCCCAGTGCCCAAGTCTTGGCACGTCCTGCCAGATTTGACTGGGCAAATGCAACTTGCATATCCCCGTCGTCGATGCGACGCGCCCTTATGGCGTCATCCAATTCGACGAACCATCTCAAGAGGGGGTCCTCTTCGACTCCCCTATACTTGGAGATGTCAATCTTCAAGGTTTCGGGTCGACGCGAGTGCATCGACCCGTCAGCAGCAGCCTGCTGCTGTCTCAACAGTTCAAACTGTTGATCACCCTGTTCTCTCAACAACTCTGCTTGTTGAGAACCTTGTTGGTGAAGCAAGTCTACTTTCTCGCGTTCTGCGTCAAGTTCATTTTGAATGAAATTGGCGATAGTAGCATGTTGGGCATCTCTATTGAGAGCCTCTAGCATGACGCTAACAGCATGGATGCCCCTGGTTGAACCCGTCCGTTCAACCGCATCCCATTCGACATTGCTCAAATGGGAGTAGCCGTCACGCGTAGCGTGAAAGCTTTGGTCATCTTCATCATCCAACATATTCATGTTAGATGTGAACGTGGTCCTTGGACGGACTACGAAGTGCTACCAGGTGTAACGGGGCACCCTGAAGCTTGTACTGGTGACAGTACAAACTACTTATTCTGATGACAGAATAAGGCGGTGCCTCGTAACTTCACGTACACTCGTACGTGCAGAGGAAGACGGTAAGAAGAAGCGAGTACTTGGTTAAAGTAGAAAGTAGAACTGTATTTATCATAGTTAATGTCTGCAATAAATCACTATTCATCTTCATCTAACTATGTCTAAATACAAATGTGTAAATCAGTTATGTGCTCACCACTCATTGCGTGCGTCTGCCGTGGCGCGCCTTCGTTGATTGATGTAATGGCCTATATCAACCAATTAGGAACTACTCGTAAGTGCTACAGAATATTCGTCCTTATGACAATATTCTGAGAATATAACTCTTATAGTTATATTCTATTAACAATTTCTTATAAATTGTTATGTAACAATTCACCCTGTTACAATTCTGATATTCAGTGGGTCGTAATCAAGGGCACAATCGCTCAGTGGGTACTTACGTGCCACTCCACGCTCACCAGATGGGCTCAACCCATGATGACTTGGCTTTAGGCCAACAGTGCGGTCAGAATTCAGTGATTTGTTATCACAACGCTTATCAATCGACCGAGTATTTGCCGATTTACTAACAGTCAACGAGCTTGGCTCATAACTTATGTTTTTGACATCGTCCGACTTAATGAGTTCAGCCATACCGATGTTCAGCACACTGACTGTCTTAGCCCGTGGCTCGCTCCAATGGCGCTTTTGATTCCTCGCATAGTTGGCCTCGTGACTCTTTGAAGCTCCACTAGGAACAGTAAGCGTTGCGCCTATGGTTTTCGACCTCCAATCAATCCATGGCTCGTGACGTTCTAGCCAAGCCATACCAAGGATAAGATCATACTTCGAGCATTTCTCGACAAGTTCGATTAATACCCATAAGTCCCATAACGGGTAGCCTAAAATCTTAACTTTGCGTTCAACGCTATATCCACTGCACCACCTAATGTCAAGGGATTTGTTCGAAACACTTCTATTCTGGGTAGCCAGTGCAAATAACCTCCATCTAAATGATTAATAAAATCGTCTCGTGCAAAAGGGTCAAGCTGCATAGCATCAATGAGAGATCGCAACTCCTGAACATAATCGACTAAGTCCTTTTACCCTGGCGGGTTGACAGGAACCGTGATCGCACGCGATATGCCTGATTAGGCGGAGCAAACACCCTAAAGAGCTGCTGTTTCAGCATGTTTCAGGTTGAATAAGCCTCGTCTATCGAGGTGCTAGAAGTGAAGGCCCACTCGCTGGCTCGGCCACCTAGCTTCGATAAAACAGGCCCACATTCTGCTGCTCTGACCGCAGTAAGGCCGAAAGTATGGCAATCTCCATCTTTCGAATCCACAAAAAGGGATTTCTCTATCTATCCCCTCGAAAGTCCTCACAATAAAGACTACAGGACGAGACCCTGACTCAGTGTCCGGTATTGGAACATACCGAGTGGGCATGGCAGATGCCAAAGGGTCATGGACCTTCCGACCAACGTGGGCTCAAAGTTCGAGAGGTCATTGGTACGTGCAAGAAGTGCATCCTTCCGGGCGTTGCGACACTATAAATGCCACTTGCCCGTGCTCAGTCAACGCCGTGAGATTCTCAAGCGTGATCTGCGGGGCCTATGAGAGGTTTATGGCCGTTTCCATCCTCGCAGAGGACCCAGTCTGTGAAAACTCAGGTGTAGATTTACTACAAGTGCTACCAAGGGTAGCGGAGATACTTAGCGCTGCTAAGCAAAAGAAGTCTTAGAATCAAAGAGTATGTCAGTTATAACCAATCTAACAACGACGTACATCCGTTCAAGCGTGCAAGCTTAGCAATCTCGGTTCTAACGGATTTACGATTCACACAATCATACACTAACTAGTCACTACTAGTCATAAAGAGAAAACGACTTCACAAGGCTTATGCTCTTTACAACACACTCTGCCTTGACTAGGCACTAGCATCCAGCGATTCAAAAAGGGGACTGAACTCTATCTATTCTTTTAGCAACGGTAATAAAACCCTAAACCTTGTCTGACCGACTTGTACATTGCGATCCTATGACAGAAGTCTGAACCCTAACCGATAAGGTGCGGTATTACCGTAAGCACGTGATACCAAGACTGTACCACTCAGATCCACCGATCTTTACTTGGCGTGGACATACAACACAACCGGTTCAATAACCGCGTATTATAGCGTTACAAATGATGACAAGAGGTGTGTCACATGCAACAGCTTCTTAAAATAATAGTTCGTTCCATGTCGTGTATTCATCCTCTTCCAGTTGTGACGAACCCGGAAACTTCTAGAAGCGATGTGCGTGGTACCTAAAATCTATATGTTTATTACACAAAAACTTTCAAGTTTTGTATGCTTGTCGTACGCCATAGACCCTACTCAACAACGAAATACTAGCGCCTATTGTTGCAACAGTGGTATTTACTCACTGCTGGAGTGCTTAGTCTACTCGAAATTAGAACGGCGCAAATGCGATCAGCGATAAAATTCATTCATCTTGATTTGTACTCGACGTAAAGACTGTACTTAACGAAAAATGCAGCCATCCTGCCATTATCTGTAAGAAGTGTGGACTAATTACGGCCTTTTATAACAGCGCATGGTCAGTTTATACAAACAACCTTTTATCGTTTAAAAGATTGAAAAGTAAACTCTGTCTGTGCATAGATTCCAGCAGGACATTCTCTTTTCATCCACTCGATAATATGCACAAGATGTTGCAGCTAATACAAGTTATAACAGACGACGAGTTCTTCATCATCAATATCATATCGCGACGATGAAACACCGCTTACAAAATCGCTGGCATCACATAAAGTTCCGCGGTTATCCACGATCGCCAATACAACCAATCATCAAGCAAAGCTTGATGCGTTTAAAGTAGCACTGAAGTTCATTCTTCCACATCCACTTATCCTTTTAATAAGAAAAGAGATTTGGATGTTTTCTCGAAATAGTCGCGGATGCATGCAAATTTCACCACTGTGAGACAAAAATTGTGCATTTTCCATATCGTGATCATC
>CAKLBY020000179.1:0-58785 GCA_921007115.2 Peronospora matthiolae
TTATTCCTTCGGCTTCCCGGGGACTTATTCCCGCAGGTTTCGGGGAACTTATTTCCGCCGTATTTGTAATATTGGGACTTATTCCCTTTACTTCCTCTAGCTGTGGTTGCGCAACCACAGCGAGATCCTCTACGAAAGACTCTCCAGTCGATCTAGGATTATCGTTTCACTTAACCTGAGCGATCGATTGTTTCTCTTCTAGATGTTCCCCGCTAGGGATACATCTTTGTCCCGGTCCACTCGACTTATTCGAGTGGTGGACCTTCGGCACAGCCTGTGTTTCCTCTCAGCCGCCGGAACTTTGCTCCGAAGTGTGACCGTTTGTTACACTAAGGTTTTGTGCAGTCGTACTAACGACCGTACCACAAGTGAGGCCATCGCACTTACTCGTAGTACAGCCACACGCTTGTGGACGCTCCAAAACGTTCATCAGATGGCCATCTGATGAACAAGCGGCAGGCATCGTTACTGTTCGATGTTGCCAGTTTACCCATTGTTCGTACCTTCTGAGCCACGGTATTCCAAGGATGACATCAAATTTGTCATCTAAATCCAATACGATAAAGTCATCATCATATCGGGTATCTTCTAGCGTATAGTGGATCTTCACTATACGCTTCATGACGGTTGCGAATGCGCCTGTCGCAAGACGTACCGTCATCCTCGTAGGAGGTGTGTCACATTCACTGAACTTAAAGTGACCATCTTCTAGCGATTGGCGTCGCACAAAATTGTTGGACGCCCCACAATCGACTAGAGCTCGAAGGGACAACTTATTCGTCACTTCGAGTTTCAAGGTAATGAGTGAGATCTCATTACCTAGAGCAGCAACGCACAATGTTTGTGTGTCGGGAGCAACCTTCATCAAGAGGCCTACAAATTCTCTTGACGTTGCTGGACCAGTAGGGTGCTCCGCACCTACTGATCCTGTCCGTTTTTTGACGGTCCATCCCGTTGTTGCGTTTTCGCACCAACAGCGGACCCGCGTCCCTGCCCCTTTCTCATGGGTGGATGGTCATTACGCCCAGTGTTGCGAGACACTGGACGAGGGGCACTACACTCGTAAGCGTAGTGTCCTGTCTTTTGACATCTGTTGCATCTCTGCAACTTCTTGTAGTCTGTAGAGCGAGCCTTCTCGCTCTCTACATAACAGAGTTCCATCGGCTCTGGACCTCCGCTGTCATATCGTCTCGTTTGACGATATGATGTCGAGCTGGCGCGAGCTTGTCTCAGACTGAAGTCTTCCTGTTCCGCAATGGATATGGCTTGTTCTAGTGAATCTAGTTCAAGCCGGAACAGGTGAGTCTTGACGGGACCATCCGCAAGACCCTGCATGAACAATGAAACCAACGTGTGTTCGTCTACCGGATTAGAACTAATACAACTCGTGAGATGTCGTATATGTTGCGCGTAAGCGTGCACGTCACGCTTACCTTGTTTGAGCTTCAAGAGTTTAGTTCGAGCTCTGAACTCAGCTCTAGGCGGTTCAAACGTTTGTCTAAGCCGCGACATGAAGACTTCTAACGACCCAAACGCATATGGGTCGTGCAACTTGAGCCCCAGTGCCCAAGTCTTGGCACGTCCTGCCAGATTTGACTGGGCAAATGCAACTTGCATATCCCCGTCGTCGATGCGACGCGCCCTTATGGCGTCATCCACCTCGACGAACCATCTCAAGAGGGAGTCCTCTTCGACTCCCCTATACTTGGAGATGTCAATCTTCAAGGTCTCGGGTCGACGCGAGTGCATCGACCCACCAGCAGCAGCCTGCTGCTGTCTCAACAGTTCAAACTGTTGAGCAATTCCTGTTATCTCAACAACTCTGTTTGTTGAGAACCTTGTTGGTGGAGCAAGGCTACTTTCTTGCGTTCAGCGTCAAGTTCATTTTAAGTGAACTCGGCGATAGTAGCATGTTGGGCATCTCTATTGAGAGCCTCTAGCATGACGCTAATAGCATGGATGCCCATGGTTGAACCCATCCGTTCAACCGCATCCCATTCGACATCGCTCAAATGGGAGTAGCCGCCACGCGTAGCATGAAAGCTTTGGTCATCTTCATCATCCAACAAATTCATGTTGGATGTGAACGTGGTCCTTGGACGGACTACGAAGTGCTACCAGGTGACGGGGCACTCCTGAAGCTTGTACTGGTGACAGTACAAGCTACTTATTCTGATGACAGAATAAGGCGGTGCCTCGGAACTTCACGTACACTCGTACGTGCAGAGGAAGACGGTAAGAAGAGGTGAGTACTTGGTTAAAGTAAAAAGTAGAACTGTATTTATAATAGTTAATGTCTGCAATAAATCACTATTTATCTTCATCTAACTGTGTCTGAATACAAATGTGCATATCAACTATCTGTTCACCACTCATTGCGTGCGTCTGTCGTGGCGCGTCTTCGTTGGTTGATAGAATGGCCTATATCAACCAATTAGGAACTACTCGTAAGTGCTCTAGAATATTTGTCCTTATGACAATATTCTGAGAATGTAACTCTCACAGTTACATTCTGTAAACAATTTCTTATAAATGGTTATGCAACGAATCACCCCGTTACAGCATTCGCCAGCTATATAGCGCTTCTTTATAAACGCGATTTTCTTATAAAGAAATAAAAGGTGATGTAAACTAAATCATTAGTAAGCTGGTGCTGATTCTGAGACAGGTGCTGCTGATAAGACTTTTGGCCAATGGTGCTGATAGTGAGATTTACTAAACTAAGATCTCTTCTGTCTAATGGCTGAAATTAGTCAGCCCTTAAAAGCCGATAAGATATTCTATACTTCTTTTAGTGGGAAATCATCCGTGTGTCTGAGACACAGGGTACCAAGTACCCAACTACGAGTAACTGTTTTACAGAGTAGAACAGAGGTACACATATGTAGCTGATCGGTGAAAGTCCCACCCACATAAACGGAAGCAGTACGAGCAGAAGCATGAGCAAAGAAGAACAGGCAGAGATGCAGTAAACCGAGGTATACATTTGTAGCTGATCGGTGAAAGTCCCACCCACACAAACGGAAGCAGAACGAGCAGAAGCACGAGCAAAGAAGAACAGGCAGAGATGCAGTAGAAGAGAGGTATACAAATGTAGCTGATCGGTGAAAGTCCCACTCACATAAACGGAAGCAGTAGGAGCAAAGAAGAACAGGCAGAGATGCAGTAGAAGAGAGGTATACAAATGTAGCTGATCGGTGAAAGTCCCACTCACATAAACGGAAGCAGTACGAGCAAAGAAGAACAGGCAGAGATGCAGTAGAACAGAGGTATACAAATGTAGCTGATCGGTGAAAGTCCCACTCACACAAACAGAAGCAGTAGGGGCAGAAGTACGAGCAGAGAAGAACAGGCAGAGATCCAGTAGAACAGAGGTATACAAATGCAGCTGATCGGTGAAAGTCCCACTCACATGAACGGAAGCAGTACGAGCAGAAGCATGAGCAAAGAAGAACAGGCAGAGATGCAGTAAACCGAGGCATACATTTGTAGCTGATCGGTGAAAGTCCCACTCACACAAACAGAAGCAGTAGGGGCAGAAGTACGAGCAGAGAAGAACAGGCAGAGATGCAGTAGAACAGAGGTATACAAATGTAGCTGATCGGTGAAAGTCCCACTCACATGAACGGAAGCAGTACGAGCAGAAGCACGAGCAGAGACGAACAGGCAGAGATGCAGTAGAACAGAAGAATACAAATGTAGCTGATCGGTGAAAGTCCCACCCACATAAACGGAAGCAGTAGGAGCAGAAGCACGAGCAAAGAAAAACAGGCAGAGATGCAGTAGAACAGAGGCATACAAATGCAGCTGATCGGTGAAAGTCCCACTCACACAAACGGAAGCAGTACGAGCAGAAGCACGAGCAGAGACGGACAGGCAGAGATGCAGTAGAACAGAGGTATACAAATGTAGCTGATTGGTGAAAGTCCCACCACAAAAACGGAAGCAGTACGAGCAGA
Source organism: Peronospora matthiolae (assembly GCA_921007115.2). Taxonomy (NCBI): domain Eukaryota; phylum Oomycota; class Peronosporomycetes; order Peronosporales; family Peronosporaceae; genus Peronospora; species Peronospora matthiolae. The sequence goes on from CAKLBY020000179.1 coordinate 3,960, forward strand.
AGCACCAGCAAAGAAAAACAGGCAGAGACGTGGTAGAACTGAGGTGCACACCGGCAGCTGTCGAATGAAGCAGAGAAAAAGGTCTGGCCGTGCTGAATAGGCTGGAGGAAGGAACCGCCCACACGCTTTAACAAAACGCAGGCTTGATTGTGGAAAACAACTAAGAGTAAGCGAGACTCGAACGGTGGCGACATTCCGTGGCTATGCCAGGAATGCAAGACCGACTTCACAGAACGATGATGACGAAGATCTGTTGCAAGAATAACATGCAGACCTGTTATGTCCGGACCCGGGTATCTAATCGGTGACAGTTTTACCACATAAACACTCTTCAATCTGCAGTGCTGGGTGGGGGAGTATAAACAGTACACGAACTGGCGTTAGCCAGCTTTTCTCGAACGACGGCTCTGGAGCCGCCACCATGCCCCCCTCCCGACAGGGGGGGGGACGCGGCTTTGCCAAGGGGCCAGCCGGACGACTTGGGAAACTCTAGCCCGGCCCTCGACTTACCGGAGGACGCGGGGCCTCCGGAGAAGGCTCCTTCTCTCTCCGCTGGTAGCCCCTCATCCTCTGCAAACGGGGCAAGGGCTCAAGCACACGCCGCATCTGCTGCTCACGGGACAGGGGCTCCAGTACACGCCGCATCTTCTGCTCACGGGACAGGGGTTCCAGGGCACGCCGTATCTTCTCCTCTCGCGGACTCTCAGATGCCGACCCCCTCAGTGGCTAGGGAGTCAGGCTTGGCAGGGGATGCTTCCTTCACCATGGCAGACCAGCCGCTGCGTAGCGGCAAGACAGATGCAGTAACGCCGCGGCAAGACGGACCCACCGGGCGCGCTTCGGGGGAGGGTTCCGAGTCCTCCTCGTCGCCTTCGCAGGCTTTCACGCCCCCAGTTCATCCGCGCGACATGTTTGAGGCCCTTACCGCGGCGATGAAGGCTTCTTCGGGGCCCCCGTACCTAGATGTCTGGCGCCAGACCATCCAGGAGTTATTTGCGCTGGAATTTGTCCGCCTTCCAGTCAGCTTCGACGCGTTGCCGGCCGAACGCAAACGGTATCCCAAGCTCACAAGTACCGAGCTGGTGAGTTTGCTGGATTTGTTTAAGCAATGTTTTGTTGTGACATCCGGCCGCTACGTCGACTGGACCCGTTTAGCCCACCAGATCAGTAAGGAGATCCTCGTCACGAAGTGGGCGTTCAAAGAAATCTTGCGCAAGCTGGCCAGCCGACAGAAATGGGCTGTGGCTCCAATCCCGCGGCTGTGGTCTCAAGTCGTGCAGACAGGCAGTGCTGCTGCACCTGCCAGTACGACAGGCCAGCAGCGTCCCGTGTTCGATGACTTTATGTTTGATCCGGCACATTTTTCGGAGGAAGAGACGACCACGCTCCGAGCCATTTGCGCAACGCGCCTTAACTTGACAGGTACTCACCGTCTGCGCGAGGGTACAGATGATGAATGGCGCATCATCATTGGGATTGCGGAAGGGCTTATTGCCTGTCGTCGGCTGCCTGATTTTCTCAATTCTGTCTTCGACAGCGACGAGCGGCTTCGGTTGTGTCGGACTGTTCAGGCGCAGGTCGAGGGACAGTTAGTCTTACAACTTAGACATGGTCGTGATATCCCAATTGGACGCCGGACGACCCACGCTATTACGGAGAAGATTTTGGAATCGGCGGAAATCTTGCGGGTCTGCTTGCCGGATCTTCACCGTTTCCTCGGGTTGGCCAAGACGATAAGCTACAATCGTTCTACCCGTTCAATCCACTTCTATTTCTTTACGCGAGCCATTGCTAAGGCGCACCAGGATGTCGTAGTGCCTTTTCAGGGGAGGGCGTACACGCTCGAGAATGTTCATCACCCGGTCAGGGGCTCGGTCTGGTTGAATCAGCGGGGACCAGACGGGCGGTCGAGCCACCCTCGGGCAGCGTACACCATTTTGCTGTATAATCTCACCCGGTTTGATGATATTGGGCGCATTGCTGCCTACCTCCGCTCCAAGATACCAACGGATTTTGAGCTGGAGGATATGGATACCTGCACCCCGAACTCACGTACGTCCACTGCCTGGAAAGTCACCTTTCATCTGGCGGGTTGCCCGACCTTTCTCCAAGGAGTAGTCAGACTGCTTTGGTTTGGGACCCCCATTATCGTCCGGCATCCGGACGTGGGCCGTCGCCTCCAATGTTTGCAATGTGGTACGCTAGGCCACCCGGCGTCGAGGTGTCAGTTTACTGATGCGCAGTTGCGGGGGGCCGGGCGGGCTGGAGGTCCACGAAGCCGAGCTTTTAGCTGTTGAAGATCTGGCCAAACCGTTTAGTAGCCCTGATGAAATGCGGCAAATGGCGCAGCGACGACTGGTTGTGCAGCAATCAGCCGATGCAGCGGCTCAAGCTGCGGTGACTCCGGCGGTACTGGTCGCCACTTCCAGTCCACCGCCGGCCGCCGAGCCCCAGCCAACAGGTATACCTATCCAATCGGTGTATACTACTCATGTCGCGCACGCGGGCCCGCCTCCTCCGGCCCCAAAACCCCGGCCCGAACAGCCATGGATGAGACGCCCCCTTCGAGGGGGTCGTCGGCCTTGGCCCCCAGTTCAGCCTTCCCCGCCTCAGCTGAACGTCAGCAGCGGGAGTTATCACGTTCTCCAGGAGGATGATAGGGCAGAGGAGGGTCCGTCTTCCCCATTTGAAGGCAGTGTCGCCTCTGCACCTCCGCAGCCGGGGACTGGAGGCTCCTCGACTCCTGCTTTTTCGGCACGGCTGTCCCACTCTCGGCTTCTGCCGGAGGATCAGGCCCGGAAACAAGCAGCCGGTATTCGGGGCCCGGCGGTAGTTATCGCGGGTCCGGCTCTCCTGACCCAGCAGCGACGGGAACGTCTGACTTGCGAAAAGCTTTTAAAGCTGCTGCCGGATCGGCAATGTCACTCGATACCCATGGATCCTAAGCCGTTAGCGGAACCCATCCACATGGGCGAGCTTGTGAGTATTCTGGGACTTCGGGAAATAAACACTCCAGCGAACGGCAATTGTTTGGCGATAGCTCTTGCTCAAGCGGTGGCTGAGTCTGCCTTGACCGCCCCTACCAAGGACCAGGAGCTTCTCACGGCTTGCATTAAACGAGGTATCACGTGTACAGGACTCTTGAACTTGGAAGATCAGGTCCCTCACGACTTGCGGGTGCAGGCACTTAAGAACGTGGGCCGTGGGTGGGCGTCGATGACGCGCACAGAGTCGGCTTCTCAATTCCGCTGGTTTTTGACGGACTTCGCGGCCACCCCATCGGGGCGAACTTCGCATGTGCCTACGGACTGTTGGGGGGGCAGTGACACACTCGGCATGGCAGCCACGTTTTTACAGAGAGACATCTTTGTCGTTCAACGCGAAGAAGCCACCCCTCAGTGGCGTTGCCGCAAGTATCACCCCGTTTCGATGACTGTACGGGGACGGGCGGTGGCTTCTGTAAAAGAGTACCCCCTTTCTATTATGGCGTGTATCGACGAGCTGCAGGCTACCAAAGTCGGGGCGAGTCAGGCTCTACCGTTAGTGTTGCGGTTTGGCGGCAGCCACTACTCGGCATTTCTCCATTCAGCGGGAGTGGCCGATCCGTTAAACCTTACCGATACCCAGGACGGGCCGAGTGCGTCGACTCAGGATCCGGTCCACTCCTTCGGGGACACTAGAGCCACAGCGTTGGTACCATTGGAGGAGAAAAGCGCTTCAGCACTGCCCTCAGACGACAAACTCCTTCCTGACAGCGGTGACCGGACGTCGATCGTCCTTTACGACGCTGGAGACGCGGTCGCTCGAACCTCGGCACAACCCTCTGGTCAATTGGCTTTAACTTCTACTTCGAGCAGCTGTCGCGAACGCGGGATGGCCTCTGCGGCGCGGAAACGGGGCCACGGCGGCTCTCCCCCGCTCCTGGCGGCGTCTGCGGATCCAGGTGCTGTCGTTCCGATCGGCTCTCGCCACAAGAAAGGTCGGGTTCGTTCAGCCCTTCGGAAATCTTCACTAGACGCGCCGGACGACAGAATCGATCGGGACGAATGGCCAGAGCTCTGGAGTTATCTGGGAGCCGAATGGCCGCCGTCAGCAGCAACTCCGTATCCTCTAGTATATGGAGACTCCAACGGGTGGGAGGCTACGGCTCGTTTGGAGCCGGAATTGTTACTACATCACTTGCGCCGCTTCGTCTTTCCAGACGAAGTACTTGCTAGCTTGTCCGACACAGTTTTTGTACAGTGGACGGCGCTGTGGCGCCAGGAGTGCTTATTATCCGGGCTCCTAGAATTCCGACAGCGAGTGACAGAGCTACCCACGGGTGTTTGGCTCGACCAATGGATTGCTCGATCGCAGCAGCGCCTTTCGCCGTCTCTGCTGGCCCCTCTGATTGACAATTCCGACGATTGGAGAAAGTTGCGAGGGATTAACTATGCGGGGGACGACATTTTACGATTGTGTGACCCGCACAGACGCGTCCGAATGAGTCACCACCTCATGTGTGCCATCGTGTTCGACAACGAGATTTTTGCTCTGACGGGGACTGGCGGAAAGCCAGTACGCCCTCCCGAGCAACTCCGTTGCCACTTTCGCTTACTTCGGACCAATAGTACCTACAAGGATACGTACTACCCAGACGGGGATGCTCCGATCGACTGGACTGCGCTCGTTCGCTATTTTACTACTGCTTTGGCCCCGGCAGAGCAGAGGTTCCTCCTCGAGTACTAAGGGCAGCTTACAGCAGAATTTCGTCTTCAGCCCCGAAGTTCCTTTCTTTGAGGAAGCTGACGCCTACAGCCGGCATCGCAAACTTCACGACTGGTCTCCGTCCTGGACTTCAGCAGTTGATCCACTGGATTCTCGGGGTGGGGACAGGCTCTTTATTTCTCAAAACGTGAGGGGCTTCAAGGCTAGCGCTCGGGAAGGGTGGTTGTCGGCGTGGCGTAGTGCGCCTCAGATCCGTCGCCCGCAGGCTTGGTGTATTCAGGAGACGCATGTACATACTGACGAAGAGGCGGGTAGGCTGAGTTCCAGGTGGGCTCAGTTATGGGGTCAACACTTGGATCCTGACGCTCCTCCTCTATCGTTCTGGAGTATTGGCTCTTCTAGCCGTGCTGGTGTTGCCATTCTTCTTACCCCTCATTCTGCTCGTACAGCTTCGGCCTGGGAACCGGAACGCTGGTCACCCCGGGCGATCGCAATTTCCATTGGGGAGGATGTTCTGATCAATGTGTACGCACCTACACTGCGAGGTGAACGGGAAGACTTCTTTACTTCCCTTCTCAGCTGGAATTTGATGGCCTCCAACACTATTATGGCGGGCGACTTTAACTGCGTCCAGTGCCCTCTCCTCGATCGGTACGGCAGTTACCGATCGCACCGATCGGAAAGCCCTGCCCTGGACGCGGCAGTTGCGACACTGGGCTTGGCGGATGCGAGAGATCTTCGGGATCATGCGGATGACGAGGGCACTGGCGATCCTACTGATCATTTCACTTACTGGAATGGGGACCGTGCCAGTCGCATCGATCGTTTCTATGTGCCTGAGGGGTGGGTAGGTCGCGTGCTGTGGATTGAAGCGCGGGTGCCATCCAATCAGTCGGACCATCAGGAGGTTGTGCTACACCTACGTGACCTGAACAAACCTCGTTCGTCATGCCGGCATGGGCGTGTAACATATCCGATTCATTCATCGAACCCTGGCAGGATCGTTGACGAACTCGTCGCGGAAATGGACGGAAGGGCTATAGGTCAGAGCGTTTCTACCCTCACTTGGGACGCGGATGTCACAGAGTGTCAACAGTGCGTTCGACGCATCCGGAAGCGGGTCAAACAGCGCAGAGCGCGATTTCGTCGGAAGATTCAGGGCAGAGCTCGGCGACCTCTCCTGACCCGGCCGCAATTTATCTCCTGCAATATGGAGGAATTACGGCAGGAACATCTGGTGCGACTGGGCCAGAAGCTCGCCAGGACGGCTGACCAGTTGCGCTATTTTTACAAGCGGGTTGCCGACTGGGAACGCAATCAAACAGTCACAACAATTTCGCGCATCCACGGCCCGCATTTTACCCGGGATATGACTAATGCGGATAAATTTGCCTCCGAATGGTCTACAGTCCTTGGCAAAGTTCATTGCCAGGAGGAGAGAGTGGACTTGCCGTCAGCCATTCGCCGTTTTGTCAATCTACCCACAGACCGAGTCTTGTCTTCTGCCGACAACCGGGCTCTCTTGGCTGATTTTTCGGAAGCGGAAGTCCTTGCAGCCGTTTCTGGGCTCAGTCGACATAAGTCGGCGGGACTGGACAGGCTCAACAACGATTTTTACAAGGATACGTCTGCACTTCTTGTCCCCGCCCTGGTCCAGCTCAGCAATCAAATTTTGGCTGGAGCTGATCCCCCGCCTTCATTTCTCGAAGCTTTGATCATACCCTTGCGAAAAAAGGGAGACTCGGCGGATGCGATGGATTACAGACCGATTTCTCTACTCCAAACCAGCTACAAGATCTTTGCGAAAGTGCTGGCAACACGACTGCAACGCGTATTACCAAAAGTCATTGGTGACTCGCAGCAAGGCTTCGTACACGGACGCCAGATGTCTAAACTAGTGTTGATGATGCTCGCTCAACTGGCGACAGCAACATCGGATACAACTACATCCGCCGACGACAGCCGAGTGATCCTCCTACTGGATTTCCGCAAGGCTTATGACACGGTCGATCGCGAATTCCTGTATGAGGCTCTTCGCCAATTTGGTTTCGCGGAAAGGTATGTTCAGCTTATAACTCGTCTACATACTGGTACTTCGGCCGCGTTCCTTGTAAATGGGGAACAGTCTCGTCCCATCTCCGTCGTTTCCGGTATCCGGCAAGGCTGTCCACTCGCCCCTTTGCTTTTTCTCGTCGTGGTGGAGATATTGGGCGTTGCGGTACAGCAATCACCAGATTTGTCTGGGCTTCCTGTCCCTGGACGACATCCGGCAACGCACGTTTTCTCGGCATTTGTGGATGACTCGACGATCTTTCTCGAGAAGGCCAGTCAGCTAGAGCCAGCGATAGCTCTTCTCTCTCAATTTGGGACCCTATCAGGGCTAGTTGCCCAACCCTCCAAGAGTCAGATCATTTGTCTTAATCGGGCTGTGCACGTAGCCGATATGCGGGGCATTCCGGTCCTTCAACATGCGGACACGGTGCGATACCTGGGCTATCAAGTAGGACTGAGACCCTTACACAATTGCAACTGGGCGCTTCGTATCCGGAAGCTTCAACGGAGGCTAATGACAGCTTCCAGGGTGGCGACCAGTGTGGCGAATCGGGTGTTGATCCTCAACTCCATCATTCTCCCGTCTGTTCTGTTCACGGCGGCGGTGTTCGATATGCCTGAGTGGGCACGACTTGCTGTCCACAACCTGTACAAACAATTTTTATGGGCTCATGCGACTTCAACGGAAGCCAGCCGACACAAGATTAACCCGGGACTACTTTTCACCCCCAAAAAGGCAGGGGGGATTGGGTTGGCCTCTTTGGAGGTGGCTATTAAAACGCAGCGTACCAAGCACGCTTTACAGTGGCTCACACAAGCTCAGGACAAGTATTTTGGAGCCTGGAGTGCGTGGGCTTATCAAGGCCGGCCGACAAATTCGAGTCTGGTTCTCCATTGCAGGACGCAGGCAGCTGGGGCTGCATCGTGTGTCGGGGCACCGTCCCCAAATTCATGGGTACCGGACGTTGACAAGCTTCTACACCCTACGGTAGAGCAAGCCACCATTCTCAGCGAGCGGGTACGAACGTACTACCACCCCATCCTCCACGGCGCCAGTAGCTGGTGGGAGGAGGAGGAATGGGTGCTGTCGTATCATCACCCTTTCCCGGCTGGGTTACCTGCGCTCGATCCTCAACAGTGTGCGATTCATCGCTTTTGGGGGACACTAGGCTGGAGTAATAACCCGTGGATCCAGGACGGCAATGGCCTCTCGTTAAAATCCGCTACCTATGACAGGATCGCCATCTGCCCCATCTCGGACCTGCACATTCGGCGAACAGGGCCAACTGAATTTATTTTTCGCATTAAGCCGGTTGGACCCCGATCTTTTCACCACTCGCAGCCTAAACTCCGTCGGTGGGCGACGGCAATCTTGCTGGCATCCCCTACGTTCCCCATTGGGGGCGAATTAGCGCTCGAACCTGAGCTGGTTCTTCGCCATGCACCACCTTTTCGACATGAATGGACCTGGGCCTCGGTCCAACAAGGTCGAGTGGTCGGGAGGCGAGAGGGGTACTTGGAAGTCGCTGACCAGCCTGTTGAACTGCAGCAGAGTGCGGATGGAATTCGCTGGTTTTTCACCACTCACCTACCAGAGTTATCTACTAATTCGGACGAGGACAGATCCGTTTGGGCCCTACGCTTGCGTCGTCACGGCGTCGTGTTTTACTCCCATCCCGGGCATCATGGCTTTCCTTGGGCCGTCGCCGAGTCGGTCGCGAACTTAGCTATACGAAAAGCTATTTCACGCCTGGCGTTCACGTTTCACAAAAGACTTCTTGCAGTCGCATTGCGACCGCTGGTGCGGCGTCTGGAGGCCGTCTGTGACTTCGATCAGTGGCAGCGGGCTGCCGCAAACCAAGACCCGGCACACGTTTGGAAGCATGACAATGGCCTTTCCGACCATCAGGTCTGGACGTGTTACCGTATAGCCACCAAGCAACTCAACTTGTACCATGCCGGCCGTCCGGCGGACAATAGTTGCCGGGCGTTATTGGCGTGTCACGGTTGCAAAGAAACGCCGGCTCACATCTTTTGGGACTGCCCCAAGGCGCGCGCGTGCTGGGGTCAACTCATTACCCATTGGACAGGTGAACGGGCTGGGAGGCCGTGGGAAGAGCGTTGGTTCGTCGGGAGTGTGAATCGTCACGCGCCGGAGATACCGTCCAAGCAGCGTCTTCGGATTTACCATATGCTCCCGGAGGACTTAGAGGCTGGTGTCGCGGTTTGGAAGCGTCTCTGGTTTATTATGAGCAGCATTTGTCTGACTCACTTATGGAATGAGCGGAACGACGCGGTTTTTCGAGGAGTGCAGTCGACGCCTCTCCACAGCGCCGCGCGTTTTTGGGCGCTGGGAATTCGACATCTTACCGCGTTAGCAAAACGCGAACATCGCGGTCCCGCCACAGCTGTCACCGGGGCTATCATGCATACCTGTATCGACCTCTTTATTCTCGAACCTCGGGATAAGCCGATACCTTTAGGTGACAGCCACGACAAGCTACCAGTTCCGGAGCTATTGTCCTGGCTTAGAAGTTTTCAGACATCTTTAGCATAATCATATGTTAATAGACGGACATGACAACAACAACAACAGTTTTACCACATAAACGGAAGCAGTAGGGGCAGAAGCACGAGCAGAGACGAACAGGCAGAGATGCAGTAGAACAGAGGTATACAAATGTAGCTGATCGGTGAAAGTCCCACCCACATAAACGGAAGCAGTACGAGCAGAAGCACGAGCAAAGAAGAACAGGCAGAGATGCAGTAGAACAGAGGTATACAAATGTAGCTGATCGGTGAAAGTCCCACTCACATAAACGGAAGCATTACGAGCAGAAGCACGAGCAAAGAAGAATAGGCAGAGACGTAGTATCACAGAGGTTTGCATCACGTAAGTTGCAGCTGCAGCCCTGAAAGGTGATACACATGGCAGTAATTTGAAATAACGAGCGAATATAAGAAGGACAACGCAAATTCAGATTTTCGGAGGAATGCTCGAATAAGGGACCTTTCGCGCATTTGTATACGACATACATTGTCTGTATTGAATTCCGGCCCTGCGGCCACAGCAAGTAGCAATCAAATATTTCTTCAGCTTAAACAGGTATGGCACATCCGATTGGCACGAGGGGCCAGCTCACGCAATGCCAGCCGTTTCTTTTTTTCGAGTCGCTAGCTATAGAGGTTTGAACTAAAGCTCATTGCGCTATTTGCTCTTAACCGGAAAGATGCGTCTCGACTTTCTACTTCTTCTAATCTCTGCGTCCGCTGACCGTGCGCTGTCGATCCGATCGTCCATGGGCCTGGTTGATCCAAGCACCGTCACTCTCTCGTCTTCGGATTTCAACACTGAGAAAAGAGTCGCTCGTCAACTTCATCTACGTGAGGTCAAGGAGAACGAGGCCAGAGGTCTCCCCCAAGAACTAGAGTCAATGGTTCGTGTTGCTGTGAACAGCATAATTTCTGAAGAAGATTTCAAGTTTCTCTGCAAACATTTCGAGGATGAACGTCCTCTTGCCATTCTTCTGGACAAACACGGGGCGTCTATGAAGGTAGCTGATCAGTACCGTGATATGTTGGAGAGCCTTGTCCGCCCCGTAGCTTACGATCCACAAGCTAGCCTCTAAGTCATCCGTGGCGTCTGCATCAGTCTGTCATACTTGCAGCAGCTAATCAGCATCAATAACAATATCAGTTGGGTTTTAACTTTTCTCGCGCCTTTTCTTTCCATTCACTAGCCGTCCAAATTGTTCGTGGTGGTAGTGCAGTGTAAAACCAGACATCCTTACAAGTATTCATGTGATTTGGTTGTGTTTCCCTGGTCAAAGATTTAGGGGAAATGTTGAACGTACCGGTCGTGAGTGCGTCATGGTGCCGGCGATTGTGTGGGCCATTAAAAACTACTTTTCCATCAATATCTGTTTTTACCCAGTCTAAATCTGACGAGACCATTCTAATTCTCAATATTTCGTCTTATTCAAATGTTTAATCGTATTTGCTTTTATGTAGGTCGCTGGAATGCGGCCAGATGCTAAAGCTGAGATAATAAAAGAAACGCAGAGAAGTGTGGTTGGACACATTCGAAAATCTCTTGTATATTTTAACTCTTTATGTGCAGTACTATTATTACGGTGCACACAGCATTTGTCAAAGGCGTATTAATGCATTTCCATGAATGTTTATGTGTGTCGTTTTGCTTTCTATTCAAGCTAACGTCTGTCATTGTCCACACACATCAAAGAATCGTCTGTAAATGCCTATTATGTTGCATACCTCAACCTTGATTGCCTTATATCTGGCTGCTTTGACGGATTCGGGTCGCCGTTGTTGTCGTGGTCACTGTGAGTGGCATTTTCTCTGACGAAATTATTGTCGACCGAATCATTCGTAATCCATGCTGTAATGAACGTATTGTACGAATTTTTTAAACAGGTCTATCAATTATACTGTAAAGACTGCATTCACCATAATTGTAACGGGGTAGCCCGTTACATGATGTTGACATCAAATGGTGTCAATAGGGAGATTGCCTAGCGTGCCAGTTCCATGCAAAATCACTCAAAATAAATGATATTGAAGGAATTTTATCCCCGGAGTATAATATCCATGCGCTGATCAAGATTGGTTAATACAAGACATATCAACCAAAGGTACAACTGATCGCCGCCAGAAGCGCGTACTGAGTGGTGAGCAGGTTGCCGTCAGACGACAATGTAAGTTAATATAGCTGGATAAAGACCGGAGATATATGGATAGTTTAACTATATCAGATACAGTTCTCTTTTTACCCTCTACTCGAACTAGCAGTTTGAGTAGATCGGTTTCCTCTGCACGTACGAGTGTACGCGAAGTTTCTTAGCACCCCAAATAAAAGGTCCTTGTTAGGACTTGTGTAGTCATTTCTAGCTAAACCATAAATGATAGTTGAATGGCATGGATGTGTACGCATGAAACAAGTGTATTGTTCCTTTCGCGAGAAGTACTGGCTTATAATCTCCACTCTGTTTTGTTTTTGTTGACGTATGTTTTATCTCTGTGCTATCTCAACATTCACGTTGTAGCTCATTGCTTTCCTGTAACCGCCTTACAGCAAATTCGATTGAGATAGGGAAGCGCTCCGGACTCATCCCTGATATAATTAATTCAGTTTACAAAACTGAATCAAATGCAAAGCATTATAGAGCAGCAGTGACTGAAGAACAAATGGATGCTGTTAATTTTTGTATTAACCCAGTACAGAATGTTAGGACAACGTGATCGGCCTGTGCTTGTGAGCGTCTAGCATGTGCTTGTGTGATCGTATTCACCTTCGATCAATTTTAAGCCAATCATGTACGTTCGCCACAATAGTGACCTAGCTAGAGAGTGACTTCTTTTATGCTAACTGACCTATGAGTGAGGACAGGCTACACCGGACTCAGGGAGAGTAAGGTACACACCACTGCGCTATTTACTGACATACGCACAGACAGATAGGTACAGTTTACAAATCCGGTATTCAAACTTGTGCACACTCACAGATAGCGTCAAGACTCGGGCTTGCAATAAATTCGAAGTAGCGTAGGTATCTCAAAATTATAATGGCGTCATTAGAAATGGACTGGGTACAATAGATTTTGATTGAAAATGTTTTTGATTAGCCAGAACAAATGCGTACACACCCAGTTGACATGTTTAAATCAATCGTTTGCCACAAATTCATAATGTAAATACATACAATTACAAGTTGTGCAATGATATATTTAAGTACGCGCCCACTCTTTAATACGTACACATTTATGGAAATGTCAAAAATATCAGTTGCCACAAGTTGTAACGTAATGCATAAAAATTTAAGTTAACTATTCTCTATTAAACGAGCGAAGAATTTATGTAACGGGAACCCTTTGTTTGGGGTGCCACGAACTTCACGTGCACTAGTACGTGCAGAGGAGGCTAATCTACTCAAATGGCTAGTTTGAGTAAAGGTAAAAGAGAACTGTATTTAATATAGTGAAGCAATAAATATAACTTCAGTCTTTATCTAACTATGTTAAACTACGTCGTCGCATGACGACAACCTGCTCACCACTCATTGCGCGCGTCTAGCAGCGATTGGTGGTAATCTATGGGTAATATGTCATATATCAACTAATCATTGATCAGCGAATGAACATAATCCTAGAAGGGAAACATATTCCTTCAATATAATCCATCTAGGATAATATTGGCAGGGAATTGTCACGCTAGACAATTTTCCTAGTGACACCGTTTGGTGTCAATATCATGCAACGGGCTACCCCGTTATGTAACCCCCCCTAAACCATTAATCACCCGTTAACTGAATAAGAATTAATAAAGACAGGGTGACCACCGGTCGATCACTCTCGGAAAGGGAGAACTTGCTGCTCAAATACCGTTCATTTTTTTACCAATCCAACGCATGGTTTCAAAATCAAAGCGAGTTACTACTGTCGCAGCAAGAAAGGCGGCTGCACGCATTCGTGCAGCCGGAGAGAGCACTTCTCACACCTCAGCAGCAGGTGATTTGTCGCCTGCTGTTGTGAAAAATCCACGTGGTGAGTCACCACGTGCAACAGGTACATCCACTGCGTCTGCAGCGGCTGTCGCGAGTCGTAAATCTAGATGAGTCGGAAATAGAGCTCATCGATTCTGGCGAGTCGGATGATGCATCCGACTCGAAGGCGACACCTCACGCCTCCGGATCATCCGGGGCGGATACTACAAGAGCTAGGTTGACTGGCTCTGGGGAACGTGGCGGCATCATGTCTGAGATTTTCGGATCGAGCGATTCTTCCGATGATAGGACGCGTGGTGATAGTAATGATGCACCTATACATCATCATGAGCGAAGTAACTCGAGGGATCAAGCTGTCACTGGTGTCAGTGCTCATGCTGACATAAATTAAGAGGCCAGGTACCAAAATGTCCTACGCCACGTTCTCATGTGGAGTCTCGATGGATGCCGTTATCCAAAGAGTTGGACCGGTCGGCCGACATGACTACCGATCGAGATCGAATCCCGTTGTTCGACTGTAAGAGGAAGTGTCCTTCTAATTCCTGATTCCAGCAAGGAAACTATCCGTGCTGTGTAAGAATTCTTTACCGATGCATTTTCAAACATCGGTGGTACAAGGGGTAGCCGTGTTCGAGACGGTAAAGCCTTGGTGCAAGGATGGAATGCCCTTATCCATAGCATCGAGTTTATTGGTCGTGAGGCCTGGCTCGGTAAACTTGATGCAGCTCGCATCAGGTTTAAGAAGCGCAACCCAGTCGGGGTGCAAAACAAGTTGCACTGGCTGTCAAGAGAAGCAGGATTACCCTGTCCCTCGTAGGTATTTGTGTCCAGGTTGCCTGGACAACTCGAACCGTGCCTCTAGGGAGGCCTACCTCCCTACTGGAGGGCGCGCATCTCTTCTAAGATGGACGAAGAGATTAACACTTTGCAATCCCTGTACTCGCGCTCGAAGAGGTCGTTTTCCGACGGCCCTTCTTCGAACGCAGCGGGTGGATCTCGTTAAATTACTCGCCAAGACCCAGAACATCAACAATCAGCTGGGCACGAGGCTCCCAGCTTCCCCAAGCCGGTGGATAGCCACGCCAGCGGACGAGATAACTTATCCGGACGCCATTCACGTCGCGGTGGCTCAAAATACGCTCCACTAGAAAGCGTTGACCACCGCTTGAGTCCACCAAAGGATGTGGTGGCGGCAGGAACACCTGATCCGCCTCAAGAGTCGTATCAGCTTGATGTTCAGGAGCTGAACCGTGTAACGGAACAGTTGCCAGATGAATTGGATGATGAACGGACTCGGCGTCATGAGCTCCATGATCTTGTAAAGGATAATTACAATTACTTAGCGCACGATCGTTCGGACGATCGTGACACGTTTGCGTTTGTGCAACTTGAGAATGAACGTTCGGCTCATTCTCTACGTGACGAGATGACTGCAGCTCGTCGAGACATCGCTCAACTGAGTGAGCAGGTCGCTTCGCTAGTCGACCAGACTGGCTCGTTGAAATGGGACCACTCGAAGGTGGTCTCGGCTTTCGACCGCGGAGGTGTTCTTCGCATCTCGAAACGGGCTTGTACTGATAGACGGGCGGAGACGACCAACTTAAAACGTAGGATGCGTACGCATCTTACGGGGCAGTTCAATCGTGTGTGCGTTGTCCGTTCGGCGCAACACACGAAATGGACCGTTGTACTTGGCCAGTAATTTACTGCTGCCCACGTTTGTCACCGCGTGTTTCGGTAAGTTTACTGTAGACAGAAAAACTAGGTCTCCTTCATCAAATGAAAGAACATTTGCTCTTTCATGTTTGTCCGAATTTCTTTCCTGTCATTCTAGTGCATCTGAAATAGAGTCTTGAACGAAGAGGACAACCGCATCGCGAGTCAGCAGAAATTCCTCTGCTAATTTTTCCTTTTCAACAGCAATGCGCTTCGTGTGCACTGCTGGAAGAACGCTGTCTTAACCAGTGAAAGCGTCATCGGCCTCACTTTAGCAGTCATCTGTGACGCTAAATATACCGGCATCGTCGTCATCATCATGATCATCGATATCGATCGCATTAAAATCGGCATCCATCACATCGACACCATTGTCGACGGGTGATGAGCAAGAACCAGATCGGTTTTTGTTTGAGCGAGTTCACCCCCCCTTAAAATAGAGTTACAGACTAAGAAGGCGGATAAACGTGGATGGCGCAGGCTATTCACGACGAACGTTGTATGCGTTGTCGACGTATGCACCGAGTTGTTGATGGCGAATCCCGCCATTGGCAAGAACTCATTCTAACTCGCAAACGGGTGGACGTACCCTTGAAGTATCTCTTTGAGGACGCGGTTGACGCGTTACGTCTGACCATCTTTTTCTGAATGATCAGAAGTTGACATCTATAAATGTGTTCCAAGTGAACGTAACACGGATTGTCAGAACTCTGCTGTAAAACGGGGGTCTCTATCAGACACGAGTTCACGGGGTAAATCGTGAAGTCGGAAGATAGTATCGATGAAGACACGCGCACAGCCCTGGGCTGTGATTGACTTCGGTACAGCAACAAGATGTACCATCTTGATAAATCGATCAACAAACACAAGAATACCAGTATTCATGTGAACGTCTTTGGGATTCCGAAGACGAAGTCCATCGATGCCGACTGCCAACACGTAGTAGAACTCGGTAGAGGCTGCAAGGGTGCGTGGGATGAAGGACTAGGCTTCACCCATTGACAAACTTCGCAAGCGCGAATGTATTTGCGCACAAACTTCTACTGGCGGGGCCAGTAGAAGTCACGAATCACCACGAGGTAAGTCTTTTCTCTACCGCGATGCCCACTTGTTGGGGAATCGTGACACTCATACATGATGCGCAATCGAAAATCATAATGAGCCGGAACGACGACACGAGGTGTGTCGCTGTTGACTGCTGTATGGTACACCAATCCATCACGACCAAAATACCCATCGGTTGAAGGGCGGTATTGAGACGACAAGCTTGTCAAAGCAAGATACACGGATTGGATATGTAATCCATCAGTCGCAGAAGAGACTCATCTTCTGCGTATGCTTTTCGCACATCGTCGAGCAGATTCGACGACGGAACACTCACTGTTAGTGTCGCTACCGTGGGATCACCCCTACTGTTGGGTTGAGCAGTCGGCTCGAAATCGGGCCGACGCGAAAGAGCACCAGCGACGTTATAGTCGTCCTAGTTTATACTAGACGGAGAAGTTGTACTCCGCGAAAAAAGACAGCCACCTCGCCATTCGTTGCGAGAGGTGTGGACTGTTTACGGCCGTGCGTAACGACGCGTGGTCGGTATAAACGATGAAGGGCCTATCTCGTAAGAGATATACCCGAAACTTAGCCAGTGCATACTTCATGGCAAGGAGTTCTTTGTCATGCACCGGGTAATTACGCTCAGCTTCTTGCAGCTGACGCGATTAATAACAGACGACGCGCTCAAAGCCGTCTGAGTCGTACTGCATTAGCGCACAGCCGATCGCAAATCGCTGGCGTCACAGACCACGTCGAATGGTCTGTCCTGATCTGCAATCGCCAACACAGGCGATTGTATCAAGCTTTTCTTGATGCCTTTAAATGAGTGCTGACACCCAGCGCCCCATGACCACCTCTCGTTTTTCTTTAGCAGACAAGAGAGATGTACGGCCATCTTGGCGTGGTTGCGCGAGTACTTGTGCAAGTACGCCGCCAAGCCAAGGAACTTTCAAGGTCCCTTGACGTCGACGGGCATGGGCCAGTCGCTAATAGCCTTGATCTTTTACGGATCAGGGCGCAAACCGTTTTTACCCACGATGCAGCCAAGAAGTGGTAATTAGTTCGCTGCGAATATACACTAATTGAGGTTCGCGAAAAACTTGTGCTCACGCAGAAGTGTAAGAACCCTTCGGACGTGGTACCTGTGAACCTCCACGTCCGTCTTTCCATCCATATTCCGGCTATGTACAAAGACATCGTCAAAGTAACTCGGTGCGAAATCGCGCACTGATCGCAACAGTTTCGTAACACATCTGTTGAACGTTGCAGGGGCGTTACTTAGCCCCTGTGGCATCACTAGCCACTCCCAGAGCATACCACTGGGAGGGCTCACTGCTGTGTACGGGATGTCCCGTTCACGCATTAGGATCTGATCGAATCGATCCATCAGATCCATGGACGAAAAGATGGTACTCTTTGCCATACCATCTATGATGACGTCCTTCCTTGGTATCGGCCTCTGAGCCGGTACCGTTGCAGCAGTCAATTTGTCGAACGCGTGCACTATCCGCCACCCTTCTGTTTCCTTTTGCACACAGAAGGTAAGAGAGCTGTGTGGGTATGTTAATTCCTCACATGACCAGCCGCTAAGCGATCGGCAAAGAATTTGTCGATCGCTGTGACCTGTTCACGAGACAGAGGCCAATGCTTCATGACACAGTATTTCGAACCGGGTTTCAGTTCAATTTCATGCCGAGTGCCTTTGTCTTTAGGCGACTCGCATGGCACAGATTCAAGGAAAACATTCCCTTAATTCAACCAAATCCTTATATAAAGGATTCGTCTTCAGATACTTCCAAGATTGAGACGTGCATCGCTCGATCCGAGTCTTCTCATCGAGGGTACTCTCGTCCATAGATGAGATACTTAGAACCCGTTCGTTCTAAGCAAACACTTGTGCCGACCGAATATCGGCGACTTACTCGTCCTCTGTGACAAGTACACAGATCTGCTTGATCTTGTCACTACGCAGATCTCGCAAGAATCTTTTAGATTCTACCCTTGGTAACTTGACTACCTCCGAAGCTGACTTTGGGGGCGTAACCAGATCAAGTGTATAAGCGCCTACTCTCAATCCGTTATTCACCAAGACATTCATGGTCTCGGTGATTTCCTGGGAAACACACCCACAGGTGATTGGGGATTCACACCCTCAACATAACTCTCTCGGGAGTTATCACTCTCAGGAACGCTGGAACTTTCTTCCATTACGTGTACTGACTGTGGGTGCACTACCACAGTCACTTCTTCTTCGATCCAACTTCTTTCAATCGATCGGGCTTGCTGTACGATCGACTCTATGTTAGTTGGTCTTGCTGTAACGTGTTGTTCACCCTGAAAAACGCTAATCTCTCTTCTTGGATGCACCCATCTTAGTGTGCATCCATGTTTCAGTCCACTTGATCTCTTCAAGTGGTGAACCTTCGGCACAACCTGTATCTCTACACAGGTGCCGGAAACTGGTTCCACAGTGTAGTGGCCTTCTACACTGCTATCTTGTGTTGTCGTACTAACGACCGTACCACAAGTGAGGCCATCGCACTCACTCGTAGTACATCCACACGCTTGTGGACGCTCCAAGACGTTCATCAGATGGCAAACCGATGAACCAACGGCAGGCGTCTTCACGTATCAATGCTGCCAGCTAACCCATGGCTGGTACTTTCTAAGCCATGGCAGACCAAGGATGACATCAAATTTGTCGTCCAAATCCAGTACGATAAATTCATCATCGTACTGCTTTCCTTCTAGCATGTAGTGGATTCCCATCACCCGTTTGTTCACTGTTACGGATGCGCCTGTAGCAAGGCACACCATCATCCTCGTTGGAGGGAACACTCGCTCAACATAGTTGAGTCTACTATCCTCCAGCGACTGGCGTCGAAAAAAACTGTTTGACGCCACACAGTCAACTAGGGCGCGAAGTGACATTCCACTTGTCACTTCGATCTTTAAAGTGATGAGGGACTACTCATCACTAAGAACAGTGACACACAGAGACAGTGTGTTGGGATTAATCTTCGTCAAGAGTCCTGCAAATCTCTTGACGTTGCTAGATCATCAGGGTGCTCCGCCCCTACTGACCCTGTCCATTTTTGGCGGTCCGACTTGCTGTCGCGGCTTAGCGACATGGTCTGACCCACGCCTCGGACCTTTCCATGGTCATCACGTCCTGTCTTTGGACGTGTTGCGATGCTTGGGACACTACACTCATGAGCGTAGTGTCCTAGATTCATACAGCGATGACATCTCACCGTTCGCCTGTGACTCAGAGAGCGAGATTTCTCCTCTAGATGTAACAGAGATCCATCGGTCCGGGACCTCCTGTTTCCTGTAGTCTCGTCGGACGATAGTTGGACGAGTAAGCCTGAGACTGTCTTAGGCTGAAGTCTTTTTGTTCCACATACTCTATCGCCTTTTCCAGCGTTTGGAAGTCTTCTCAGAACATGTAGGTGAGCTTGTGCTCATCAACAGGGTTTTTTTACGACTCTACTCGCAAGGTAGCGTAGATGTTGTGCGTAAGCATGCACATCATGCTTACCTTGCTTGAGCCTCAGGAGTGCAGAGCGTGCTCTGAACTCGGCTCTCGGCTGGTCAAACGTCTTTTTTAGCCGAGACGCTAAGATCTCCTACGACTTAAACACGTTTGGGTCGCGAAGCTTCAGCCCTAAGGCCCAAGTCTTTGCTCGTTCTGTCAAATTTGACATGGCGAAGGTGACTTGCATCGCGTCACCCTCGATGTGACGGGCCCTGATGGCGTCGTCTAACTCGACGAACCATCTCAACAGGTAACCTTCATTGGTTTTCTTGTACCTTCGGATATCTATCTTCAAGGTTTCGGGTCGACGCATGTGCGTCGGCCTGCCCATCGATTGATGAAAGCCTTGCCACAACCGCAAGGCTCTCTTCTGTATTTCGACGGTGAGTTCCCATTGTAGGAACTTATTTTTAGTAGCATGTTGCTAGTCTTTGCTGATAGACTCCAACATGCCATCGATGGCGGGTTCGTCCATGAGCACACTCATGCGGCCAACTACCTCCCATTTCAAGTCATTTAAATGGGAATAGCCTTCACGTGTGACGTGAAAGCTGTCGTCTTCTACGTCCAACATGTTCATGTTGGATGGTCACTAAGTAGTCGTTGGAAGGACTACAACGTGCTACCAGGTGTAACGGGGCACCCTTTGCTTGGGCGCCACGAAACTTCACGTTCACTAGTACGTGCAGAGGAATGTAATCCATTCAACGACTAAGCTGAGTAAAGGGTAAAAGAGAACTGTATTTAATATAGTGAAGCAATAAATATAACTTCAGTCTTTATCTAAATATGTTAAACTACGTCGTCGTATGACAACAACCTGCTCACCACTCATTGCGCACGTCTAGCAGCGATTGGTGGTAATCTATGGGTAATATGTCATATATCAACTAATCATTGATCAGCGAATGAACATAATCCTAGAAGGGAAACATATTCCTTCAATATAATCCATCTAGGATAATATTGGCAGGGAATTGTCACGCTGGACAATATTCTTATTGACACATAAGATCCGCTGTCGGAAGTGGTCTCTCTCACGCGGTTAGGGAGCCAAGGGAGCCAAGTAAAGGCCAGGATTTTAACACCCCTGAAACAACAACAAGGAAAGCCCAGTAAAAGACAAGCTACTTGAAGAACTTAGTTGTAATTACAATCCCGACAAGTCGATCGAGTGGCCATCTACCGGCCCAACCAGTGGAGCAAATAATCACTTGAGGCCCGGGTCTACTTCTGCCAAGATCTAAGGATTTTCCCCCACATCTGAGTCACCCGAATTGTGCGACCATCAAGCCAAACGGTACACAAGGTGAGTCATCTTCGTACGCAGAATCGGGAAAACCCCCCGTAAGTCGGTAGTCCAGCGCAGAGATTGTTTTGCGAGCTTGAAGCGCAAATCAGAAGATTCCTTCCATTGTAACGGGGTGAATCGTTACATAACAATTTATTAGAAATTGTTAATAGAATATAACTATGAGAGTTATGTTCTCAGAATATTGTCATAAGGACAAATTTTCTAGAGCACTTACGAGTGGTTCCTGATTGGTTGATATAGGCCATTATATCAACCAACGAATACGCGCCACGACAGACGCACGCAATGAGTGGTGAACAGATAGTTGATATGCACATTTGTATTCAGACACAGTTAGATGAAGATAAATAGTGATTTATTGCAGACATTAACTATTATAAATACAGTTCTACATTTTACTTTAACCAAGTACTCGCCTCTTCTTACCGTCTTCCTCTGCACGTACGAGTGTACGTGAAGTTCCGAGGCACCGCCTTATTCTGTCATCAGAATAAGTAGCTTGTACTGTCACCAGTACAAGCTTCAGGGTGCCCCGTCACCTGGTAGCACTTCGTAGTCCGTCCAAGGACCACGTTCACATCCAACATGAATGTGTTGGATGATGAAGATGATCAAAGCTTTCACACTACGCGTGACGGCTACTCCCATTTGGGCGATATCGAATGGGATGCGGTTGAACGGATGGGTTCAACCATGGGCATCCATGCTGTTAGCGTCATGCTAGAGGCTCTCAATAGAGATGCCCAACATGCTACTATCGCCAAGTTCACTCAAAATGAACTTGATGCTGAACGCGAGAAAGTATCCTTGCTTCACCAACAAGGTTCTCAACAAACAGAGTTGTTGAGATAACAGGGTGCTCAACAGTTTGAACTGTTGAGACAGCAGCAGGCTGCTGCTGGTGGGTCGATGCACTCGCGTCGACCCGAGACCTTGAAGATTGACATCTCCAAGTATAGGGGAGTCGAAGAGGACTCTCTCTTGAGATGGTTCGTCGAATTAGACGACCCCATAATGGCGCGTCGCATCGACGACGGGGATATGCAAGTTGCATTTGCCCAGTCAAATCTGGCAGGACGTGCCAAGACTTGGGCACTGGGGCTCAAGTTGCACGACCCATATGCGTTTGGGTCGTTGGAAGTCTTCATGTCGCGGCTTAGACAAACGTTTGAACCACCTAGAGCTGAGTTCAGAGCTCGAACTAAACTCTTGAAGCTCAAACAAGGTAAGCGTGATGTGCACGCTTACGCGCAACATATACGACATCTCACGAGTTGTATTAGCTCTAATCCGGTAGACGAACACACGTTGGTTTCATTGTTCATGCAGGGTCTTGCGGATGGTCCCGTCAAGACACACCTGTTCCGGCTTGAACTAGATTCACTAGAACAAGCCATATCCATTGCGGAACAGGAAGACTTCAGTCTGAGACAAGCTCGCGCCAGCTCGACATCATATCGTCAACCGAGACGATATGACAGCGGAGGTCCAGAGCCGATGGAACTCTGTTATGTAGAGAGCGAGAAGGCTCGCTCTACAGACTACAAGAAGTTGCAGAGATGCAACAGATGTCAAAAGACAGGACACTACGCTTACGATTGTAGTGCCCCTCGTCCAGTGTCTCGCAACACTGGGCGTAGTGACCGTCCACCCATGAGAAAGGGGCAGGGACGCGGGTCCGCTGTTGGTGCGAAAACGCAACAACGGGATGGACCGTCAAAAAACGGACAGGATCAGTAGGTGCGGAGCACCCTACTGGTCCAGCAACGTCAAGAGAATTTGTAGGCCTCTTGATGAAGGTTGCTCCCGACACACAAACATTGTGCGTTGCTGCTCTAGGTAATGAGATCTCACCCATTACCTTGAAACTCGAAGTGACAAATAAGTTGTCCCTTCGAGCTCTAGTCGATTGTGGGGCGTCCAACAATTTTGTGCGACGCCAATCGCTAGAAGATGGTCATTTTAAGTTCAGTGAATGTGACACACCTCCTACAAGGATGACGGTACATCTTGTGACAGGCGCCTTCGTAACCTTCATGAAACGTATAGTGAAGATCCGCTATACGCTAGAAGATACCCAATATGATGATGACTTTATCGTATTGGATTTGGATGCCAAATTTGATGTCATCCTTGGAATACCGTGGCTCAGAAGGTACGAACCACGGGCAAACTGGCAACATCGAACAGTAACGATGCCTGCCGCTTGTTCATCAGATGGCTATCTGATGAACGTTTTGGAGCGTCCACAAGCGTGTGGATGTACTACGAGTGAGTGCGATGGCCTCACTTGTGGTGCGGTCGTTAGTACGACTG
The DNA here is from genome assembly GCA_921007115.2 of Peronospora matthiolae. Classification (NCBI taxonomy): domain Eukaryota; phylum Oomycota; class Peronosporomycetes; order Peronosporales; family Peronosporaceae; genus Peronospora; species Peronospora matthiolae. The sequence goes on from CAKLBY020000179.1 coordinate 27,174, forward strand.
CACAAAACCTTAGTGTAACAAACGGTCACACTTCGGAGCAAAGTTCCGGCGGCTGAGAGGAAACACAGGCTGTGCCGAAGGTCCACCACTCGAATAAGTCGAGTGGACCGGGACAAAGATGTATCCCTAGCGGGGAACATCTAGAAGAGAAACAATCGATCGCTCAGGTTAAGTGAAACGATAATCCTATATCGACTGGAGAGTCTTTCGTAGAGGATCTCGCTGTGGTTGCGCAACCCCAGCTAGAGGAAGTAAAGGGAATAAGTCCCAATATTACAAATACGGCCGAAATAAGTTCCCCGAAACCCGCGGGAATAAGTCCCCGGGAAGCCGAAGGGATAAGTCCTTTGAGGCCTGAGGGAATAAGTCTCCAGGAAATGACTGAGACATTGAATGTCATAGTCAATAACGGATCAAGTGTGGGCGCTTACACACTTGATCTGATTGCGCCTCCGAAGTTGACTTCGGAGATCACTTAGTTGCCAACGCTCGAACACAAAAGGTTCTTGCGTGATCTGCGTAGTGGCAAAGTCAAGCAGATCTGCGTACTCGTCGCTGACGACGAGTGTGTAGCCGACATAAGGTCAGCAACAGTGTTTACTGAGAACGAGAGAGTTCTCAGTAGTTCATCTATGGACGAGAGTGTCCTAGATGAAAAGACACGAATTGAGCGACATGAATCCCAATCGTGGGAATCGCTCAAGACAAATCCTCTCTATGAAGATTTGGTTGAATTCAAGGGTGTATTCTCTGAAACTGTTCCGTGCAAATTACCGAAGGATAAAGGTACTCGAAACGAGGTCGAGCTTAAACCAGGATCGAAGTACTGTGTCATGAAGCAGTGGCCACTGCCTCGTGAACAAGTACTTGCGATCGACAAGTTCTTTGCCGATCGTTTAGCTGCGGGCCATGTGAGGGAATCAACTTCCCCACATAGCTCTCCGACCTTCTGTGTGCAAAAAGCAACAGGAGGGTCGCGGGTTGTGCATGCGTTTAACAAGTTGAATGCTGCAACGGTACCGGCTCAGACTCCGATACCAAGGTAGGACGTAATCATTGATGGTATGTCAAAGAGTACCATCTTTTCGCCCATGGATTTGATGGATGGATTCTACCAAATCCCTATGCGAGATCCAGACATACCCTATACCGCAGTGAGCACGCCTAGCGGCATGCTCTGGTAATGGCTAAAATGCCCCTGCCACGTTCAACAGATGTGTATCACATCTGTTGAGACCAGTACGAGAATTTGCACCGAGTAATTTCGATGACGTATCCATCCATAGTCGGGCTATGGATGGAAAGTCGGACGTTGAGGTTCATAGATACCACGTCCGACAGGTTCTTACAATCATGCGTGAGCGTCAATTGTATGCAAATCTCAAGAAGTGTGTATTTGCAGCAAGCAAAATACCACTTCTTGGGTGCATCGTTGTAAGAGCGGTGTACGTCCTGATCCTGAAAAGATCAAGGCGATCAACGACTGGCCTGTGCCGGTTGATGTCAAAGGTCTTCGAAAATTCCTTGGGTTACCGGCGTATTTGCGTAAGGATTCACGCAATTACGCCGAGATGACTGTACACCTCTCTCGTTTGTTGAAAAAGAACGAGAGAAACGCTGAATGTCAGCGCTCCTTTTATGGTATCAAGCAGAGCTTGATACAATCCCCAGTCCTAGCAATAGCCGATCAGGACAGGCCATTTCATGTGGTCTGTGATGCCAGCGATTTCGCAATCGGCTGTGCATTAATGCAGTTCGATCTTGAAGGCGTTGAACGCGTCGTCTGCTATCAGCCGCGTCAGCTGCAACCAGCTGAGCGGAACTATCCAGTGCATGACAAGTAACCCCTTGCCACGAAGTATGCACTCGCGAATTTCAGAGTCTATCTATTAGGAGATAGACCGTTCATTGTTTACACAGACCATGCGTCGTTACGCACGGCAGTAAATAGCCCGCAGCTTTCACAACGAATAGTGCGGTGGTTGTCATTCTTTGCAGAACACAACTTTACGGTATAGTACTAACCAGGACGACTTAATGTCGTCGCTGATGCACTCTCACGTCGGCCCGACTTGTAACCAGTCGTGAAACCCAACAGTGAGACAGTCACTGTTGCGGTTATGACGTCCTCAGTACCATCTTCAACGTTGCATGATGATGTGAGGCGGGTGTATGCCCAAGATGCTGAAATTGCGAAGTTGTTGACACATCTCCCTCAACCATCTCGAGAATCGTTGAAACAGTTATCGTCTGCGTATCGATCTGCATCAGATCGATACACTACTTGCAACGGGTTACTGTATTATACAGCCGTTTCTGGTGTCACACCACGTGTTGTCATTCCAGATGATGCTGATCTGCGTTTGCGGATCATGTTCGAGTATCACGGTACTCCGATAGGAGGACATCGTGGCCGTGAGAAACATATCTCACGGTGAGTCGAGACTTTTACTGGCCCCGCCAGTATCAGTTTGTGCGAAAGTATGTTAACGCCTGCAAAGTCTGTCAACGAGTGAAGTCAAGTCCTTCACTGCGTGCACCTTTGCAGCCTCTACCGGTTCTGGCAGAGTGCTGGGAATCCACCTCAATGGATTTTTTCTTCGGGTTACCCAAAGACGCACGCAAGAATACGGGTATTCTTGTATTTTTTGGCAGATTCAGCAAAATGGTACACCTTGTGGCTTTGTGGGAGTCAATCTCGGCGAGTGGCTGTGCTTATGTCTTTATCGACACCATCTTCCGACTTCATGGGTTGTCCCGTGAACTCGTATCAGACAGAGATCCACGCTTCACTGCTGAATTCTGGCGTTCCGTGTTCAAATCACTCGGAACGCGCTTGAAGATGTCGACATCTGATCATCCAGATTCGGATGGTCAGACGGAACGAGCCAATCGTGTCCTCGAAGCTTATACTTCGAGGATACGTACACTCCTTCAAGAGTTGGAGTGAGTTCTTGCCAATGGTAGAGTTTGCCATTGACAACTCGGTGCATGCGTCCACGACACATAAACCGTTTTACGTGAATGGCTTGCGCCATCCGCGTGTACCCACCTTACTCGAGTGTAACTCTGGTTTAAGGGGGGGGACTCGCGCGAGCAAAAACCGATTTGGTTCACGCTCGTCACGCTCTGACGATGAGGTCATTGCGTTTGATGCCGATATCGACAACATCGATATCGAAGAAGATGATGCCAGTGAGAGTGCGAAAGCCCTCATTGAAGAAAAGGTTGATGTTGCTGCAGTGCACTCACAGCGCACTGAAGCTAACGAGTCATCAGATGAATTCATACTGGCTCGTGAAACGGTAGTCCGTTTTGTGCAAGACTCCATCGCCGAAGCGGTGGATAAGCAAAAGCAAAACGCTGACAAGAATGGAAGGGCAAACACTCTTTTGTTTAATAAAGGTGACTTAGTCCTACTGTCTACGGTTAATCTACCAAAGCATGTAAAGACTAACTTGGGTGGTAGTAAACTACTACCCAAGTACATCGGCCCATTTCGTGTACTGCACCGCCTAGGAAATGCATACACGATCGGGTTGCCACGTAAGATGCGAACGCATCCCACGTTTTACGTTGGTCGGCTTAAGCCGTACCATCAGTACGCTGTCTATTCCGATGAAGAACGCACTTGCACTCAAGAATCTCGCAGAGAGCCTTGTGCTCCGATGATGGGCATCGATAAAGGTCTGAAGAGCATTTATCTCAGCCCGAGAACGGTCAATTTCCGCATGAGCTACCCTTAGCTCGTTACGCAGAGAAGTCAAGGCTCTCTCGTTCTCAAGCTGAGCTAAGGCAAACTCAGCTCGATGCTTCAAGACAGCGTCCGCCAACTCAAGACGTCTGTCCCGCTCATTCTCGAGGTCGCCGCGTAATGCAAGAGTTACGCGATCAAAGAGGCTTGGATAGTGTCTTCTCTCCTCCTCCACCTCCTCTGGAGGACTCTCGTGGTGGCCAGCGCTATCTGATTAAGCGGCTGTTGAACCACCGCGACGTGAACGGGCGTCGGAAGAGTTACCTCGTCCGGTAGCGCAGCTATCCCCCGTCCTGGGATACTTGGGAGCCCCGCTCCCAAGTGATGGTTGTCGTACTGGGTCTGGGTTAGCAGTATGACGCGGCAAATCCAGTGCCGCAGAAGGACCGCTGGAGAAAGTCTTCCCGGCACGGTCGTAAAGGGATTTCAGGTTTTCAATTCCTTCGTACATCTTACTAGAGATACGAGATACACGCGCCACCACGGGCTAGTAAAGAGGTAGGCCTCCTTAGGTGCTCGTGCAGAGTTCTTCACACAACATGGGCACGAGTCTCCCCAGATGAGGCAGGGTAATTCCTTCTCCCTTGACAGACGATGCAGCTTGTAGCGTGCACCTGTCGAGGTTCGCTTTTCAACTTATCACGAGCTTTGATAAGTTTGTCGTTCCAAACGTCACGACCTACATCCCCGAGGTTATGGATGTAGGCGTTCCACGCTTGAAGCAGTGAGGGATTATCACGTTTGTGATTCCCACGGTACCGTCGATGTCTAAAGAAAGCATCGATGAAGAATTCATTCTCAGCGCGATAGTTTTTCGCACTGGGGTCAAGGTGATGGATCCTTGACAAATCGAACAACCGTGTTCGATAACGATCACTCGTCGTCGCCGACAAGTGATCCATGACGGATTTAGGAGGCATCCATGCCTTCTTCTCGGGAGCGAGACGCAAGACATTGCGGTCCCGCTCTTCCTGCGACGTGCCGACAGAAGGACTGACACCTCGTTGCGAAGTGGTGTCAATAGGAGAACCGACACCACTGTTAGCGCCCGAGTCTTGCGATCTCGAGCGCCTTCGCTTTGGCGATGGTTCGTCTGATTCGTCAGACGAACCAAAGATACTACGACGCGTAGCATCATCCATGCCACGCTTGGCAGGCGGCTTGGTTTCGATCGCCATCGATACAGATCCATCTTCCGTATCAGGAGAGTATGAGACTCCGAGCTCATACTCTGTGAAGACATGAGTGTCTTCATGACGAGCGCCTGCATCACCAGGAGACACAGGCTGAGTCGCTTCAGCAACCGATGAGACATCAGCTGCTGCGGTTTCTGCTTCGGTATCCGCGCAGAGACGTGCGGACGCGCTCTCGGCGGCCTTGCTCGCGCATCGCATGGGCTTGCTAACCATGCGATGAGATGTTGGAAAGTGGACTCGGACCAACAAGTGCAAACCCTGTCCCAAATGATTTGGGACGAGTATCCATTTAGTCAATCAGTCACTTAAGTGACTGATGGTTAAGGGGGGGTGATGTAACGAGGTGAACCGTTACATAACAATTTATAAGAAATTGTTAATAGAATATAACTATGAGAGTTATGTTCTCAGAATATTGTCATAAGGATAAATATTCTGTAGCACTTACGAGTATTTCCTGATTGGTTGATATAGGCCATTATATCAACCAACGAAGACGCGCCACGACAGACGCACGCAATGAGTGGTGAACAGATAGTTGATATGCACATTTGTATTCAGACACAGTTAGATGAAGATAAATAGTGATTTATTGCAGACATTAACTATTATAAACACAGTTCTACTTTTAACTTTAACCAAGTACTCGCTTCTTCTTACCGTCTTCCTCTGCACGTACGAGTGTACGTGAAGTTCCGAGGCACCGCCTTATTCTATCATCAGAATAAGTAGCTTGTACTGTCACCAGTACAAGCTCCAGGGTGCCCCGTTACACCTGGTAGCACTTCGTAGTCCGTCCAAGGACCACGTTCACATCTAACATGAATATGTTGGATGATGAAGATGACCAAAGCTTTCGCGCTACGCGTGACGGCTACTCTCATTTGAGCGATATCGAATGGGATGCGGTTGAACGGATGGGTTCAACCATGGGCATCCATGCTATTAGCGTCATGCTAGAGGCTCTCAATAGAGATGCCCAACATGCTACAATCGCCAAGTTTATTCAAAATGAACTTGACGCTGAACGCGAGAAAATAGCCTTGCTTCACCAACAAGGTTCTCAACAAGCAGAGTTGTTGAGATAACAAGGTGCTCAACAGTTTGAACTGTTGAGACAGCAGCAGGCTGCTGCTGGTGGGTCGATGCACTCGCGTCGACCCGAGACCTTGAAGATTGACATCTCCAAGTATAGGAGAGTCGAAGAGGACTCCCTCTTGAGATGGTTTGTCGAATTAGACGACCCCATAATGGCGCGTCGCATCGACGACGGGGATATGCAAGTTGCATTTGCCCAGTCAAATCTGGCAGGACGTGCCAAGACTTGGGCACTGGGACTCAAGTTGCACGATATATACGCGTTTGGGTCGTTAGAAGTCTTCAAGTCGCGGCTCAGACAAACATTTGAACCGTCTAAAGCTGAGTTCATAGCTCGAACCGAACTCTTGAAGCTCAAACAGGGTAAGCGTGATGTGCACGCTTACGCACAACATATACGACATCTCACGAGTTGCATAAGTTCCAATCCGGTGGATGAACATACGTTGGTTTCGGTGTTCATGCAGGGTCTTGCGGATGGTCCCGTCAAGACTTACCTGTTCCGACTTGAACTAGATTCACTAGAACAAGCCATTTTCATTGCGGAACAGGAAGACTTCAGTCTGAGACAAGCTCGCGCCAGCTCGACATCATATCGTCCACCGAGACGATATGACAGCGGAAGTCCAGAGCCAATGGAACTCTGTTATGTAGAGAGCGAGAAGGCTCGCTCTACAGACTACAAGAAGTTGCATGTCAAAAGACAGGACACTACGATTACGAGTGTAGTGCCCCTCGTCCATTGTCTCGTAACACTGGGCGTAATGACCATCCACCCATGAGAAAGGGGCAGGGACGCGGGTCCGCTGTTGGTGCGAAAACGCAACAACGGGATGGACCGTCAAATAACGGACAGGATCAGTAGGTGCGGAGCACCCTACTTGTCCAGCAACGTCAAGAGAATTTGTAGGCCTCTTGACGAAGGTTGCTCCCAACACACAAACATTGTTCGTTGCTGCTCTAGGTAATGAGATCTTACTCGTTACCTTGAAACTCGAAGTGACAAATAAGTTGTCCCTTCGAGCTCTAGTCGATTGTGGGGCGTCCGACAATTTTGTTCAACGCCAATCACTAGAAGATGGTCACTTCAAATTCAGTGAATGTGACACACCTCCAACGAGGATGATGGTACGTCTTGCGACAGGCGCATCCATAACCGACAGCGTTATCGTATAGTGAAGATCCACTATACGTTGAAAGATACCCAATATGACGATGACTTTATCGTATTGGATTTGGATGACAAATTCGATGTCATCCTTGGAATACCGTGGCTCAGAAGGTACGAACCACGGGTAAACTGGCAACATCGAACAGTAACGATGCCTGCCGCTTGTTCATCAGATGGCCATCTGATGAACGTTTTGGAGCGTCCACAAGCGTGTGGATGCACTACGAGTGAGTGCGATGGCCTCACTTGTGGTACGGTCGCTAGTACGACTGCACAAAACCTTAGTGTAACAAACGGTCACACTTCGGGGCAAAGTTCCGGCGGCTGAGAGGAAACACAGGCTGCGCCGAAGGTCCACCACTCGAACAAGTCGAGTGGACCGGGACAAAGATGTATCCCTAGCGGGGGACATCTAGAAGAGAAACAATCGATCGCTCAGGTTAAGCGAAACGATAATCCTAGATCGACTGGAGAGTCTTTCGTAGAGGATCTCGCTGTGGTTGCGCCACCCCAGCTAGAGGAAGTAAAGGGAATAAGTCCCAAGATTACAAATACGGCGGAAATAAGTTCCCCGAAACCCGCGGGAATAAGTCCCCGGGAAGCCGAAGGAATAAGTCCTTCGAGGCCTGAGGGAATAAGTCCCCAGGAAATGACTGAGACATTGAATGTCATAGTCAATAACGGATCAAGTGTAGGCGCTTATACACTTGATCTGATTGCGCCTCCGAAGTCGGCTTCGGAGATCACTTAGTTGCCAGCGCTCGAACACAAAAGATTCTTGCGTGATCTGCGTAGTGGCAAAGTCGCTTAAAGTCGGGTCGACGTAAGAGTGCATCCGCGACGACATTAAGTCGTCCTGGTTAGTACTCTACCGTAAAGTTGTGTTCTGCACAGAATGACAACTACCGCGCTATTCGTTGTGAAAGGTGCGGGCTGTTTACTGTCGTGCGTAACGACGCATGGTCTGTGTAAACAATGAAGGTTCTATCTCCTAATAGACAGATTCTGAACTTCGCGAGTGCATACTTCGTGGCAAGGGGTTACTTGTCATGCACTGGATGGTTCCGCTCAGCTGGTTGCAGCTGACGCGGCTGATAGCAGACGACGCGTTCAACGCCTTCAAGATCGAACTGCATTAATGCACAGCCGATTGCAAAATCGCTGGCATCACAGACCACATGAAATGGCCTGTCCTGATCGGCTATTGCTAGGACTGGGGATTGTATCAAGCTCTGCTTGATACCATAAAAGGAGCGCTGACATTCAGCGTTTCTCTCGTTCTTTTTCAACAAACGAGAGAGGTGTACAGTCATCTCGGCGTAATTGCGTGAATCCTTACGCAAATACGCCGGTAACCCAAGGAATTTTCGAAGACCTTTGACATCAACCGGCACAGGCCAGTCGTTGATCGCCTTGATCTTTTCAGGATCAGGACGTACACCGCTCTTACAACGATGCACCAAGAAGTGGTATTTTGCTTGCTGCAAATACACACTTCTTGAGATTTGCATACAATTGACGCTCACGCATGATTGTAAGAACCTGTTGGACGTGGTATCTATGAACCTCAACGTCCGACTTTCCATCCATAGCCCGACTATGGATGGATACGTCATCGAAATTACTCGGTGCAAATTTCCCGTACTGGTCTCAACAGATGTGATACACATCTGTTGAACGTGGCAGGGGCATTACTAAGCTCTTGTGGCATTACTAGCCATTACCAGAGCATGCCGCTAGGCGTGCTCACTGCGGTATAGGGTATGTCTGGATCTCGCATAGGGATTTGGTAGAATCCATCCATCAAATCCATGGGCGAAAAGATGGTACTCTTTGACATACCATCAATGATTACGTCCTACCTTGGTATCGGAGTCTGAGCCGATTCCGTTGCAGCATTCAACTTGTTAAATGCATGCACAATCCGCGACTCTCCTGTTGCTTTTTCGCACACAGAGGGTCGGAGAGCTATGTGGGGAAGTTGATTCCCTCACATGGCCCGCAGCTAAACGATCGGCAAAGAACTTGTCGATCGCAAGTACTTGTTCACGAGGCAGTGGCCACTGCTTCATGACACAGTACTTCGATCCTGGTTTAAGCTCGACCTCGTTTCGAGTACCTTTATCCTTCGGTAATTCGCACGGAACAGTTTCAGGGAATACACCCTTGAATTCAACCAAATCTTCATAGAGAGGATTTGTCTTGAGCGATTCCCACGATTGGGATTCATATCGCTCAATTCGTGTCTTTTCATCTAGGACACTCTCGTCCATAGATGAACTGCTGAGAACTCTCTCTTTTTCAGTAAACACTGTTGCTGACCTTATGTCGGATACACACTCGTCGTCAGCGACGCTCAAGACCCAACAATGGGACAGACACTGTTGCGGTTATGACGTCCACAATGCCATCGTCAACGTTACATGATGATGTGAGGCGGGCGTATGCCCAAGATGGTGAGATAGTGAAGTTGTTGACACATCTCCCTCAACCATCTCGAGAATCGTTGAAACAGTTATCGTCTGCGTATCGATCTGCATCAGATCGATACACTACTTGCAACGGGTTACTGTATTATACAGCCGTTTCTGGTGTCACACCACGTGTTGTCATTCCAGATGATACTGATCTGCGTTTGCGGATCATGTTCGAGTATCACGGTACTCCGATAGGAGGACATCGTGGCCGTGAGAAACATATCTCACGGTGAGTCGAGACTTTTACTGGCCCCGCCAGTATCAGTTTGTGCGAAAGTATGTTAACGCCTGCAAAGTCTGTCAACGAGTGAAGTCAAGTCCTTCACTGCGTGCACCTTTGCAGCCTCTACCGGTTCTGGCAGAGTGCTGGGAATCCACCTCAATGGATTTTTTCTTCGGGTTACCCAAAGACGCACGCAAGAATACGGGTATTCTTGTATTTTTTGGCAGATTCAGCAAAATGGTACACCTTGTGGCTGTATGGGAGTCAATCACGGCAAGTGGCTGTGCTTATGTCTTTATCAACACCATCTTCCGACTTCATGGGTTGTCCCGTGAACTCGTATCAGACAGAGATCCACGCTTCACTGCTGAATTCTGGCGTTCCGTGTTCAAATCACTTGGAACGCGCTTGAAGATGTCGACATCTGATCATCCAGATTCGGATGGTCAGACGGAACGAGCCAATCGTGTCCTCGAAGCTTATACTTCGAGGATACGTACACTCCTTCAAGAGTTGGAGTGAGTTCTTGTCAACGATAGAGTTTGCCATTGACAACTCGATTCATGCGTCCACGACACATACATCGTTTTACGTGAATGGCTTGCGCCATCCGCGTGTACCCACCTTACTCGAGTGTAACTCTGGTTTAAGGGGGGGAGAGACTCGCGCGAGCAAAACCCGATTTGAATCACGCTCATCACGCTCTGACGACGAGGTCATTGCGTTTGATGCCGATATCGACAACATCGATATCGAAGAAGATGATGCCAGTGAGAGTGCAAAAGCCCTCATTAAAGAAAAGGTTGATGTTGCTTCAGTGCACTCACAGCGCACTGAAGCTAACGAGTCATCAGATGAATTCATACTGGCTCGTGAAACGGTAGTCCGTTTTGTGCAAGACTCCATCGCCGAAGCGGTGGATAAGCAAAAGCAAAACGCTGACAAGAATGGAAGGGCAAACACTCTTTTGTTTAATAAAGGTGACTTAGTCCTACTGTCTACGGTTAATCTACCAAAGCATGTAAAGACTAACTTGGGTGGTAGTAAACTACTACCCAAGTACATCGGCCCATTTCGTGTACTGCACCTCCTAGGCAATGCATACACGATCGGGTTGCCACGTAAGATGCGAACGCATCCCACGTTTTACGTTGGTCGGCTTAAGCCGTACCATCAGTACGCTGTCTATTCCGATGAAGAACGCACTTGCACTCAAGAATCTCGCAGAGAGCCTTGTGCTCCGATGGTGGCCATCGACAAAGGTCTGAAATGCATTTATCTCAGCCCGAGAACGGTCAATTTCCGCATGAGCTACTCTTAGCTCGTTACGCAGAGAAGCCAAGGCTCTCTCGTTCTCGAGCTGAGCAAAGGCAAACTCAGCTCGATGCTTCAAGATGCGTCAGCAAATTTTCTGAGTGCGCAACAAAATGAGTGAGTCCTGATAAAATGTGAGTGAGCGAAGGGTATCGTGGATAAAGATACGGATACAAGGTACGACCTTCAGTACCCGGATTCCGTATCATCTCCTCTGTAAAGACAGTCACACTACACGACAAAATGGCCGCACCGGTTTTCGTTGGTCTCACATTTGCTCCTCATACGCTCGATGAGTATGTAATCCACAGTACGTATGCACATCATGGGAGCCTCATATAATGCTGTACGCGTCAAGTTATCATCGGACCATGGACATGTGTGACTCACGCGTTACAGTTCTCGTTAAGTATAGTATGTGTGTGTATTAGTGAATGGTCCTTGAAGTAGCTATGGTGTGAAGCGGGTTTCGAAGTGTCAACAGTGCATCGTTGCATCGCGAACTGGCTCCAAGAATCACCGGGTTGGGTGGCGCCAACTTGTAACGGAACGCTTCTGTCCGGGAAGTGAGGTACGAGGGTTGTGACACGCGTGACGGCGTCACTATCCACAGGGTGTGGAAGGCGCGCCCGTCTCAAACTAGAAGTCGACATTGTGGTGAGCTCGTAAGGGTTCACACCAAGGTCACTAAGGAACGGTGCACCGCCCCAGACTGGATAACAGAGCAGGGAAAAACTGTTGCTCCTGGTTGTGGGAGGATCACGTGCCAGAATCTGATGTGGCGTCACCACTCTACAGGTCGCAACACGAATACCTTGCGAAAACCTTTTACTGATCGGGTGGATACCAGTTTCACCAGTCTACCATCGCTCTCCTCTATGTCCTCAAGGCGAAGTCACGGTGCTGTACTATAGATTAATACTGCGTCCCGTTTTTTCGTGCTGAAATACTTTGCACAGCACGAATCACGATGTGTGCTATGCAAACAAACTGGCCATCGACAACCGAGCTTGGACTTACTGCAACCAATCACACTGGTTTCTCTCTCGATTTGAAATCTGAGAAAAGAAAGCAGTACGTGTGAGGTGCAGCAGCAATTTGGCGGACCGAATCATGGACCTTGCAAGACGTAGCGAGTGTTGCAAAGGGGTCAATGCAACACGTGAAGATCATAATACCGGTGGCTTGAAAGTGACAAGCGCATTCTCGTGTTGGCGCATCATGCCAACAGATACTAGCACGACCCCCAGTTTGTAGTCCCGCCGCCATGAACCGGTTCAGTCAGGCTGGACCTCCACTGGAAGGTCATGGATTATCTTAGTCTTCAGTTGATCGTACGAACTACTCGTTGATAGCGGGCTTGATCACCTCACCCGCTACATCCTTTGCTGCGTATGTCCGTTCTTATCGTTGGGCTGATTCGTATTAAATATTATGGAGTGAGAAGACTTGCAGTGGAACCGAGACGACCATGAGCGGGATCGATGCGTCAGCAAATTTTCTGAGTGCGCAACAAAATGAGTGAGTCCTGATAAAATGTGAGTGATCGAAGGGTATCGTTGATGAAGGTACGGATATAAGGTACGACCTTCAGTACCCGGATTCCGTATCATCTCCTCTGTAAAGACAGTCACACTACACGACAAAATGGCCGCACCGGTTTTCGTTGGTCTCGCATTTGCTCCCCATACGCTCGATGAGTGTGTAATCCACAGTACGTATGCACATCATGGGAGCCTCATTTATTGCTGTACGCGTCAAGTTATCATCAGACCTATAGACATGTGTGACTCACGCGTTACAGTTCTCGTTAAGAGTAGTATGTGTGTGTATTAGTGAAGGGTCCTTGAAGTAGCTATGGTGTGAAGCGGGTTTCGAAGTATCAACAGTGCATCGTTGCATCGCGAACTGGCTCCAAGAATCACCGGGTTGGGTGGCGCCAACCTGTAACGGAACGCTTCTGTCCGGGAAGTGAGGTACGAGGGTTGTGACACGCGTGACGGCGTCACTATCCACAGGGTGTGGAAGGCGCGCCCGTCTCAAACTAGAAGTCGACATTGTGGTGAGCTCGTAAAGGTTCACACCAAGGTCACTAAGGAACAATGCACCGCCCCAGACTGGTAACAGAGCAGGGAAAAACCGTCGCTCCTGGTAGTGGGAGGATCACGTGCCAGAATCCTGACGTGGCGTCACCACTCTACAGGTCGCAACACGAATACCTTGCGAAAACCTTTTACTGATTGGGTGGATACCAGTTTCACCAGTCTGCCATCGCTCTCCTCTATGTCTCTATGTCCTCAAGGCGAAGTCACGGTGCTGTACTATAGATTAACACTGCGTCCCGTTTTTTCGTGCTGAAATACTTTGCACAGCACGAATCACGATGTGTTTTGTGCAAACAAACTGGCCATCGACAACCGAGCTTGGACTTACTGCAACCAATCACACTGGTTTCTCTCTCGATTTGAAATCTGAGAAAAGAAAGCAGTACATGTGAGGTGCAGCAGCAATTTGGCGGACCGAATCATGGACCTTGCAAGACGTAGCGAGTGTTGCAAAGGGGTCAATGCAAAACGTGAAGATCATAATACCGGTGGCTTGAAAGTGACAAGCGCATTCTCGTGCTGGCGCATCATGCCAACAGATACTAGCACGACCCCCAGTTCATGTGCAATCGTAGCTTGCTTATCCCGCCGCCATGAACCGGTTAAGTCAGGCTGGACCTCGACTGGAAGGTCATGGATTATCTTAGTCTTCAGTTGATCGTACGTACTACTCGTTGATAGCGAGCTTGATCACCTCACCCGCTACATCCTTTGCTGCGTATGTACGTTCTTATCGTTGGGCTGATTCGTATTGAACATTATGTAGTGACAAGACTTGCAGTGGAACCGAGACGAACATGAGCGGGATCGATGCGTCAGCAAATTTTCTGAGTGCGCAACAAAATGAGTGAGTCCTGATAAAATGTGAGTGATCGAAGGGTATCGTTGATAAAGATACGGATATAAGGTACGACCTTCAGTACCCGGATTCCGTATCATCTCCTCTGTAAAGACAGTCACACTACACGACGAAAAGGCCGCACCGGTTTTCGTTGGTCTCGCATTTGCTCCCCATACGCTCGATGAGTGTGTAATCCACAGTACGTATGCACATCATGGGAGCCTCATTTATTGCTGTACGCGTCAAGTTATCATCAGACCTATAGACATGTGTGACTCACGCGTTACAGTTCTCGTTAAGTATAGTATGTGTGTGTATTAGTGAAGTGTCCTTGAAGTAGCTATGGTGTGAAGCGGGTTTCGAAGTATCAACAGTGCATCGTTGTTGTAGGCGCGAACTGGCTCCAAGAATCACCGGGTTGGGTGGCGCCAACTTGTAACGGAACGCTTCTGTCCGGGTAGTGAGGTACGAAGGTCATGACACGCGTGACGGCGTCACTATCCACAGGGTGTGGAAGGCGCGCCCGTCTCAAACTAGGAGTCGACATTGTGGTGAGCTCGTAAAGGTTCACACCAAGGTCACTAAGGAACAATGCACCGCCCCAGACTGGATAACAGAGCAGGGAAAAACCGTCGCTCCTGGTAGTGGGAGGATCACGTGCCAGAATCCTGATGTGGTGTCACCACTCTACAGGTCGCAACACGAATACCTTGTGAAAACCTTTTACTGATTGGGTGGATACCACTTTCACCAGTCTGCCATCGCTCTCCTCTATGTCTCTATGTCCTCAAGGCGAAGTCACGGTGCTCTACTATAGATTAATACTGCGTCCCGTTTTTTCGTGCTGAAATACTTTGCACAGCACGAATCACGATGTGTTTTGTGCAAACAAACTGGCCATCGACAACCGAGCTTGGACTTACTGCAACCAATCACACTGGTTCTCTGTCGATTTGAAATCTGAGAAAAGAAAGCAGTACATGTGAGGTGCAGCAGCTATTTGGCGGACCGAATCATGGACCTTGCGAGACGTAGCGAGTGTTGCAAAAGGGTCAATGCAAAACGTGAAGATCAAAATGCCGATGGCTTTCAAGGGACAAGCGCATACTCGTGTCGATGTTTCATGCTAACAAATACTAGCACGACCCCCAGTTCATGTGCGATCGTAGCTTGCTTATCCCGCCGCCATGAACCAGTTAAGTCAGGCTGGACCTCGACTGGAAGGTCATGGATTAGCTTAGTCTTCAGTTGATCGTACGAACTACTCGTTGTTGGCGTGCTTGATCACCTTGCCCGCTGCATCCTTTGCTGCGTATGTCCGTTCTTATCGTTGGGCTGATTCGTATTGAATATTATGTAGTGACAAGACTTGTAGTGGAACCGAGACGACCATGGGCGGGATCGATGCGTCAGCAAATTTTCTGAGTGCGCAATAAAATGAGTGAGTCCTGATAAAATGTGAGTGATCGAAGGGTATCGTTGATGAAGATACGGATATAAGGTACGACCTTCAGTACCCGGATTCCGTATCATCTCCTCTGTAAAGACAGTCACACTACACGACAAAAAGGCCGCACCGGTTTTCGTTGGTCTCGCATTTGCTCCCCATACGCTCGATGAGTGTGTAATCCACAGTACGTATGCACATCATGGGAGCCTCATTTATTGCTGTACGCGTCAAGTTATCATCAGACCTATAGACATGTGTGACTCACGCGTTACAGTTCTCGTTAAGAGTAGTATGTGTGCGTATTAGTGAAGGGTCCTTGAAGTAGCTATGGTGTGAAGCGGGTTTCGAAGTATCAACAGTGCATCGTTGTTGTAGGCGTGAACTGGCTCCAAGAATCACCGGGTTGGGTGGCGCCAACTTGTAACGGAACGCTTCTGTCCGGGTAGTGAGGTACGAAGGTCATGACACGCGTGACGGCGTCACTATCCACAGGGTGTGGAAGGCGCGCCCGTCTCAAACTAGGAGTCGACATTGTGGTGAGCTCGTAAGGGTTCACACCAAGGTCACTAAGGAACGGTGCACCGCCCCAGACTGGTAACAGAGCAGGGAAAAACCGTCGCTCCTGGTAGTGGGAGGATCACGTGCCAGAATCCTGATGTGGCGTCACCACTCTACAGGTCGCAACACGAATACCTTGCGAAAACCTTTTACTGATTGGGTGGATACCAGTTTCACCAGTCTGCCATCGTTCTCCTCTATGTCTCTATGTCCTCAAGGCGAAGTCACGGTGCTCTACTATAGATTAATACTGCGTCCCGTTTTTTCGTGCTGAAATACTTTGCACAGCACGAATCACGATGTGTGTTATGCAAACAAACTGGCCATCGACAACCGAGCTTGGACTTACTGCAACCAATCACACTGGTTTCTCTCTCGATTTGAAATCTGAGAAAAGAAAGCAGTACGTGTGAGGTGCAGCAGCAATTTGGCGGACCGAATCATGGACCTTGCAAGACGTAGCGAGTGTTGCAAAAGGGTCAATGCAAAACGTGAAGATCATAATACCGGTGGCTTGAAAGTGACAAGCGCATTCTCGTGTTGGCGCATCATGCCAACAGGTATTAGCACGACCCCCAGTTTGTAGTCCCGCCGCCATGAACCGGTTCAGTCAGGCTGGACCTCGACTGGAAGGTCATGGATTATCTTAGTCTTCAGTTGATCGTACGAACTACTCGTTGATAGCGAGCTTGATCACCTCACCCGCTACATCCTTTGCTGCGTATGTACGTTCTTATCGTTGGGCTGATTGGTATTGAATATTATGTAGTGACAAGACTTGCAGTGGAACCGAGACGAACATGAGTGGGATCGATGCGTCAGCAAATTTTCTGAGTGCGCAACAAAATGAGTGAGTCCTGATAAAATGTGAGTGATCGAAGGGTATCGTTGATAAAGATACGGACATAAGGTGCGACCTTCAGTACTTGGATTCCGTATCATCTCCTCTGTAAAGACAGTCACACTACACGACAAAATGGCCGCACCGGTTTTCGTTGGTCTCACATTTGCTCCTCATACGCTCGATGAGTATGTAATCCACAGTACGTATGCACATCATGAAAGCCTCATATAATGCTGTACGCGTCAAGTTATCATCGGACCATGGACATGTGTGACTCACGCGTTACAGTTCTCGTTAAGTATAGTATGTGTGTGTATTAGTGAAGGGTCCTTGAAGTAGCTATGGTGTGAAGCGGGTTTCGAAGTGTCAACAGTGCATCGTTGCATCGCGAACTGGCTCCAAGAATCACCGGGTTGGGTGGCGCCAACCTGTAACGGAACGCTTCTGTCCGGGAAGTGAGGTACGAGGGTTTTGACACGCGTGACGGCGTCACTATCCACAGGGTGTGGAAGGCGCGCCCGTCTCAAACTAGGAGTCGACATTGTGGTGAGCTCGTAAGGGTTCACACCAAGGTCACTAAGGAACGGTACACCGCCCCAGACTGGATAACAGAGCAGGGAAAAACCGTCGCTCCTGGTAGTGGGAGGATCACGTGCCAGAATCCTGATGTGGCGTCACCACTCTACAGGTCGCAACACGAATACCTTGCGAAAACCTTTTACTGATTGGGTGGATACCAGTTTCACCAGTCTACCATCGCTCTCCTCTATGTCCTCAAGGCGAAGTCACGGTGCTCTACTATAGATTAATACTGTGTCCCGTTTTTTTGTGCTGGAATACTTTGCACAGCACGAATCACGATGTGCGTTATGCAATTAAATTGACCATCGACAACAGAGCTTGAACTCACTGCAACCAATCACACTGGTTCTCTCTCGATTTGAAATCTGAGAAAAGAAAGTAGTACATGTGAGGTGCAGCAGCAATTTGGCGGACCGAATCATGGACCTTGCAAGACGTAGCGAGTGTTGCAAAAGGGTCAATGCAAAACGTGAAGAACATAATACCGGTGGCTTGCAATGGACAAGCGCATACTCGTGTCGATGTTTCATGCTAACAAATACTAGCACGACCCCCAGTTCATGTGCGATCGTAGCTTGCTTATCCCGCCGCCATGAACCAGTTAAGTCAGGCTGGACCTCGACTGGAAGGTCATGGATTAGCTTAGTCTTCAGTTGATCGTACGAACTACTCGTTGTTGGCGTGCTTGATCACCTTGCCCGCTGCATCCTTTGCTGCGTATGTCCGTTCTTATCGTTGGGCTGATTCGTATTGAATATTATGTAGTGACAAGACTTGTAGTGGAACCGAGACGACCATGGGCGGGATCGATGCGTCAGCAAATTTTCTGAGTGCGCAATAAAATGATTGAGTCCTGATAAAATGTGAGTGATCGAAGGGTATCGTTGATGAAGATACGGATATAAGGTACGACCTTCAGTACCCGGATTCCGTATCATCTCCTCTGTAAAGACAGTCACACTACACGACAAAAAGGCCGCACCGGTTTTCGTTGGTCTCGCATTTGCTCCCCATACGCTCGATGAGTGTGTAATCCACAGTACGTATGCACATCATGGGAGCCTCATTTATTGCTGTACGCGTCAAGTTATCATCAGACCTATAGACATGTGTGACTCACGCGTTACAGTTCTCGTTAAGAGTAGTATGTGTGCGTATTAGTGAAGTGTCCTTGAAGTAGCTATGGTGTGAAGCGGGTTTCGAAGTATCAACAGTGCATCGTTGTTGTAGGTGTGAACTGGCTCCAAGAATCACCGGGTTGGGTGGCGCCAACTTGTAACGGAACGCTTCTGTCCGGGTAGTGAGGTACGAAGGTCATGACACGCGTGACGGCGTCACTATCCACAGGGTGTGGAAGGCGCGCCCGTCTCAAACTAGGAGTCGACATTGTGGTGAGCTCGTAAGGGTTCACACCAAGGTCACTAAGGAACGGTGCACCGCCCCAGACTGGTAACAGAGCATGGAAAAACCGTCGCTCCTGGTAGTGGGAGGATCACGTGCCAGAATCCTGATGTGGCGTCACCACTCTACAGGTCGCAACACGAATACCTTGCGAAAACCTTTTACTGATTGGGTGGATACCACTTTCACCAGTCTGCCATCGCTCTCCTCTATGTCTCTATGTCCTCAAGGCGAAGTCACGGTGCTCTACTATAGATTAATACTGCGTCCCGTTTTTTCGTGCTGAAATACTTTGCACAGCACGAATCACGATGTGTGTTATGCAAACAAACTGGCCATCGACAACCGAGCTTGGACTTACTGCAACCAATCACACTGGTTTCTCTCTCGATTTGAAATCTGAGAAAAGAAAGCAGTACGTGTGAGGTGCAGCAGCAATTTGGCGGACCGAATCATGGACCTTGCAAGACGTAGCGAGTGTTGCAAAAGGGTCAATGCAAAACGTGAAGATCATAATACCGGTGGCTTGAAAGTGACAAGCGCATTCTCGTGTTGGCGCATCATGCCAACAGGTATTAGCACGACCCCCAGTTTGTAGTCCCGCCGCCATGAACCGGTTCAGTCAGGCTGGACCTCGACTGGAAGGTCATGGATTATCTTAGTCTTCAGTTGATCGTACGAACTACTCGTTGATAGCGAGCTTGATCACCTCACCCGCTACATCCTTTGCTGCGTATGTACGTTCTTATCGTTGGGCTGATTGGTATTGAATATTATGTAGTGACAAGACCTGCAGTGGAACCGAGACGAACATGAGTGGGATCGATGCGTCAGCAAATTTTCTGAGTGCGCAACAAAATGAGTGAGTCCTGATAAAATGTGAGTGAGCGAAGGGTATCGTTGATAAAGATACGGACATAAGGTGCGACCTTCAGTACCCGGATTCCGTATCATCTCCTCTGTAAAGACAGTCACACTACACGACAAAATGGCCGCACCGGTTTTCGTTGGTCTCACATTTGCTCCTCATACGCTCGATGAGTATGTAATCCACAGTACGTATGCACATCATGAAAGCCTCATATAATGCTGTACGCGTCAAGTTATCATCGGACCATGGACATGTGTGACTCACGCGTTACAGTTCTCGTTAAGTATAGTATGTGTGTGTATTAGTGAAGGGTCCTTGAAGTAGCTATGGTGTGAAGCGGGTTTCGAAGTGTCAACAGTGCATCGTTGCATCGCGAACTGGCTCCATGAATCACCGGGTTGGGTGGCGCCAACTTGTAACGGAACGCTTCTGTCCGGGAAGTGAGGTACGAGGGTTGTGACACGCGTGACGGCGTCACTATCCACAGGGTGTGGAAGGCGCGCCCGTCTCAAACTAGGAGTCGACATTGTGGTGAGCTCGTAAGGGTTCACACCAAGGTTACTAAGGAACGGTACACCGCCCCAGACTGGATAACAGAGCAGGGAAAAACCGTCGCTCCTGGTAGTGGGAGGATCACGTGCCAGAATCCTGATGTGGCGTCACCACTCTACAGGTCGCAACACGAATACCTTGCGAAAACCTTTTACTGATTGGGTGGATACCAGTTTCACCAGTCTGCCATCGCTCTCCTCTATGTCTCTATGTCCTCAAGGCGAAGTCACGGTGCTCTACTATAGATTAATACTGCGTCCCGTTTTTTCGTGCTGAAATACTTTGCACAGCACGAATCACGATGTGTGTTATGCAAACAAACTGGCCATCGACAACCGAGCTTGGACTTACTGCAACCAATCACACTGGTTTCTCTCTCGATTTGAAATCTGAGAAAAGAAAGCAGTACGTGTGAGGTGCAGCAGCAATTTGGCGGACCGAATCATGGACCTTGCAAGACGTAGCGAGTGTTGCAAAAGGGTCAATGCAAAACGTGAAGATCATAATACCGGTGGCTTGAAAGTGACAAGCGCATTCTCGTGTTGGCGCATCATGCCAACAGGTATTAGCACGACCCCCAGTTTGTAGTCCCGCCGCCATGAACCGGTTCAGTCAGGCTGGACCTCGACTGGAAGGTCATGGATTATCTTAGTCTTCAGTTGATCGTACGAACTACTCGTTGATAGCGAGCTTGATCACCTCACCCGCTACATCCTTTGCTGCGTATGTACGTTCTTATCGTTGGGCTGATTGGTATTGAACATTATGTAGTGACAAGACCTGCAGTGGAACCGAGACGAACATGAGTGGGATCGATGCGTCAGCAAATTTTCTGAGTGCGCAACAAAATGAGTGAGTCCTGATAAAATGTGAGTGAGCGAAGGGTATCGTTGATAAAGATACGGACATAAGGTGCGACCTTCAGTACCCGGATTCCGTATCATCTCCTCTGTAAAGACAGTCACACTACACGACAAAATGGCCGCACCGGTTTTCGTTGGTCTCACATTTGCTCCTCATACGCTCGATGAGTATGTAATCCACAGTACGTATGCACATCATGAAAGCCTCATATAATGCTGTACGCGTCAAGTTATCATCGGACCATGGACATGTGTGACTCACGCGTTACAGTTCTCGTTAAGTATAGTATGTGTGTGTATTAGTGAAGGGTCCTTGAAGTAGCTATGGTGTGAAGCGGGTTTCGAAGTGTCAACAGTGCATCGTTGCATCGCGAACTGGCTCCATGAATCACCGGGTTGGGTGGCGCTAACTTGTAACGGAACGCTTCTGTCCGGGAAGTGAGGTACGAGGGTTGTGACACGCGTGACGGCGTCACTATCCCCAGAATGTGGAAGGCGCGTCCATCTCAAACCAGGAGTCGACATTGTGGTGAGCTCGTAAGGGTTCACACCAAGGTCACTAAGGAAAGGTAAACCGCTCCAGGCTGGATAACAGAGCAGGGAAAAGCCTTCGCTCTTGGTAGTGGGAGGATCTCGTGCTAGAATCCTGATGTGGCGTCACCACTCTACAGGTCGCAACACGAATACCTTGCGAAAACCTTTTACTGATTGGGTGGATACCAGTTTCACCAGTCTGCCATCGCTCTCCTCTATGTCTCTATGTCCTCAAGGCGAAGTCACGGTGCTCTACTATAGATTAATACTGCGTCCCGTTTTTTTCGTGCTGAAATACTTTGCACAGCACGAATCACGATGTGTGTTATGCAAACAAACTGGCCATCGACAACCGAGCTTGGACTTACTGCAACCAATCACACTGGTTTCTCTCTCGATTTGAAATCTGAGAAAAGAAAGCAGTACGTGTGAGGTGCAGCAGCAATTTGGCGGACCGAATCATGGACCTTGCAAGACGTAGCGAGTGTTGCAAAAGGGTCAATGCAAAACGTGAAGATCATAATACCGGTGGCTTGAAAGTGACAAGCGCATTCTCGTGTTGGCGCATCATGCCAACAGGTATTAGCACGACC
This sequence comes from Peronospora matthiolae, assembly GCA_921007115.2. Classification (NCBI taxonomy): domain Eukaryota; phylum Oomycota; class Peronosporomycetes; order Peronosporales; family Peronosporaceae; genus Peronospora; species Peronospora matthiolae. The sequence continues at coordinate 49,601 of CAKLBY020000179.1, forward strand.
CCCAGTTTGTAGTCCCGCCGCCATGAACCGGTTCAGTCAGGCTGGACCTCGACTGGAAGGTCATGGATTATCTTAGTCTTCAGTTGATCGTACGAACTACTCGTTGATAGCGAGCTTGATCACCTCACCCGCTACATCCTTTGCTGCGTATGTACGTTCTTATCGTTGGGCTGATTGGTATTGAACATTATGTAGTGACAAGACCTGCAGTGGAACCGAGACGAACATGAGTGGGATCGATGCGTCAGCAAATTTTCTGAGTGCGCAACAAAATGAGTGAGTCCTGATAAAATGTGAGTGAGCGAAGGGTATCGTTGATAAAGATACGGACATAAGGTGCGACCTTCAGTACCCGGATTCCGTATCATCTCCTCTGTAAAGACAGTCACACTACACGACAAAATGGCCGCACCGGTTTTCGTTGGTCTCACATTTGCTCCTCATACGCTCGATGAGTATGTAATCCACAGTACGTATGCACATCATGAAAGCCTCATATAATGCTGTACGCGTCAAGTTATCATCGGACCATGGACATGTGTGACTCACGCGTTACAGTTCTCGTTAAGTATAGTATGTGTGTGTATTAGTGAAGGGTCCTTGAAGTAGCTATGGTGTGAAGCGGGTTTCGAAGTGTCAACAGTGCATCGTTGCATCGCGAACTGGCTCCATGAATCACCGGGTTGGGTGGCGCCAACCTGTAACGGAACGCTTCTGTCCGGGAAGTGAGGTACGAGGGTTGTGACACGCGTGACGGCGTCACTATCCCCAGAATGTGGAAGGCGCGTCCATCTCAAACCAGGAGTCGACATTGTGGTGAGCTCGTAAGGGTTCACACCAAGGTCACTAAGGAAAGGTAAACCGCTCCAGGCTGGATAACAGAGCAGGGAAAAGCCTTCGCTCTTGGTAGTGGGAGGATCTCGTGCTAGAATCCTGATGTGGCGTCACCACTCTACAGGTCGCAACACGAATACCTTGCGAAAACCTTTTACTGATTGGGTGGATACCAGTTTCACCAGTCTGCCATCGCTCTCCTCTATGTCTCTATGTCCTCAAGGCGAAGTCACGGTGCTCTACTATAGATTAATACTGCGTCCCGTTTTTTTCGTGCTGAAATACTTTGCACAGCACGAATCACGATGTGTGTTATGCAAACAAACTGGCCATCGACAACCGAGCTTGGACTTACTGCAACCAATCACACTGGTTTCTCTCTCGATTTGAAATCTGAGAAAAGAAAGCAGTACGTGTGAGGTGCAGCAGCAATTTGGCGGACCGAATCATGGACCTTGCAAGACGTAGCGAGTGTTGCAAAAGGGTCAATGCAAAACGTGAAGATCATAATACCGGTGGCTTGAAAGTGACAAGCGCATTCTCGTGTTGGCGCATCATGCCAACAGGTATTAGCACGACCCCCAGTTTGTAGTCCCGCCGCCATGAACCGGTTCAGTCAGGCTGGACCTCGACTGGAAGGTCATGGATTATCTTAGTCTTCAGTTGATCGTACGAACTACTCGTTGATAGCGAGCTTGATCACCTCACCCGCTACATCCTTTGCTGCGTATGTACGTTCTTATCGTTGGGCTGATTGGTATTGAACATTATGTAGTGACAAGACCTGCAGTGGAACCGAGACGAACATGAGTGGGATCGATGCGTCAGCAAATTTTCTGAGTGCGCAACAAAATGAGTGAGTCCTGATAAAATGTGAGTGAGCGAAGGGTATCGTTGATAAAGATACGGACATAAGGTGCGACCTTCAGTACCCGGATTCCGTATCATCTCCTCTGTAAAGACAGTCACACTACACCACAAAATGGCCGCACCGGTTTTCGTTGGTCTCACATTTGCTCCTCATACGCTCGATGAGTATGTAATCCACTGTACGTATGCACATCATGAAAGCCTCATATAATGCTGTACGCGTCAAGTTATCATCGGACCATGGACATGTGTGACTCACGCGTTACAGTTCTCGTTAAGTATAGTATGTGTGTGTATTAGTGAAGGGTCCTTGAAGTAGCTATGGTGTGAAGCGGGTTTCGAAGTGTCAACAGTGCATCGTTGCATCGCGAACTGGCTCCATGAATCACCGGGTTGGGTGGCGCCAACCTGTAACGGAACGCTTCTGTCCGGGAAGTGAGGTACGAGGGTTGTGACACGCGTGACGGCGTCACTATCCCCAGAATGTGGAAGGCGCGTCCATCTCAAACCAGGAGTCGACATTGTGGTGAGCTCGTAAGGGTTCACACCAAGGTCACTAAGGAAAGGTAAACCGCTCCAGGCTGGATAACAGAGCAGGGAAAAGCCTTCGCTCTTGGTAGTGGGAGGATCTCGTGCTAGAATCCTGATGTGGCGTCACCACTCTACAGGTCGCAACACGAATACCTTGCGAAAACATTTTACTGATTGGGTGGATACCAGTTTCACCAGTCTACCATCGCTCTCCTCTATGTCTCTATGTCCTCAAGGCGAAGTCACGGTGCTGTACTATAGATTAATACTGCGTCCCGTTTTTTCGTGCTGAAATACTTTGCACAGCACGAATCACGATGTGTGTTATGCAAACAAACTGGCCATCGACAACCGAGCTTGGACTTACTGCAACCAATCACACTGGTTTCTCTCTCGATTTGAAATCTGAGAAAAGAAAGCAGTACATGTGAGGTGCAGCAGCAATTTGGCGGACCGAATCATGGACCTTGCAAGACGTAGCGAGTGTTGCAAAAGGGGTCAATGCAAAACGTGAAGATCATAATACCGGTGGCTTGAAAGTGACAAGCGCATTCTCGTGTTGGCGCATCATGCCAACAGATACTAGCACGACCCCCAGTTTGTAGTCCCGCCGCCATGAACCGGTTCAGTCAGGCTGGACCTCGACTGGAAGGTCATGGATTATCTTAGTCTTCAGTTGATCGTACGAACTACTCGTTGATAGCGAGCTTGATCACCTCACCCGCTACATCCTTTGCTGCGTATGTACGTTCTTATCGTTGGGCTGATTCGTATTGAACATTATGTAGTGACAAGACCTGCAGTGGAACCGAGACGAACATGAGTGGGATCGATGCGTCAGCAAATTTTCTGAGTGCGCAACAAAATGAGTGAGTCCTGATAAAATGTGAGTGAGCGAAGGGTATCGTTGATAAAGATACGGACATAAGGTGCGACCTTCAGTACCCGGATTCCGTATCATCTCCTCTGTAAAGACAGTCACACTACACCACAAAATGGCCGCACCGGTTTTCGTTGGTCTCACATTTGCTCCTCATACGCTCGATGAGTATGTAATCCACTGTACGTATGCACATCATGAAAGCCTCATATAATGCTGTACGCGTCAAGTTATCATCGGACCATGGACATGTGTGACTCACGCGTTACAGTTCTCGTTAAGTATAGTATGTGTGTGTATTAGTGAAGGGTCCTTGAAGTAGCTATGGTGTGAAGCGGGTTTCGAAGTGTCAACAGTGCATCGTTGCATCGCGAACTGGCTCCATGAATCACCGGGTTGGGTGGCGCCAACCTGTAACGGAACGCTTCTGTCCGGGAAGTGAGGTACGAGGGTTGTGACACGCGTGACGGCGTCACTATCCACAGGGTGTGGAAGGCGCGCCCGTCTCAAACTAGGAGTCGACATTGTGGTGAGCTCGTAAGGGTTCACACCAAGGTCACTAAGGAACGGTACACCGCCCCAGACTGGATAACAGAGCAGGGAAAAGCCTTCGCTCTTGGTAGTGGGAGGATCACGTGCCAGAATCCTGATGTGGCGTCACCACTCTACAGGTCGCAACACGAATACCTCGCGAAAACATTTTACTGATTGGGTGGATACCAGTTTCACCAGTCTACCATCGCTCTCCTCTATGTCTCTATGTCCTCAAGGCGAAGTCACGGTGCTCTACTATAGATTAATACTGCGTCCCGTTTTTTCGTGCTGAAATACTTTGCACAGCACGAATCACGATGTGTGTTATGCAAACAAACTGGCCATCGACAACCGAGCTTGGACTTACTGCAACCAATCACACTGTTTCTCTCTCGATTTGAAATCTGAGAAAAGAAAGCAGTACATGTGAGGTGCAGCAGCAATTTGGCGGACCGAATCATGGACCTTGCAAGACGTAGCGAGTGTTGCAAAAGGGTCAATGCAAAACGTGAAGATCATAATACCGGTGGCTTGAAAGTGACAAGCGCATTCTCGTGTTGGCGCATCATGCCAACAGGTATTAGCACGACCCCCAGTTGATCTATCCCGCCGCCATGAACCGGTTCAGTCAGGCTGGACCTCGACTGGAAGGTCATGGATTATCTTAGTCTTCAGTTGATCGTACGAACTACTCGTTGATAGCGAGCTTGATCACCTCACCCGCTACATCCTTTGCTGCGTATGTACGTTCTTATCGTTGGGCTGATTCGTATTGAACATTAATCTCTTTTAATTTCCTTTTAATGAGGATTTATGGACATCTTAAGTCACTTGAAGGGAGAACAATCTTGGACAATGCGTCTTTTTGTCGATTCCAAGTTTGTTCAAAGAACCCATATTCTCGCAGTCAAGCGATCTCGCCCTACCAAGGAGCTCCTGACTCAGGAATACCTGCTATCTGTAGTCATCAAGATGTGGGCCGAACAGAAACTTAAATATTATGGTCTTGCTCGGGCGCCGGGCTTGAACAATAACTCAATCAATATAGTTTTGCTCAGGCGGAATACACGTATGGCTCAACGTCTGGAAGTGCTTCTGATATTGGGTTGTATCTGTCTGTCATGGTGACGAAAATACTCAGGATGAGTGCTTTCATCTCTCTCGTGGAGGCTTTTAAAAACTTACTCTGGACTGATGCTGAATAAAAGAAACAAGGATGCGAAGAACCTTATCATGTAGACAAAAATCATTGAGGACCTCCAATAAGAGCAGTAAGTTGACGACGAGGTTTGTACATCTCCAAGGAGACTTCCCGAACGTCGCCTTACAGCTTCCGAGCGTTACCCCCGCAGTGTTTGACGAGTAATGCTCGCCTTCTTGAGCAAGTGTTGAACGATGGAAGTTTCTACGGGCTCCTCCTTTTAATTCGTCATAAATTTCCTCTAGCTAATGTCAAGGATAAACTATTCAGCTTTACTCGTGTAATGTAGCCTCTTGTCAGACTAGCGGCTACTGTACAGCGGGTGATCTCACCAAAACTGACAAGAAATAAAATTATGTGGTCCGACGGCATTAATTAGGCCCTTAATTAAGATGTAGATCGTGCTGCCGAAAGGATTGCGTGCTATAAAAGATGGCTCACAAACGCCTTTCCTCCACAGTAGGAGAGAGTCGTCGTAATCTTTCAGAAGGATCTAACTTCCTCGATTCTATGTCAGTTATACAAATCCCTTACGGCCAAGCGCCCTATCAATTATGGCGTCTTGCCTGGTGGATATTTGATATAATTTAGAGACATTAAGGGTAGAACCCGAGAGGTCCGCCACTCACTCACGCTAATACAGTCATTGGTTTTGCTGAGAGGGTCCGTCACCATTAAGGAATACACGATTGTGTTAGCTTCAACTTCTGTCCTTCTTATTGATGAGTCAGCAGGTTTTAATGAAAACACAGAAACGGCAGGGTTGAAAAAGTGATATAGCACCTATGATATTTAGCAGCCTCTGATTAGTTAGCATTAACGAATACAAATGGATAAGAAGAAGAATGAAGCAAAATGGTAATACGAAAAGGCAACAAGCAAATAATGCTTGCAGTGAGAATGGTAGAACTTGAGTGAAAGGAGCTGTCGATGGTCCTGCTACAACTGTGTCTTCAAGCAGTGTCTTCATTAGAATAAACTTGGATAATATTCGGCCTGAATGACTACCAAGTTCGCTAAAAACTCTTCATTATCACCACCAGTATCTCCGTCATTACCCACTAAGTCAATGTAATCGTCCTCATCATTAGATTCACCGTTACTTACAACTTCTAAGGTCTTAAAATACATAAACTTATAAGGCGCACAGGAACATAGGAGTTAACGTCAGGTCTGAGAAAAGTAGGTATCGTATGAAAAATAAAGTTCGTAATCATAGAAATAGAATATTTATAAAACCACAAATACAGCATCAGTGCGACAAATTCGCTCAAAAATGAGGTGTCCAACCGAATGTTCAACTAAAGCTGCAGATGCAGGATGTCAAACGACTTTGTGCGCCACCTTGGAAAAGGTAGGATGCTTGCAAGCAGTCCTTTTTTCAATATATAGATCGTCTTTCGAGAGTAAAGCTTGAAGTAATTATTTTATCTTGTAAGTAGAGATCAACTTCTTGGGTTCCTTTCTTGAGGATTCCTGGAGAATCTGCGTGGTCAGGTTTCGGCTCGTTCATCACATATATTGTCGATCATAGCAAAGGTTTAAAGCTCTTTTCTCATCTAATCAGCTATTTGTGTTGCGTCGGCCATCCGTTGGCGTGGCGAAAAAATGTCTGTAAGAGGACGCTTGTTGTTGCAATCAATGCTAACTTCTTTTCTATCGTTTTGATCTCGATGTAAAACAGCGAACAAGATCCAACCAAGCTTCCGCTTCAATTCTTCTCTCGAAGTAGCTCTCTGTTATTTTTTTCCCATGTCGAATGTCGCGCCAGCTCATAAATCTCTTTGCTTTGTCGATTCTTTTAACGGTGGCAGTATCGCTGTCCATAATCATGTTCAGATAGCCCAGGATCGAGCTATTTCTTGTTATCATCATAACAACGAATGTGCTGAACTATCTCTGCCTCGTCAAAGTGATGACGCTGACAAAAATTTGTCAATCGATGTAATGGTCAAAGCAATCATTGCTAATGGTTCTTACCACTGTTTGGACTCATAAGCATTTCCGTTTGTTAAAATTTTTTACTCGGAGTCCTAGCCAATCATTGACATGGTTGCTAATCATTGTCTGGGGATCCAAACAATGACTGATTATTGTTTTTTGGGGATTGTCTAACAAAGCAATTCCGAACGATGAATTGTTAATTAATGCTCAGAAACTAATCCGACGTTCGAAACTCTCCGGACTTGTTAAGTCATCCATGTCGTAAATGGCTGATATTCGGGATCGACTGAATTTCTAATGACAACTCTTTGGTTTTTTTAATGTAAGTGCATACATGACGGATCTTTGCAAACAAGTAAAGCACTCACGTGAACATTCTTAATTCACTTATAGATACCCCTGGGTCCATTAAAATGTCAAGCAGCCTGCTATGAAAATCAGTCTTGGCCACTTCTATACTATGGGCAGTGAACTGCTTAATAAAAGTCTTCGAGATATAACTGGCATCAGTTATTGACAAATATCTCTCATGGGCGCGAAGACATCTTGCTCAAGGTAAACCAGTCCGGATGACCGACGTCTACCATAACTCTTATCAACTTAAAAACTCGAATTGGTCAAGTTGCGTCATGAACATCTTGCTATATTTGTAGTAGCTGATCAAAGGATAGCGATGTCTGATTTTGTTTACTTTAACCTCTGTGGCAGACCGCTGGTGGTAAGTTAATACAAACACATAAAAATGGGAGAAGCCGCGTTTCTTACGCAAATTGTCAGTTGCGATCACATAATTTTCATTAAATTATTACTTTCACACTTTGCCATCGTGCTTAGCACAGCAGATCTAATATCTCTGCAGAGGAACAGGGGCAGAACAGTTTTGCTGTGTGCTGAATTGGTATCCTGCAAGGTTTCTTTCGGTAATGACTAAGCCACGTTTTTTAGCTGTATTTTGCTGGAAATCAATAAATTGGAAATGAAATTTCGATTGAAAAATAAATGTTTGTAGTGATCGATAGGGGACTCCAAGAAAACAGTTTGTAATACTGCTCCCTAATCTTCATAGCGATCCGCCTGGTGTGAAAATGTACTGAAAGGCGTACAATCGATTTGTATGACGTTTGTTATAAATTTTGTAAGCACGCGTTTAAGAAATTAAATTCTCATTAAAATAAAACAAAATGGAGCCGTTCTCCATCCCCTATGATTCGTGGATTTCTTTTGAGAACAAAGTGAACCAATTGTGGCATTTAAGCCATGCCAGCTCTGAGCCGCTCATTTAATCATATCTTATGATTGCCTATTATCGTTTATAAAGACATTAACACAAATTCGATCACGAACTAGTTGTTCTATATTCGAAAAATCGGATAGTTTAGAGTAAGCCGCAAAATCTCTTTAAGCTTACCAAAAATTTAATTAAACACTGATTTTTCGCCTCCTCTTATACATGCATCTATCTCTACCAGTACGATGTCATCGCCACGTAATTATGCACACAAAAGTGTGTTCAGTATTACCAATTGGTTTTTCATCAGCACTTCTAGAATTTGCCTACAATATGATGACGAACCTTTGGCAGGTACTCGACGAATATGAAGCAGTTACATGTGTGTCGTTGCAATCAAGCCTGAATAGAGTGTTCTCAGCTGGAAAGACGGATTCAAAAAATACTGACAGTTCGAGCCAAATGTATTTGACGACGAACCAACAGTTTTTTTAAGAAAGTATTCCTTGTGTACACAATTACAACGTTGAGTAAGATTGTTAAGGTGTTAAAAATGCACGGGAAATTTGATTCTATCAAAGAACGAAGTTTATGTAGTGTGAGCGAATATCTTTTCTGAACTAATAGAAAAAATCAGCTGCAACTCGACATATTTGTCACTAATAACAGGCAAAAATTAGTAACAATACTTACATCAGAATGGGACCTATTGCATCTCAAAATTGGAAGTAGCTTACCAGTCAAAGTAAATAGCGAATGATATGCACGGGTGGTTCCACATCTTCAATCATTCCTCTCCCTGACCAGTAATCACGCACGGTAAGTGACCAACACATAAATTAGAGATAAAGCAATGCTAGCAGCACAATCGCAAAATTAAAAGTAATGGGAGACCGTGGAGCCACCAATCCACCGCTGGGTTATGGGGGCAACAACTGGACATAGACCTTTGGCCGTTGGCTCTCCCCGACCCACACCGTAGCTTAAAATCTGTACCCTTTAGATTCCTCAGGTAGAATTGCGTTCGTCGTTTTCGTAGACCGGGCTGGAAACAGGGGTTCATGGCATCGAATGCGCGCGATCTACAATGCAAAATCGCCTTAATTTGATCTACAAAAAGGTACTTGTTGTTTAAAATGCTAAATGCGAAGTGACTATATTTA
>CAKLBY020000180.1:0-61278 GCA_921007115.2 Peronospora matthiolae
GTTCAATGTCGTAAGGCTGGTCTGCATAAAACAGCATTGCTGAACATCTGAGATTCCGTACACCAGTCTATTGTCTTTCTTGAACATTTTCTTGAACATGCCTCCAATTCGCGATTTGCGGTGACTTTCGTCCGCGGAGAGGCTGCTGCGGTTGAGGCTTCCTTCCGCGACCAGGAGGACTTATACCCTCCAAGTGCGGTGGGGGCACTGATTCATTCATGATCGTATCAGCGAGGGTAGCGCGGCGCTCCGTGCAGGAGACATGTTCGAGCTATGAGAAGTCGACAGAGGCACGGACCGATCGCAGTTGTCGTCTCTGATCGATTTTCACGATTTTCACTCACCTTAGCCACATTGCTGGCAACACTGTGGACACGCAACGCAACTTAGCTTAGAGCATTCAACCGCATCAGAAACGACATCACAGAGAGCAATTGACTTACGAGGAAAGGCGATACTCGCTGGTGTTGCTCGCCTGGCCGTTGTCAATCGAGGGCCTAAAGTCCACGGCCATCGCTCGCATGTGCTCCAGTAGCTCCTCCGAAAGGCCACCGGATTTTGCTAATTTGATGACCTCGGTGATCACATCCTGCTGCTGCACACGAGCCTTCAGCTCTGCAGAATACACAGAACGTTGCATCAATAGATCTTCCTTCAGTTCTGCCACCTGTTTCTTGTATCGCTTCATCTTTTCCTCCTGAGACTTTATCAGAGCAGCATGTGTACTCATGAGCCGCAAATTTGCTTTTGACTGCCGCTTATTGTGCTGATTCAGCGCAGCAAACGATGCGCCAGCAGCGGTATACGCGTCCTTGATTTTCTTGTTTTCAGTCTTCAGGTTTTCATTCTCTTGGGACAAATCCCGTCGGCCGTGTTCGCGGCCCTTTGTAAATCCTCTTTTCGAAGGTGAAGTCAATCATGCGCTCGGAGTCGTCTAGCAGCTTCGCTGTCATCCATTGACTCTGAGTCCTACCTTACTTGGACCACGAACTGCTTGGAAGCGTGTGTAACGCTTCACCCTCGCAAATGCTGCTGTTAGCAGTAAGTACAGAAGAACCCCGAACCTCTTTCAGCTCCTGCTGCAATGACGAATTTTCCGCTTCGATTTCCAGGCGAGCACGCTTTTCGTCCTCGAGACGGTGCTTCAACAAATCTACCTCGGTCTCCATTGCATCATGTTCCTTCCCGTTCCGTCAAAAGCTTGTGATACTTGTCCACTTGCTTCCTCGTCTTGAGCATGCACTGGATCTTAATGGTGGCATTGCGAAGCTTTGTATACTTCTGCTCGGCAAGATGTTTGCGGTACGCACTTTGAATCAAAACCGCGCTATTTCCCTTCATCAACAGATACATACGCTGGCGCGAGCGCACACCGCGCCACACACTTTGCACGATCACACACTTCTTCCGCTTCTCGATGAACGCACGCCGCTGTACCTGGCAGCGGTAACGTGCCTGAAGTTTAGTAATCATTGTCCGGACCTTTTTGACTCTTCGCCGTGCAATCCATTGTCGCGCATTTCTCTGAATCACGACTGCTCGATCGTGTACAAACGTCGTGCGTCGGTGCTCTAGAAACTCCAGCACATCTTTACCAAAAAGACCAGACTTTTTCCGACAACAAAATCTGGAGTATCGGGTTGTTCATCGTTGCCGCACTTGCGAACGAAATCATCACTGCAAAGTAGTTCCTTAGCAAGCAACTCGCATGCCTCAGTAACAGTCGTAGACACGGAAGCGGGCGTTTTTGTGCTCCTCATCATTACAAAACGGCGAAGGAACTTTTCATGTGCCATCTTATTCGGAAATGCTGCGCGTGTAATGCGAATGGCTTCCACGACACCTGCACAGCGAAGCTGGTTGACGACCGCGTCAATTTCATAGATGTCGGGACGCTTTTGCGAATTGGGTTTGATGCAGCGCACGTAGTGCACCTCGGTGCTCGAGATGTCGCTCATTAGTAGTGACAATTGTGCCTTAAACTTGTAGCTCACAGTCTCTTGCATGAAAGTTGACGTTTTCCGACCGATTGTACCACGTCGCCCTGCTTCCATCATCGTGGAAGCACGAATCGTCAAGTCTGCGTCTGTAATGGATGCCGCATTATCATTATCGCCAAATACCATTGACATCAAACCATTTGAACTCGTGCCCAACAACTCTAATAAATCCGTCTGGAGGAGTCCTTGTTCTTCTCGACAAAGCCCTTTGCATCGTATGTCACAGGACTCGCATAGTGGTATAGCAAAAAGTGCATTTGACTCAGACGAGCTCTCTCAAGGCGGGGGTGCGACTCACGCAGTGACACCAGCTTGGAAACAAATGACAGATCGCTGCCCATTGGACGTACACATTCCTCGTTAAGCAGCGCCATGACGCCCATTGAGTTCTCCAAGAGGTCCAGCATATCCTGATTGTCTCGGTACTTGACAAACTCCCACGCCACGCCCTCTTGCTGATACTCCTCTTGCACTGTTTTGAAGACATCCATCGTAAACTTCTGCTGCAGCTTTTCGTTCGCAAAATTGATGCAAAATTGCTCAAAACTGTTGTGCTCGAATGACTCAAAACCGAAGATATCCAGCAAATCAATGTGTAGGTACGATGGCGTGACCGCTGTCGAGTTCGAAATGCTGTGGTTCACGCGACGTACCAAATAGCCGAACACTCGCGCGTAAATTTCTTTTGCCAGGGCATCGCGATTGTTGCCAGCTTGATGAGCTGACAAGGGCACGCAATAGACTTCCTGACGGGCCTTGACCGTGCGACTACAGAGCTGTGCGCCCAGCGCTGCCATCTCCACGCCCAAGAGCTGCGCACACTGCTCCATCTCAATCTTCTGCAGCGCAATCTGCTCGTCCGTAATCGTCGCGGACGACGCGACAAACGCCACCGCTTGACTCGCGTCGTCCTTGTTCGAGTCGAGCGGGACAAAGTCGAGCTGCCCGAGCCGCAGGATCCCGCACAGCGCGCGAAAGAGCTCCGTCTGCTCCTTGTCACTCACGCCAATCGTCGTGAGAGCGTCCCGCGTGACTTGGTACCGCTCCAAGTCTGTCATGCCGTCCAGCGTGAGCACTTCGTCCTGCAAGAAGCGAAACTGCTTGGCTGACGTGTTCGCGTCAAAGCCAAGCGCCGGCTCCTTGGCACTCACCAACTGATAGAAAATGTGGTAGTTCCGCTCGCCTGCCGCTTGCGCTACAACGCGCGACTTTTCCAGCAAATAGTGACGACACTCGGCGCCCACGAGACACGAGTCGCTATTGAACTGGAGCTGCGTGAACTTGCCAAAGCGGCTCGAGTTGTCGTTGCGGATCGTCTTGGCGTTGCCAAACGCCTCCAGCAACGGGTTGCTCTTGAGCACCTTCTCGACCACGACTGCTTCGCCGCTCTCGACCGGTGGCAAGCGCTTGGCGATCGCCATGGAGATACTCGCCAAGTGCTCCATCATGATCTTGACGGTCTCGGTCTTGCCTGCCCCCGACTCGCCACTCACGAGGATGCTCTGGGGCAGACGGTGCTGGTTCATGTGGTGAAACGCCTCGGCGCTTGTCGCATACACGTGTGGCGGCATCACGTCCCATGGGCGTTCCGTGTACAGATCCCGGAGCTCGTTCGTATAGAGGCTCTTGATCCACTGGTACGGGTTCAACGCCACGACGATCTTCCCCGTGTACGTGTACGGCTCGTTGGCAAAGAAGCGCGCGCGCACGTTGTAGACGATCGCGGGCTCGTGGAGATGCCCGAGCGCGCACATGTCTTCGGCGCCAGCGCTCGTCAGGTCCGAGCTGGCTTCGTTCTGGAGCGGCAACGAGTCGGGCATGCCGTCGTGGGTGAGGTCGACGGTGCGCTCGTCAACGGGCGCATCGGAGCTGCCGCGCAATGGTTGCACCCGGACGCGGAAGACGTTGCCGCACTCGTTGACCGAGAGGATTGTAGCTGGTACCCAGACAAACTTCTCGTCGGGAATGTACACGCGCGCGCCCTCCATCGTGCGGAAAAAGAGTGATGGTCAGGGAAATTTCCCTTTGCAGCGCGGACAGTAGCAGCAGCGCGGTGGGGACGGCGGTTGGGGCTCGAGAGGGAAATCAACCCACAAACCCGTGAACGAGGCGGGTCACGAGCGCGCGTTTGGTAGGGAAACCATCGACTTTGACGGGGATTTGACGCGGCTCGGTGCTTCTTGCGCACCGAGCATCGGAGTAGAAAAGGTGCGGGCGATACATCCTTGCGCAGATAGCTACACTGATCGTGGTGGAAATCTCTGATTTGTTGTTTTACCGGTATCGGTTCTTTTGCGAACCTTGACAAGCATCGACTTGTGCGTTTGATAGCTAAAAAGTGCTTTTTACGCTTAGAGGGAACCTCACTTAGTGCACCCGTTGCCATAACAGAGGCTTCGCCTTGCTTACCTTTGCGACTGCCAGGAACTTCGTGTTCGTACACGATTGTCACATTTTAACAGTCCGTCTCGGCGCTTCGTGTCTCACTGATCTGTTGGAGGATCATGTTGCTTTCCGAGTTTAGGTCGAGCGTATAGACGCAGGTTTTACCTTTTAGTCCGTCGTGCACGTGGACCGGTCGGCGCTTTTACATACAGAGAAACGTGGCCGTGTCACCGCAGATGGTGCTAGTTTTATGCAGTGTTCATTATGGCTTGGACAGCGCACTGACATGAGCACTGGTGCACAGTTGAAGGACCAGATAAGAGCAAGAATAATTTGCAGGCGTAATCAATCAATAGTACAGGAACGAAAGAGGGCTAGCAGAAATTTTCAGCAAAATGTTTATTCAATAACTTTAATAGCAGAAATTTTGGGACGGCGGGATACCACCACGATGTGGCTTCATTACAGCCATGATCACAGATCACCATCCCACGGCCACAGCCCTGATTGATGACATCATACTCTTGCTTTGTACATGACGTACTGTATCCGCCAAGAGTATCCGGTCAAAAGTATCCAGCCAAGAGTATCCAGTCAAGAGCACTTGTTATCCAATGAGGTATGTATACGCGTGTACCGAGGGCGATGACAATTGCATACAAAAAGTGGCTACATCCTTCTACATCGGTTACGCCCCACGGATTTTTAGGCTTCGACACCGCCTTTGACGAAGTTGAAGTTGATGGAGAAGTACACACCAATGAACTTGGTGATCGCATTCCACCAAGGAAGGATAGATTGGATAGTTGCACCTTTCATTTTATATTATAGACCACAAGTGCACACGTCCTGTCATCAGGGACGACTGAAATGCAGTAGGTGTGCTTACATTCCATCTGTATATGCGACTCACAGCCTAAGTTGCTTTCCCGACAGGATCTACCTAGTCACATGAATGCTTGAATCCTGCGCTACTCCCACCCGATTCCTATCATCACACCCCTTTTCTTCCTCTCCTTTCATCCCGCCAGTCATCTCTTCCCTAACTTCTCTTCGTTCGAATACTAAACAACCTCGACCCCATCGCATCCAAAGAAACCAACAATGTGCTCAACTAAACGTTTAATACTCGACAATACGTGTCGACTGGTTACTAGCAGTGCTATTGCGACGATACTCTTGTGCCCGTCGCTTCCGCTCTCGCTGCTCTTCCTCCGGGTTCAACGTCGGCACGCCATATTCACAAAGCGAGACGTAGGACGATCCCCGATCTCGAATCGCACACGGGGCGACACTCAAAAACGCTCGCATGGCAAACGAATCGCGCAGAAACGCCATGCTTTGCACGGCACGCAAGAGCTCTTGGAAGCGGTCGCATCGCGATTGCACGTGGGATCGATCGTGCCGCTTCCAGTATGTGAGAAAGCCAGCGTGGGGCAAAGGGGGCAAGCTGAACGCCAGTATCGAGCGCTCGAGTGTGTCCTCTTGCGTCATCCTCCTCACGGGCTGCGGCCCTTCCGTAGATCCGGGAGTCGCCCCCGTGCAAGTCTCGAACTGGCTCGATGACGGTAATAACTTTGTCGATTCTCGAGGATGTCGCATAACTGGACGTAGAGCTCTTTAAAGTCAGAGTAGCTGCGACGGATAGTGTATGTTTGCAAAGGGGCGTCGTGGTCTACCACATCAATGTGATACATGACTTTTTTCTCTCTTCCACGCATGGAGAAGCCCGAGAGCACAAGGTCCGTTAACGGCTCGACGGATGACTGGGGACCAGACGCTGTCGACTGCCCGAGCTCTGCCTCTCGAATCTGGAGCTGCTGCTGCTGCTGCTGGAGTTCTTTGTCGGACGTTACGTCGGACTCGTCCTCGAGTGTGAGTTCATTGAGCTCGAGCTCGTCGTCGAGGCAGCAGATCGTGGCATTGGACGACGGTTCTTGGGGCAGACCGCCCACGTCGTCCTCGTCCAGTGGTTGAGGCTTGTCGTCCGTCTCGCAGACGGACTTGAGCGTCGCGTGGACGGCATTGATAGCATCATCATCGTCGACGTCGTCGAGAGTGGTGGTCGTCGTAGTCGTGGCTCGTTTGATTGGAGCGGATGGTGAGGGAGGTGGCTGTTGTTTGAGCGTGGCAAAGTACCAGTCGGGTAAGTGCTCGACCGCTGCTTCGAGCTGCTGGCCGCGGGAGAAGGAAAGCGCCTCAGTCATGAGGGACTCGGGGCAAATAAAGTTGTGAGTTCTGACTTGAGTCTACTAACAACTGCAGGGAGCTAGCTCCCCAGCAGCGCGAGGCAGCTGGGGAGGGAAGCTGCACATCCCCCCGTCTTTGAGCTTGGTTTAAACCCCGTTTCAAGAACGGGGTGGGGGGGGGAGCTCAAAGCGTGAGAAAACGTCGCCTTTTCACTTGGTTTCAGTACGAAATGTGTTTTGCTGCCAAGGACGAAAAGCGGTTTTAGGACCGACGAAAAGGATGCTCATTATCAGCACGGCGTTGGTCAAGGCGCTCATTT
This sequence comes from Peronospora matthiolae, assembly GCA_921007115.2. Taxonomy (NCBI): domain Eukaryota; phylum Oomycota; class Peronosporomycetes; order Peronosporales; family Peronosporaceae; genus Peronospora; species Peronospora matthiolae. Next base: position 6,895 of record CAKLBY020000180.1, read on the forward strand.
CCCCAGCGATGCTTCGCTTCCTCTTGCCCGCCGGCTGTTTGAAAGGTCAATTGCTATGTAATTCTCAACTAGCGGCGATGGGCACTGGGAAACCCATGGCCAGCTTCAAGTGCTCGACCAGTTGGTATCGAGTCTTTTTTATCGGCCGCGGACAAGTCGTTTTGGTCCACGTGGGTGGGGCGTGGGCAATGTCTTAACTCGATGGGGCACGCACTACTACACGGCGTTAAAGCCACTGACTGTTTTCGACACGATGTGGCTATATCACGTCGTTCGTTACCTGTGCCTCTTCGGTACCTTGCTGTCATCATCATCTCTTACTGATGGCACAAGTGGAAGGAAGGAAGGAAGGTTGGTCGGTCGGTCGGTCGTCTTCCATTGAGAGGGTTTTACGGCACATTCGGCATCTATTCCAGGCACCGATCTTTCGAAAAATTCGAATGCGCGAGAGAGCGAGAGCAAGAGAGTATTCGGACGGATAAGCACCCGACTGCTCTTCTATTGTCCATTCGACCTCGCCCCGCGGCGAGTCTATGGTTTATAATATGGAAAATTACAGAGCGCCGATGCAGCCAAGCCAGTCTATCGGATACAGTGTGCTCCCAGGCAGAGCAAGCTCATGCTGTTCATTCATTCCTTGCTGGTTGGTTCCACTGGAAACAGGCTCGACGGCAGGTGCTGACTGATTGTAGGAGAACACTAAAGGGTGCTGTGGAGCGAATCTGACCTGTGTAAACGATCTTATGTTGCATCCAAACAGCGTCAATGCAGTGCCAACACGTGGCGTTTTGCTCTTCAGAATAACTCACACGGACGAAACGCTTCAGTTGTCTCAACATCGCCTCCCCATCTACTATCTGAGCACAAGGCCTGACCCAGCAGCTTCTGCTACTTTTCAACAAGCACTTTTACCGCCACTTTTCTGTAAAGTCGTTAGGTAAGGGCGGAGCAAGCAAGTGCGTGGACGTCTGTCCTTCTGGTGCCAAACTCTGTCCATTTTGTCAGCTTTCACGTGAGCTTGCTCGTCTCATCGTTTCCAGCTCGCTGTCCGGCCATCACGTCGTCACGTCCTTCCACCACTGAGATCCAGCGCAGCTGCTCGCAGTGTAACACCGTCATAAAAAAGATAAATGAAATGAAAAAGCGTCCGCGTCGAGACTAACAGTGTTTTGTATGGACGGACGGTTGGCCAGCAATTAGCAGCAGCTAAAACTTGAACGAGGTGCACTCTTTACCCACACGACTCAAGTCGGATAGACGAGCCGAAGAGGGTCGTGTGGATATTGTCGTGGTCAGTTGTCGTGGTCAGTTGTCGCGGTCAGATTGTCTCTACGATGATAAAGATCGATCCCCCCTTCGCATGAAATTTCAGTGCACGTCTGACTGACTGACTTGGCACAGCGCGACATTCCGCCATGCTCCTTGACTTGTGTAGACGATGCAAGCTGTCGCATATGCTGACTACCTGACGTGCCCTATTGAGCGTTTCGTTCCAGCAGGGATGTAAACCAAGCGGTACAAGTATGTAGGCAGCTATTGCTATCACGTTTGGGTCTTCGACTGCTGTGATAGACCGGAAATGGTCATTCAGCAGATCAATTTTGCTGCTGGCTTCTGCAGCAAAAGCGACTACTGATTTGCCAGGAAACGATCAGTCGGTATGATGTTCATTCACCTCTGGACAAGGACTAGGACGAGAAGAAAGATGAGGAAGCGTTGATAGGTAGCAAAACGCTCGCGAATCGGGATCAACACGTGCATGATCCATGGGGTGCAGGACTTCCCTCTCGAAACGATAGTCAACCAGTTTCCAGCTCCTGATCAAGCATCCGTCTGCACGGTGTATCAACAAGTACCGTACACTTGCAGTGCGTGCTTGCTGATACTAATCTCATCGAACGCCCGTGAATAACACGTACACGAGAAAGCCAGATAGCCTGCACATCTTGCATGTGGACCACCCATTTCGCTACAAGTTCACGTCGGACGAGCAGATTACAATCCCCGTGCCCTTTGCATGGACGACCAGAATTCTTGATGCAGTCACAAACCCTCGAATTTTTCAATGTCTCAACGACGATTGGGAACGGTGGCATCAAAGAAAACATCTTCATCATCCTTTCCCCCTCACGTCGACGCACAACTTCACCTTTCATATGCCACACCTTTGACGTATCTCGCAAGGGATGTCTGCATAGAGTTTTGAGCATCATCGAACCGCCTCGAACATCACCTCAGTAGCAAGAAATTCTATGCACAGCCTTGTGTGATCCTTGTTTTCGACAATCTCGGATGAGAGGTAAAGAACTGGATGGACTGGAGCATCTTTGTGCGGCGAGTCACGAGAGACGCTCGTCAAAAATTTGCGAGCTGTACGGATCCTCCGGCGTTCAGCAGGATTGTAAGTCAGGTACACGGTATACGATTCTTGGAGAGCTTGGAAAGAGGAGGCAAGCTCGCAACTGCGTGTGAAGTCCAGTGCCCGTTGTACAACAACTATAGATGAAGTGGATCGTTCGGCATCGAAAAGCGGTGACACTGCGCTGAAGCCGGCGTGACCAATGTCTCCCTCGCCCACTGTTGAAAAATTCTCTAGCTCTACGTAGTGTCTACTACACCTTGGACAGAGGGATATGCGCTTTGTTCGATGCTCTTCGTTGACATTCCAGGCTGAACCCTCATCACGGTTGTCCATCGTGTTACTAACATTGTGACAAAGCGCTCACATTTTATGGGTCCTGCAGTGCCCTCCGTGACAGCTGTACACGTTGTTTACCTCATTTTGCCTTCACGCCACGCTCTTTGATCAGATTGATTCCGAGACTACACTTTTTCGTGTGGTGTGACATCGGTAGTCTCTAGAGTCAAGTTGTGCTTGAAGAGCTACGCTTCTCCTCCCCACGGTTGTCCTATTGCTGGTTATGCTTCCGATCTGACCAGCAGACCGCTGCTGCTTTTGCACTTGCTACCTCCAACATCCTGCGTCCCATAACTAGATACTCACGTGTCGACTGAAGTCTTGTGCAGGCTGTAATTTGCCAAACGGATGACTGTCAGCACTTATGGCTCTACTGCAGTCTGGCCACAAAATGTGACGGCTCACAGCATTGCAGCCATCCACGGCAAGACAACCTTTCGAGGCCAAGTGGATAGCCCCCAGCCAAATTTCGAGGCCAAGCGGATAGCCTCAACTACATTTCATGCCTTCTGGCTACCACTGCATAAACATTGCATATCGTCTCACGCCTTCATTGACCGTGGATCGGGGTTGAGCCCAAGTAATCGCCAATAGCTCGAACGAACTGACTGTTGAGCAGCACTTTAACCAGCAGTTTCTTGAGCACAACTGTCTATTTGCTGACACGGTTTCGCAGCCCTCTCTCTCGCTAGCACTCATCGACAAGGCTACAGGTCTTCACTAAGTCAAGAAAAATGTCGCTCGATTGACCTAGTCCACCACAAAGGTAGAGCGACCGCGACCTCATACAAGTGCAGCCGTTGATTGCATTGTTGCCGTCACAAGTGTGACTACGATGTGTCGGCATTATGCAACATGCCCCGTCACGCTGTGTAAGTTGCGGTACTATCGATCGCTGCGACATTGTAAAGAGAGTGGCGGCCAGGAGGAAGACTGGAGGAAAAGCTCGTGTGACGTGACTACCGTTCAATACACAGTGCAACGTGATCATGAAAAGGCGTCGAACGCCCTGTCCAGTCCTTCGCCATACCGGTCGAGTCAGTCGAAGCTGGCTGTTTTGTTCACCATCATCGTAATAGACCCGAGTTCCCCTACTACATGTCGTTATGGACGTGGGAGAGAGAGAAAAGCTCGAACGCTGCACGCCACACATGTCGGTGCAAAAAGGACGCGTGCAATACTTGAGCTTTGCCCTCGCTCTGTGCCAGTCATTCGGTGCCATCTGCTTTCCAGTCCAGTAGACAACCGACTTGTCAAGGCTTTGTCCTCAGCTGTAGCTCCTGGACTAACCACAACAAGCGGCTGCAACCATAGCCTAACTGCACCTTTCCGAAAACCATTCGCTTTGCAAGCAAACGTTCGTGGATTTGCACGTGCGACAGCTGCTGCTTTTGCTTCCACTTCCGCTGTCACTTGACACATGACCCAGTCACCTGAAACTTCATTCACCCCTTTTGCACGGTCCTCAGCTCGTTCTTCCACCCCTCTTCGTGCCCCGCTTGTCATGCGCATCGTCGCTCCTTCTTCTGCCTTCCACGGTTTTTACTACAGCGAGTCGGCTCTTCCCGACAGCTCCGACTCCGAGTTTCCCAGCTTCCTCCTCAACAATGCAGAATCCAGCAGTCTCGCTGCACTGGCAACCCCTCGAGCCATGAACTGCAACAACAACAACAACAACAATCGGATCTGATGACCACCACTTCAGATAAGTCACCTGACTTTAAGATCAGGCCGAGCTCATCGACAGACATTTCGTCTAGCTCTAACAGAGAATTCAGTGAGGGTAGGGTCTCAAGACTCACTGACCCATCTACGTGGCCGGTCACACCATAAACGAGTGTATATAGCTGCTCGCTAGTATGACTCAGTGACGTAACAGACGCCTTGCGTTGTATAGAAGCAATCTGGCGTCGCTGTCGTCTCTGTAACGAGACTGAACGCCTTAAAGAGACTGGAACTTTCTCGTTCCCAAGGTTGATATCATCATCATCCTTAACTTGCTCTGTACAAGAGTCGGTGTCATTACCGACACCCGGGACAGCAATGTTCCCGAGATTAACATGCCCATCAGCCTTAAGTTGCTCACTATCGGAGACGATGTCATTACCGACATCCGGGACTATACCGCCCCAAGGTGGCGAACTACGTCAACCTCAACTTGATCTATATCCGATCTGACGTCATTGCCGACATTCGGTGATGAGTCACTTCCAGTGATATCATCACCCAGTTGGTATTTAAGTGCCACTCCTCGCTCATCAAATGGGTATCGCCCTTGACGAAATGGCGTTTCACCAACAAAGTCTTGAATGACATTTAGTTTGTCACAATCACGGCTAACATCACTCAGTGGGTATGCACGTGCTACTCCACGCTCATCAGATGGGTTCAATCCATGATGACTTGGCTCTAGACCAACAATGCGTTCAGCATTCGTTGATTCGTAATCACAACGATTATTGATCGACGGGTTACGTGCCGTTTCCCATTCAACGAGCTTGGCTCGCAACTAACGTTTTTGACATCTTCCAGCTCAACGAGTTCAGCCATACCGATGTCCAGTACACTGACTGTCTCAGTCCGTGGCTCGCACCAATATCGCTTCTGTTTTCTAGCAGAGGTGGGCTCATGACTCTCCAAAGCTTCACTAGGAACAGTGCGCGTTGCGCCTAAGGTCTTTGACCTCCAGTCACTCCATGGCTCATGGCGTTCTAGCCAAGCCATATCACGGACATACCTCTCATCCAAGTCAAGGACTAAACAGCGTTCGATACTGTCAAAGTCCGAAAACTTAACGCCTAAGCGCTCACATGAACTTTAGCCATAGTGACTAATGCATCTGTCGCCATGCAAAACAGTGATAGTCTCATTATTTCGTGCTTTCAGCGCCTCAGCATACTGCTGACTTCCTTCCAGGGAACAACGTCGGACATAATTTCTCGACGCCCGGAGTCGATCAATATCGACCATAGCTTGTCAAAGCCCTTTACCATGATTTTGTAACTAACAAGCCTGGCTTGTACTCATGTTTCGTGACATTGCTTCAAAGCCACTTGGGGCTAAGCCCTGTTCTCTATCACCTCCCAGATGTACAACAGAGCCTAGGTTTTCACCATCAGGGCGCCCCGCGCCTACTGAGACTCGACGTTTTCCGCGCCTTACCAACTCGTTGGTTAGCGACGGAAGGTCGGCTCGAACGAGCTTGTCTGGTCCTTCTGAAATGACAATTTAGGGCGAAGGTGTTTGATGCTTCCGCACGTAAAACATCTACGGATTTTCGAACGCTGCCCGACGTCATAGAGCTAAGCTTCTTCGTCTCTCTCAGAGAGACTAAGATCCATGGGTTCTGCCCTATAAATGAGATGAGCATTGCTCGACGAGTTCGATTGGAGCCCATGAGTCCCATGTAGGGCAGCTATAAGTTGAAGTCTGCGTTCAACGCTATGTCCACTGCACCCTCAAATGTCAATGGTTGTGCACGAAACACTTCTGTTCTGGCAACGCCAGTGCAAAGACCCTCCATGAAAATGGCTACCAAAACCGTCTCAGGTAAAGGGTCAAGCTGCATAGCAGCAATGAGACTTCAAAACTCCTGGACATAATCGAATAAGTCCTTTTTTTCTGGCGGGTTGACAGGACTCGTGATCGCACGGGATATGCCCTGATTAGGCGGTGCAAACACTCAAGATAGCTGCTGTTTCAGCATGTTCCGGATGGGAAAAGCCTCGCCTGTCGAGGTACCAGAAGTGACGGCCCACTCCCTGGATCGCCCACCTAACTTCGATAAGGCCAGGCCCACCTTTTGCTGCTCTGACCGCAGCAAGGCCGAGCTGATGGTAACCTCCATCTCCCGAACCCACAAAAAAAAGATTTTCCCCCTTTTCCCCTCAAAAGTCTTGACACTTAAGACTAGAGGACGAGTTCTCGACTCAGTGTCCGTTGGGACATACCGAGTGGGCATGGCAGATGCCACATGGTCATGCACCTGTCCGATCAACGTGGAATCAAAGTTCGAGAAGGCCTCGAGACGTGCACGAAGTGCTTCCAGACCTTGCGACACTATAATAGCCACTTGTTCGTGCTCGATCAACGCCTTGAGCTTCTCAAGCGTGACCTGCTGGGCCTCAGAGAGGTTCATGGCCGTTTCCATCCTCGCAGAGATTTCAGTCCGTGAAGACTCAGGTGTAGATTGACTACAAGTGCTACAAAGTGTAGCGGAGATACTTAGCGCTCCTTGACAGAGGAAGTCTTCGACTCAAATAGTCTCTTTGTTATACAAACTAACAACGACGTACAGTCGCTCAACCGTACAAGCTTAACAATCCCAGTTCCAAAGGGGTTACGATTCATAGAATCACACACTAACTAGAGACTACTCGTTAAACAAGAGTAAGCGCCGTTACAAGGCTAACACCCTTACGACACACTACGCCTTGACTCGCCACTAGTGTCCAACGATTCAAAAGGGGAACTGAACTTTATTAATTCTTGAACTACGGTAATAAAGCTCCAAAGCCTTGTCTGATTGACTTCTACATTGCGATCCTATGACAGAAATCATAAGACGTTTACATTATGATCCTAGGATAGAAGTCATAAGACTTCTGTCGTAGGACTTCAATTATCCCTCATCCCTACCCGATAAGGTACGGTATTACCGAAAGTACGTGGTACCAAGACTAAACCACTCAGACCCACCAATCTTTACTTAGTGTGGACACACAATAAAACCGGTTCAATAACAACGTGCAACCCCATTAACGAATGTGTATCTCTGGCTGGTGATCCATGTTGGTGACCGACGTCGATGACTGCGTTGTGTCCGTCGACATCAACGTCGACGTGGTGACCAAACCAGGTGGCTGCTGAGTTGTGTGTGGACGTCGTCTATGTTTGGTGGCTTGACAATGAATGCAAGGAGGGCCCTTGCGATGACAGTTTGTGCAAGTGGTACGATTACCAGTGCGTTTGTTTGAGATGGACATTGACACTTTTCGGCAATCGATGACATAGAAGGAGAGACTGGACGGAGCATGCTAATCGCGCTAAGAGAAAACGTGTCCGTCTGAACGAGTCGGCATGTTCGTGTCGATGTGAACATGCAGATACAAAGACATTGGTCGTGACAAGATGATCTGATCTGAACGTGCTGCTGGAAGAACGTGCTGCTGGAAGAACGTGTTGACCTTCGCGAGGTGGCTGGCTGACAACTGGCTGCAAAGCCTCGACAGTATATATATTGGCGAGCTCCAACTGCCCGACAGCACCGAAAGTACAGATGGTCGATCCTTCCGTCGACAGGTTGACATGCTGAGCCAAGTGATGACGAAAAGTAGCGACAAACAGCCTCACAAACAAGAGCGAGTCCGGCGGTGCACGCAGATTTTTCTTCTTGCTCGGCTTCCGTGTCGTCTCGTTCGTGAGCCCGTCTGCATGCGCTGCAGCATGTCAGTCGGCGCGATGTCCAGCATGTGTGAGGTCTACCATCCCCATCCGCCACCGTAGCCTCCCCATCCACCGTAGCCACCCCATCCCCCGAAGCCACCCCAGGGACGTCCCCATCCCAAGCCTCCCCACCACTCCTTGGACACCTTGCCTTCCGCACCAATGACGGCAGTAGGCTCTTTTTCCGCAGCTACATCAGCAGCAGCCTCAACAGGATGCGAATGTCGCTCGGTAGGACCCGCTGCCATCGTATCAGTGCTGGGTGTAGCTGGTTCCGATGCAGCAAGGGCTCGGAGCGCCGGCTGGTAGTCAGTAGCTGAGGCGACGCTTGCTACAGCAACTAGCGCGGTGACGGCGAGAGCAGTGCACTTCATGGTCGATTTGGTCGGTTGGTCGAGTACTTGCTCGCTAGGTGTTGGTGTGGTAGTGCCAGTTGGTTTGTGAGTGCGATCGATGTACGAGCTAGCGAGTGGGCTGGTGTTGCGACGAGTGACTCGTCACGTAGCGTCATGGTGACTGCTTCAATTGATTGAGTTGATTGATTGCAAATCGAGTAGATGGTTGAAAAGTCGGCGCGTCTCGATCGCGTTTCCAGTCACGAGCGTGGAATAGAACTTCGAGCGAGGTTTGAATTCCACTGTAGTTTTGTCGACATGATGGACGGTTGATGGTCGTCGAAGAAGGTCGCGGAGGGTGGTAGTCCGGTTCCGTCGCTCATGAATCGGTGGTACCTGCTAGAAGACAACCATAAGTAGAATGGTGAAGGTCCATAAGTAGAACGGTGGAGGCGTGTGTATCTCTGGCTGGTGATCAATGTTGGTGACCGACGTCGATGACTGCGTTGTGTCCGTCGACATCAACGTCGACGTGGTGACCAAACCAGGTGGCTGCTGAGTTGTGTGTGGACGTCGTCTATGTTTGGTGGCTTGACAATGAATGCAAGGAGGGCCCTTGCGATGACAGTTTGTGCAAGTGGTACGAATACCAGTGCGTTTGTTTGAGATGGACATTGACACTTTTCGGCAATCGATGACATAGAAGGAGAAACTGGACGGAGCATGCTAATCGCGCTAAGAGAAAACGTGTCCGTCTGAACGAGTCGGCATGTTCGTGTCGATGTGAACATGCAGATACAAAGACATTGGTCGTGACAAGATGATCTGATCTGAACGTGCTGCTGGAAGAACGTGCTGCTGGAAGAAGGTGTTGACCTTTGCGAGGTGGCTGGCTGACAACTGGCTGCAAAGCCTCGATAGTATATATATTGGCGAGCTCCAACTGCCCGACAGCACCGAAAGTACAGGTGGTCGATTCTTCCGTCGACAGGTTGACATGCTGAGCCAAGTGATGACGAAAAGTAGCGACAAACAGCCTCACAAACAAGAGCGAGTCCGGCGGTGCACGCAGATTTTTCTTCTTGCTCGGCTTCCGTGTCGTCTCGTTCGTGAGCCCGTCTGCATGCGCTGCAGCATGTCAGTCGGCGCGATGTCCAGCATGTGTGAGGTCTACCATCCCCATCCGCCACCGTAGCCTCCCCATCCACCGTAGCCACCCCATCCTCCGAAGCCACCCCAGGGACGTCCCCATCCCAAGCCTCCCCACCACTCCTTGGACACCTTGCCTTCCGCACCGATGACGGCAGTAGGCTCTTTTTCCGCAGCTACATCAGCAGCAGCCTCAACAGGATGCGAATGTCGCTCGGTAGGACCCGCTGCCATCGTGTCAGTGCTGGGTGTAGCTGGTTCCGATGCAGCAAGGGCTCGGAGCGCCGGCTGGTAGTCAGTAGCTGAGGCGACGCTTGCTACAGCAACTAGCGCGGTGACGGCGAGAGCAGTGCACTTCATGGTCGATTTGGTCGGTTGGTCGAGTACTTGCTCGCTAGGTGTTGGTGTGGTAGTGCCAGTTGGTTTGTGAGTGCGATCGATGTACGAGCTAGCGAGTGGGCTGGTGTTGCGACGAGTGACTCGTCACGTAGCGTCATGGTGACTGCTTCAATTGATTGAGTTGATTGATTGCAAATCGAGTAGATGGTTGAAAAGTCGGCGCGTCTCGATCGCGTTTCCAGTCACGAGCGTGGAATAGAACTTCGAGCGAGGTTTGAATTCCACTGTAGTTTTGTCGACATGATGGACGGTTGATGGTCGTCGAAGAAGGTCGCGGATGGTGGTAGTCCGGTTCCGTCGCTCATGAATCGGTGGTACCTGCTAGAAGACAACCATAAGTAGAATGGTGAAGGTCCATAAGTAGAACGGTGGAGGCGTGTGTATCTCTGGCTGGTGATCAATGTTGGTGACCGACGTCGATGACTGCGTTGTGTCCGTCGACATCAACGTCGACGTGGTGATCAAACCAGGTGGCTGCTGAGTTGTGTGTGGACGTCGTCTATGTTTGGTGGCTTGACAATGAATGCAAGGAGGGCCCTTGCGATGACAGTTTGTGCAAGTGGTACGAATACCAGTGCGTTTGTTTGAGATGGACATTGATACTTTTCGGCAATCGATGGCATAGAAGGAGAGACTGGACGGAGCATGCTAATCGCGCTAAGAGAAAACGTGTCCGTCTGAACGAGTCGGCATGTTCGTGTCGTTGTGAACATGCAGATACAAAGACATTGGTCGTGACAAGATGATCTGATCTGAACGTGCTGCTGGAAGAACGTGCTGCTGGAAGAAGGTGTTGACCTTCGCGAGGTGGCTGGCTGACAACTGGCTGCAAAGCCTCGACAGTATATATATTGGCGAGCTCCAACTGCCCGACAGCACCGAAAGTACAGGTGGTCGATTCTTCCGTCGACAGGTTGACATGCTGAGCCAAGTGATGACGAAAAGTAGCGACAAACAGCCTCACAAACAAGAGCGAGTCCGGCGGTGCACGCAGATTTTTCTTCTTGCTCGGCTTCCGTGTTGTCTCGTTCGTGAGCCCGTCTGCATGCGCTGCAGCATGTCAGTCGGCGTGATGTCCAGCATGTGTGAGGTCTACCATCCCCATCCGCCGCCGTAGCCTCCCCATCAACCGTAGCCACCCCATCCTCCGAAGCCACCCCAGGGACGTCCCCATCCCAAGCCTCCCCACCACTCCTTGGACACCTTGCCTTCCGCACCGATGACGGCAGTAGGCTCTTTTTCTGCAGCTACATCAGCAGCAGCCTCAACAGGATGCGAATGTCGCTCGGTAGGACCCGCTGCCATCGTGTCAGTGCTGGGTGTAGCTGGTTCCGATGCAGCAAGGGCTCGGAGCGCCGGCTGGTAGTCAGTAGCTGAGGCGACGCTTGCTACAGCAACTAGCGCGGTGACGGCGAGAGCAGTGCACTTCATGGTCGATTTGGTCGGTTGGTCGAGTACTTGCTCGCTAGGTGTTGGTGTGGTAGTGCCAGTTGGTTTGTGAGTGCGATCGATGTACGAGCTAGCGAGTGGGCTGGTGTTGCGACGAGTGACTCGTCACGTAGCGTCATGGTGACTGCTTCAATTGATTGAGTTGATTGATTGTAAATCGAGTAGATGGTTGAAAAGTCGGCGCGTCTCGATCGCGTTTCCAGTCACGAGCGTGGAATAGAACTTCGAGCGAGGTTTGAATTCCACTGTAGTTTTGTCGACATGATGGACGGTTGATGGTCGTCGAAGAAGGTCGCGGATGGTGGTAGTCCGGTTCCGTCGCTCATGAATCGGTGGTACCTGCTAGAAGACAACCATAAGTAGAATGGTGAAGGTCCATAAGTAGAACGGTGGAGGCGTGTGTATCTCTGGCTGGTGATCAATGTTGGTGACCGACGTCGATGACTGCGTTGTGTCCGTCGACATCAACGTCGACGTGGTGACCAAACCAGGTGGCTGCTGAGTTGTGTGTGGACGTCGTCTATGTTTGGTGGCTTGACAATGAATGCAAGGAGGGCCCTTGCGATGACAGTTTGTGCAAGTGGTACGAATACCAGTGCGTTTGTTTGAGATGGACATTGATACTTTTCGGCAATCGATGACATAGAAGGAGAAACTGGACGGAGCATGCTAATCGCGCTAAGAGAAAACGTGTCCGTCTGAACGAGTCGGCATGTTCGTGTCGTTGTGAACATGCAGATACAAAGACATTGGTCGTGACAAGATGATCTGATCTGAACGTGCTGCTGGAAGAACGTGCTGCTGGAAGAAGGTGTTGACCTTTGCGAGGTGGCTGGCTGACAACTGGCTGCAAAGCCTCGATAGTATATATATTGGCGAGCTCCAACTGCCCGACAGCACCGAAAGTACAGGTGGTCGATTCTTCCGTCGACAGGTTGACATGCTGAGCCAAGTGATGACGAAAAGTAGCGACAAACAGCCTCACAAACAAGAGCGAGTCCGGCGGTGCACGCAGATTTTTCTTCTTGCTCGGCTTCCGTGTCGTCTCGTTCGTGAGCCCGTCTGCATGCGCTGCAGCATGTCAGTCGGCGCGATGTCCAGCATGTGTGAGGTCTACCATCCCCATCCGCCACCGCAGCCTCCCCATCCACCGTAGCCACCCCATCCCCCGAAGCCACCCCAGGGACGTCCCCATCCCAAGCCTCCCCACCACTCCTTGGACACCTTGCCTTCCGCACCAATGACGGCAGTAGGCTCTTTTTCCGCAGCTACATCAGCAGCAGCAGCCTCAACAGGATGCGAATGTCGCTCGGTAGGACCCGCTGCCATCGTGTCAGTGCTGGGTGTAGCTGGTTCCGATGCAGCAAGGGCTCGGAGCGCCGGCTGGTAGTCAGTAGCTGAGGCGACGCTTGCTACAGCAACTAGCGCGGTGACGGCGAGAGCAGTGCACTTCATGGTCGATTTGGTCGGTTGGTCGAGTACTTGCTCGCTAGGTGTTGGTGTGGTAGTGCCAGTTGGTTTGTGAGTGCGATCGATGTACGAGCTAGCGAGTGGGCTGGTGTTGCGACGAGTGACTCGTCACGTAGCGTCATGGTGACTGCTTCAATTGATTGAGTTGATTGATTGCAAATCGAGTAGATGGTTGAAAAGTCGGCGCGTCTCGATCGCGTTTCCAGTCACGAGCGTGGAATAGAACTTCGAGCGAGGTTTGAATTCCACTGTAGTTTTGTCGACATGATGGACGGTTGATGGTCGTCGAAGAAGGTCGCGGAGGGTGGTAGTCCGGTTCCGTCGCTCATGAATCGGTGGTACCTGCTAGAAGACAACCATAAGTAGAATGGTGAAGGTCCATAAGTAGAACGGTGGAGGCGTGTGTATCTCTGGCTGGTGATCAATGTTGGTGACCGACGTCGATGACTGCGTTGTGTCCGTCGACATCAACGTCGACGTGGTGACCAAACCAGGTGGCTGCTGAGTTGTGTGTGGACGTCGTCTATGTTTGGTGGCTTGACAATGAATGCAAGGAGGGCCCTTGCGATGACAGTTTGTGCAAGTGGTACGAATACCAGTGCGTTTGTTTGAGATGGACATTGACACTTTTCGGCAATCGATGACATAGAAGGAGAAACTGGACGGAGCATGCTAATCGCGCTAAGAGAAAACGTGTCCGTCTGAACGAGTCGGCATGTTCGTGTCGATGTGAACATGCAGATACAAAGACATTGGTCGTGACAAGATGATCTGATCTGAACGTGCTGCTGGAAGAACGTGCTGCTGGAAGAAGGTGTTGACCTTTGCGAGGTGGCTGGCTGACAACTGGCTGCAAAGCCTCGATAGTATATATATTGGCGAGCTCCAACTGCCCGACAGCACCGAAAGTACAGGTGGTCGATTCTTCCGTCGACAGGTTGACATGCTGAGCCAAGTGATGACGAAAAGTAGCGACAAACAGCCTCACAAACAAGAGCGAGTCCGGCGGTGCACGCAGATTTTTCTTCTTGCTCGGCTTCCGTGTCGTCTCGTTCGTGAGCCCGTCTGCATGCGCTGCAGCATGTCAGTCGGCGCGATGTCCAGCATGTGTGAGGTCTACCATCCCCATCCGCCACCGTAGCCTCCCCATCCACCGTAGCCACCCCATCCTCCGAAGCCACCCCAGGGACGTCCCCATCCCAAGCCTCCCCACCACTCCTTGGACACCTTGCCTTCCGCACCAATGACGGCAGTAGGCTCTTTTTCCGCAGCTACATCAGCAGCAGCCTCAACAGGATGCGAATGTCGCTCGGTAGGACCCGCTGCCATCGTATCAGTGCTGGGTGTAGCTGGTTCCGATGCAGCAAGGGCTCGGAGCGCCGGCTGGTAGTCAGTAGCTGAGGCGACGCTTGCTACAGCAACTAGCGCGGTGACGGCGAGAGCAGTGCACTTCATGGTCGATTTGGTCGGTTGGTCGAGTACTTGCTCGCTAGGTGTTGGTGTGGTAGTGCCAGTTGGTTTGTGAGTGCGATCGATGTACGAGCTAGCGAGTGGGCTGGTGTTGCGACGAGTGACTCGTCACGTAGCGTCATGGTGACTGCTTCAATTGATTGAGTTGATTGATTGTAAATCGAGTAGATGGTTGAAAAGTCGGCGCGTCTCGATCGCGTTTCCAGTCACGAGCGTGGAATAGAACTTCGAGCGAGGTTTGAATTCCACTGTAGTTTTGTCGACATGATGGACGGTTGATGGTCGTCGAAGAAGGTCGCGGAGGGTGGTAGTCCGGTTCCGTCGCTCATGAATCGGTGGTACCTGCTAGAAGACAACCATAAGTAGAATGGTGAAGGTCCATAAGTAGAACGGTGGAGGCGTGTGTATCTCTGGCTGGTGATCAATGTTGGTGACCGACGTCGATGACTGCGTTGTGTCCGTCGACATCAACGTCGACGTGGTGACCAAACCAGGTGGCTGCTGAGTTGTGTGTGGACGTCGTCTATGTTTGGTGGCTTGACAATGAATGCAAGGAGGGCCCTTGCGATGACAGTTTGTGCAAGTGGTACGAATACCAGTGCGTTTGTTTGAGATGGACATTGACACTTTTCGGCAATCGATGACATAGAAGGAGAAACTGGACGGAGCATGCTAATCGCGCTAAGAGAAAACGTGTCCGTCTGAACGAGTCGGCATGTTCGTGTCGATGTGAACATGCAGATACAAAGACATTGGTCGTGACAAGATGATCTGATCTGAACGTGCTGCTGGAAGAACGTGCTGCTGGAAGAAGGTGTTGACCTTTGCGAGGTGGCTGGCTGACAACTGGCTGCAAAGCCTCGATAGTATATATATTGGCGAGCTCCAACTGCCCGACAGCACCGAAAGTACAGGTGGTCGATTCTTCCGTCGACAGGTTGACATGCTGAGCCAAGTGATGACGAAAAGTAGCGACAAACAGCCTCACAAACAAGAGCGAGTCCGGCGGTGCACGCAGATTTTTCTTCTTGCTCGGCTTCCGTGTCGTCTCGTTCGTGAGCCCGTCTGCATGCGCTGCAGCATGTCAGTCGGCGCGATGTCCAGCATGTGTGAGGTCTACCATCCCCATCCGCCACCGTAGCCTCCCCATCCACCGTAGCCACCCCATCCTCCGAAGCCACCCCAGGGACGTCCCCATCCCAAGCCTCCCCACCACTCCTTGGACACCTTGCCTTCCGCACCAATGACGGCAGTAGGCTCTTTTTCCGCAGCTACATCAGCAGCAGCCTCAACAGGATGCGAATGTCGCTCGGTAGGACCCGCTGCCATCGTATCAGTGCTGGGTGTAGCTGGTTCCGATGCAGCAAGGGCTCGGAGCGCCGGCTGGTAGTCAGTAGCTGAGGCGACGCTTGCTACAGCAACTAGCGCGGTGACGGCGAGAGCAGTGCACTTCATGGTCGATTTGGTCGGTTGGTCGAGTACTTGCTCGCTAGGTGTTGGTGTGGTAGTGCCAGTTGGTTTGTGAGTGCGATCGATGTACGAGCTAGCGAGTGGGCTGGTGTTGCGACGAGTGACTCGTCACGTAGCGTCATGGTGACTGCTTCAATTGATTGAGTTGATTGATTGCAAATCGAGTAGATGGTTGAAAAGTCGGCGCGTCTCGATCGCGTTTCCAGTCACGAGCGTGGAATAGAACTTCGAGCGAGGTTTGAATTCCACTGTAGTTTTGTCGACATGATGGACGGTTGATGGTCGTCGAAGAAGGTCGCGGAGGGTGGTAGTCCGGTTCCGTCGCTCATGAATCGGTGGTACCTGCTAGAAGACAACCATAAGTAGAATGGTGAAGGTCCATAAGTAGAACGGTGGAGGCGTGTGTATCTCTGGCTGGTGATCAATGTTGGTGACCGACGTCGATGACTGCGTTGTGTCCGTCGACATCAACGTCGACGTGGTGACCAAACCAGGTGGCTGCTGAGTTGTGTGTGGACGTCGTCTATGTTTGGTGGCTTGACAATGAATGCAAGGAGGGCCCTTGCGATGACAGTTTGTGCAAGTGGTACGAATACCAGTGCGTTTGTTTGAGATGGACATTGACACTTTTCGGCAATCGATGACATAGAAGGAGAAACTGGACGGAGCATGCTAATCGCGCTAAGAGAAAACGTGTCCGTCTGAACGAGTCGGCATGTTCGTGTCGATGTGAACATGCAGATACAAAGACATTGGTCGTGACAAGATGATCTGATCTGAACGTGCTGCTGGAAGAACGTGCTGCTGGAAGAAGGTGTTGACCTTTGCGAGGTGGCTGGCTGACAACTGGCTGCAAAGCCTCGATAGTATATATATTGGCGAGCTCCAACTGCCCGACAGCACCGAAAGTACAGGTGGTCGATTCTTCCGTCGACAGGTTGACATGCTGAGCCAAGTGATGACGAAAAGTAGCGACAAACAGCCTCACAAACAAGAGCGAGTCCGGCGGTGCACGCAGATTTTTCTTCTTGCTCGGCTTCCGTGTCGTCTCGTTCGTGAGCCCGTCTGCATGCGCTGCAGCATGTCAGTCGGCGCGATGTCCAGCATGTGTGAGGTCTACCATCCCCATCCGCCACCGTAGCCTCCCCATCCACCGTAGCCACCCCATCCTCCGAAGCCACCCCAGGGACGTCCCCATCCCAAGCCTCCCCACCACTCCTTGGACACCTTGCCTTCCGCACCGATGACGGCAGTAGGCTCGTTTTCCGCAGCTACATCAGCAGCAGCCTCAACAGGATGCGAATGTCGCTCGGTAGGACCCGCTGCCATCGTGTCAGTGCTGGGTGTAGCTGGTTCCGATGCAGCAAGGGCTCGGAGCGCCGGCTGGTAGTCAGTAGCTGAGGCGACGCTTGCTACAGCAACTAGCGCGGTGACGGCGAGAGCAGTGCACTTCATGGTCGATTTGGTCGGTTGGTCGAGTACTTGCTCGCTAGGTGTTGGTGTGGTAGTGCCAGTTGGTTTGTGAGTGCGATCGATGTACGAGCTAGCGAGTGGGCTGGTGTTGCGACGAGTGACTCGTCACGTAGCGTCATGGTGACTGCTTCAATTGATTGAGTTGATTGATTGCAAATCGAGTAGATGGTTGAAAAGTCGGCGCGTCTCGATCGCGTTTCCAGTCACGAGCGTGGAATAGAACTTCGAGCGAGGTTTGAATTCCACTGTAGTTTTGTCGACATGATGGACGGTTGATGGTCGTCGAAGAAGGTCGCGGAGGGTGGTAGTCCGGTTCCGTCGCTCATGAATCGGTGGTACCTGCTAGAAGACAACCATAAGTAGAATGGTGAAGGTCCATAAGTAGAACGGTGGAGGCGTGTGTATCTCTGGCTGGTGATCAATGTTGGTGACCGACGTCGATGACTGCGTTGTGTCCGTCGACATCAACGTCGACGTGGTGACCAAACCAGGTGGCTGCTGAGTTGTGTGTGGACGTCGTCTATGTTTGGTGGCTTGACAATGAATGCAAGGAGGGCCCTTGCGATGACAGTTTGTGCAAGTGGTACGAATACCAGTGCGTTTGTTTGAGATGGACATTGACACTTTTCGGCAATCGATGACATAGAAGGAGAAACTGGACGGAGCATGCTAATCGCGCTAAGAGAAAACGTGTCCGTCTGAACGAGTCGGCATGTTCGTGTCGATGTGAACATGCAGATACAAAGACATTGGTCGTGACAAGATGATCTGATCTGAACGTGCTGCTGGAAGAACGTGCTGCTGGAAGAAGGTGTTGACCTTTGCGAGGTGGCTGGCTGACAACTGGCTGCAAAGCCTCGATAGTATATATATTGGCGAGCTCCAACTGCCCGACAGCACCGAAAGTACAGGTGGTCGATTCTTCCGTCGACAGGTTGACATGCTGAGCCAAGTGATGACGAAAAGTAGCGACAAACAGCCTCACAAACAAGAGCGAGTCCGGCGGTGCACGCAGATTTTTCTTCTTGCTCGGCTTCCGTGTCGTCTCGTTCGTGAGCCCGTCTGCATGCGCTGCAGCATGTCAGTCGGCGCGATGTCCAGCATGTGTGAGGTCTACCATCCCCATCCGCCACCGTAGCCTCCCCATCCACCGTAGCCACCCCATCCTCCGAAGCCACCCCAGGGACGTCCCCATCCCAAGCCTCCCCACCACTCCTTGGACTTCTTGCCTTCCGCACCGATGACGGCAGTAGGCTCGTTTTCCGCAGCTACATCAGCAGCAGCCTCAACAGGATGCGAATGTCGCTCGGTAGGACCCGCTGCCATCGTGTCAGTGCTGGGTGTAGCTGGTTCCGATGCAGCAAGGGCTCGGAGCGCCGGCTGGTAGTCAGTAGCTGAGGCGACGCTTGCTACAGCAACTAGCGCGGTGACGGCGAGAGCAGTGCACTTCATGGTCGATTTGGTCGGTTGGTCGAGTACTTGCTCGCTAGGTGTTGGTGTGGTAGTGCCAGTTGGTTTGTGAGTGCGATCGATGTACGAGCTAGCGAGTGGGCTGGTGTTGCGACGAGTGACTCGTCACGTAGCGTCATGGTGACTGCTTCAATTGATTGAGTTGATTGATTGCAAATCGAGTAGATGGTTGAAAAGTCGGCGCGTCTCGATCGCGTTTCCAGTCACGAGCGTGGAATAGAACTTCGAGCGAGGTTTGAATTCCACTGTAGTTTTGTCGACATGATGGACGGTTGATGGTCGTCGAAGAAGGTCGCGGAGGGTGGTAGTCCGGTTCCGTCGCTCATGAATCGGTGGTACCTGCTAGAAGACAACCATAAGTAGAATGGTGAAGGTCCATAAGTAGAACGGTGGAGGCGTGTGTATCTCTGGCTGGTGATCAATGTTGGTGACCGACGTCGATGACTGCGTTGTGTCCGTCGACATCAACGTCGACGTGGTGACCAAACCAGGTGGCTGCTGAGTTGTGTGTGGACGTCGTCTATGTTTGGTGGCTTGACAATGAATGCAAGGAGGGCCCTTGCGATGACAGTTTGTGCAAGTGGTACGAATACCAGTGCGTTTGTTTGAGATGGACATTGACACTTTTCGGCAATCGATGACATAGAAGGAGAGACTGGACGGAGCATGCTAATCGCGCTAAGAGAAAACGTGTCCGTCTGAACGAGTCGGCATGTTCGTGTCGATGTGAACATGCAGATACAAAGACATTGGTCGTGACAAGATGATCTGATCTGAACGTGCTGCTGGAAGAACGTGCTGCTGGAAGAAGGTGTTGACCTTTGCGAGGTGGCTGGCTGACAACTGGCTGCAAAGCCTCGACAGTATATATATTGGCGAGCTCCAACTGCCCGACAGCACCGAAAGTACAGGTGGTCGATTCTTCCGTCGACAGGTTGACATGCTGAGCCAAGTGATGACGAAAAGTAGCGACAAACAGCCTCACAAACAAGAGCGAGTCCGGCGGTGCACGCAGATTTTTCTTCTTGCTCGGCTTCCGTGTCGTCTCGTTCGTGAGCCCGTCTGCATGCGCTGCAGCATGTCAGTCGGCGCGATGTCCAGCATGTGTGAGGTCTACCATCCCCATCCGCCACCGTAGCCTCCCCATCCACCGTAGCCACCCCATCCTCCGAAGCCACCCCAGGGACGTCCCCATCCCAAGCCTCCCCACCACTCCTTGGACACCTTGCCTTCCGCACCGATGACGGCAGTAGGCTCGTTTTCCGCAGCTACATCAGCAGCAGCCTCAACAGGATGCGAATGTCGCTCGGTAGGACCCGCTGCCATCGTGTCAGTGCTGGGTGTAGCTGGTTCCGATGCAGCAAGGGCTCGGAGCGCCGGCTGGTAGTCAGTAGCTGAGGCGACGCTTGCTACAGCAACTAGCGCGGTGACGGCGAGAGCAGTGCACTTCATGGTCGATTTGGTCGGTTGGTCGAGTACTTGCTCGCTAGGTGTTGGTGTGGTAGTGCCAGTTGGTTTGTGAGTGCGATCGATGTACGAGCTAGCGAGTGGGCTGGTGTTGCGACGAGTGACTCGTCACGTAGCGTCATGGTGACTGCTTCAATTGATTGAGTTGATTGATTGCAAATCGAGTAGATGGTTGAAAAGTCGGCGCGTCTCGATCGCGTTTCCAGTCACGAGCGTGGAATAGAACTTCGAGCGAGGTTTGAATTCCACTGTAGTTTTGTCGACATGATGGACGGTTGATGGTCGTCGAAGAAGGTCGCGGAGGGTGGTAGTCCGGTTCCGTCGCTCATGAATCGGTGGTACCTGCTAGAAGACAACCATAAGTAGAATGGTGAAGGTCCATAAGTAGAACGGTGGAGGCGTGTGTATCTCTGGCTGGTGATCAATGTTGGTGACCGACGTCGATGACTGCGTTGTGTCCGTCGACATCAACGTCGACGTGGTGACCAAACCAGGTGGCTGCTGAGTTGTGTGTGGACGTCGTCTATGTTTGGTGGCTTGACAATGAATGCAAGGAGGGCCCTTGCGATGACAGTTTGTGCAAGTGGTACGAATACCAGTGCGTTTGTTTGAGATGGACATTGACACTTTTCGGCAATCGATGGCATAGAAGGAGAGACTGGACGGAGCATGCTAATCGCGCTAAGAGAAAACGTGTCCGTCTGAACGAGTCGGCATGTTCGTGTCGATGTGAACATGCAGATACAAAGACATTGGTCGTGACAAGATGATCTGATCTGAACGTGCTGCTGGAAGAACGTGCTGCTGGAAGAAGGTGTTGACCTTTGCGAGGTGGCTGGCTGACAACTGGCTGCAAAGCCTCGACAGTATATATATTGGCGAGCTCCAACTGCCCGACAGCACCGAAAGTACAGGTGGTCGATTCTTCCGTCGACAGGTTGACATGCTGAGCCAAGTGATGACGAAAAGTAGCGACAAACAGCCTCACAAACAAGAGCGAGTCCGGCGGTGCACGCAGATTTTTCTTCTTGCTCGGCTTCCGTGTCGTCTCGTTCGTGAGCCCGTCTGCATGCGCTGCAGCATGTCAGTCGGCGCGATGTCCAGCATGTGTGAGGTCTACCATCCCCATCCGCCACCGTAGCCTCCCCATCCACCGTAGCCACCCCATCCCCCGAAGCCACCCCAGGGACGTCCCCATCCCAAGCCTCCCCACCACTCCTTGGACTTCTTGCCTTCCGCACCGATGACGGCAGTAGGCTCGTTTTCTGCAGCTACATCAGCAGCAGCCTCAACAGGATGCGAATGTCGCTCGGTAGGACCCGCTGCCATCGTGTCAGTGCTGGGTGTAGCTGGTTCCGATGCAGCAAGGGCTCGGAGCGCCGGCTGGTAGTCAGTAGCTGAGGCGACGCTTGCTACAGCAACTAGCGCGGTGACGGCGAGAGCAGTGCACTTCATGGTCGATTTGGTCGGTTGGTCGAGTACTTGCTCGCTAGGTGTTGGTGTGGTAGTGCCAGTTGGTTTGTGAGTGCGATCGATGTACGAGCTAGCGAGTGGGCTGGTGTTGCGACGAGTGACTCGTCACGTAGCGTCATGGTGACTGCTTCAATTGATTGAGTTGATTGATTGCAAATCGAGTAGATGGTTGAAAAGTCGGCGCGTCTCGATCGCGTTTCCAGTCACGAGCGTGGAATAGAACTTCGAGCGAGGTTTGAATTCCACTGTAGTTTTGTCGACATGATGGACGGTTGATGGTCGTCGAAGAAGGTCGCGGAGGGTGGTAGTCCGGTTCCGTCGCTCATGAATCGGTGGTACCTGCTAGAAGACAACCATAAGTAGAATGGTGAAGGTCCATAAGTAGAACGGTGGAGGCGTGTGTATCTCTGGCTGGTGATCAATGTTGGTGACCGACGTCGATGACTGCGTTGTGTCCGTCGACATCAACGTCGACGTGGTGACCAAACCAGGTGGCTGCTGAGTTGTGTGTGGACGTCGTCTATGTTTGGTGGCTTGACAATGAATGCAAGGAGGGCCCTTGCGATGACAGTTTGTGCAAGTGGTACGAATACCAGTGCGTTTGTTTGAGATGGACATTGACACTTTTCGGCAATCGATGACATAGAAGGAGAGACTGGACGGAGCATGCTAATCGCGCTAAGAGAAAACGTGTCCGTCTGAACGAGTCGGCATGTTCGTGTCGATGTGAACATGCAGATACAAAGACATTGGTCGTGACAAGATGATCTGATCTGAACGTGCTGCTGGAAGAACGTGTTGACCTTCGCGAGGTGGCTGGCTGACAACTGGCTGCAAAGCCTCGACAGTATATATATTGGCGAGCTCCAACTGCCCGACAGCACCGAAAGTACAGGTGGTCGATTCTTCCGTCGACAGGTTGACATGCTGATCCAAGTGATGACGAAAGTAGCGACAAACAGCCTCACAAACAAGAGCGAGTCCGGCGGTGCACGCAGATTTTTCTTCTTGCTCGGCTTCCGTGTCGTCTCGTTCGTGAGCCCGTCTGCATGCGCTGCAGCATGTCAGTCGGCGCGATGTCCAGCATGTGTGAGGTCTACCATCCCCATCCGCCACCGTAGCCTCCCCCATCCACCGTAGCCACCCCATCCTCCGAAGCCACCCCAGGGACGTCCCCATCCCAAGCCTCCCCACCACTCCTTGGACTTCTTGCCTTCCGCACCGATGACGGCAGTAGGCTCGTTTTCCGCAGCTACATCAGCAGCAGCCTCAACAGGATGCGAATGTCGCTCGGTAGGACCCGCTGCCATCGTGTCAGTGCTGGGTGTAGCTGGTTCCGATGCAGCAAGGGCTCGGAGCGCCGGCTGGTAGTCAGTAGCTGAGGCGACGCTTGCTACAGCAACTAGCGCGGTGACGGCGAGAGCAGTGCACTTCATGGTCGATTTGGTCGGTTGGTCGAGTACTTGCTCGCTAGGTGTTGGTGTGGTAGTGCCAGTTGGTTTGTGAGTGCGATCGATGTACGAGCTAGCGAGTGGGCTGGTGTTGCGACGAGTGACTCGTCACGTAGCGTCATGGTGACTGCTTCAATTGATTGAGTTGATTGATTGCAAATCGAGTAGATGGTTGAAAAGTCGGCGCGTCTCGATCGCGTTTCCAGTCACGAGCGTGGAATAGAACTTCGAGCGAGGTTTGAATTCCACTGTAGTTTTGTCGACATGATGGACGGTTGATGGTCGTCGAAGAAGGTCGCGGAGGGTGGTAGTCCGGTTCCGTCGCTCATGAATCGGTGGTACCTGCTAGAAGACAACCATAAGTAGAATGGTGAAGGTCCATAAGTAGAACGGTGGAGGCGTGTGTATCTCTGGCTGGTGATCAATGTTGGTGACCGACGTCGATGACTGCGTTGTGTCCGTCGACATCAACGTCGACGTGGTGACCAAACCAGGTGGCTGCTGAGTTGTGTGTGGACGTCGTCTATGTTTGGTGGCTTGACAATGAATGCAAGGAGGGCCCTTGCGATGACAGTTTGTGCAAGTGGTACGAATACCAGTGCGTTTGTTTGAGATGGACATTGACACTTTTCGGCAATCGATGACATAGAAGGAGAGACTGGACGGAGCATGCTAATCGCGCTAAGAGAAAACGTGTCCGTCTGAACGAGTCGGCATGTTCGTGTCGATGTGAACATGCAGATACAAAGACATTGGTCGTGACAAGATGATCTGATCTGAACGTGCTGCTGGAAGAACGTGTTGACCTTCGCGAGGTGGCTGGCTGACAACTGGCTGCAAAGCCTCGACAGTATATATATTGGCGAGCTCCAACTGCCCGACAGCACCGAAAGTACAGGTGGTCGATTCTTCCGTCGACAGGTTGACATGCTGATCCAAGTGATGACGAAAAGTAGCGACAAACAGCCTCACAAACAAGAGCGAGTCCGGCGGTGCACGCAGATTTTTCTTCTTGCTCGGCTTCCGTGTCGTCTCGTTCGTGAGCCCGTCTGCATGCGCTGCAGCATGTCAGTCGGCGCGATGTCCAGCATGTGTGAGGTCTACCATCCCCATCCGCCACCGCAGCCTCCCCATCCACCGTAGCCACCCCATCCTCCGAAGCCACCCCAGGGACGTCCCCATCCCAAGCCTCCCCACCACTCCTTGGACTTCTTGCCTTCCGCACCGATGACGGCAGTAGGCTCGTTTTCCGCAGCTACATCAGCAGCAGCCTCAACAGGATGCGAATGTCGCTCGGTAGGACCCGCTGCCATCGTGTCAGTGCTGGGTGTAGCTGGTTCCAATGCAGCAAGGGCTCGGAGCGCCGGCTGGTAGTCAGTAGCTGAGGCGACGCTTGCTACAGCAACTAGCGCGGTGACGGCGAGAGCAGTGCACTTCATGGTCGATTTGGTCGGTTGGTCGAGTACTTGCTCGCTAGGTGTTGGTGTGGTAGTGCCAGTTGGTTTGTGAGTGCGATCGATGTACGAGCTAGCGAGTGGGCTGGTGTTGCGACGAGTGACTCGTCACGTAGCGTCATGGTGACTGCTTCAATTGATTGAGTTGATTGATTGCAAATCGAGTAGATGGTTGAAAAGTCGGCGCGTCTCGATCGCGTTTCCAGTCACGAGCGTGGAATAGAACTTCGAGCGAGGTTTGAATTCCACTGTAGTTTTGTCGACATGATGGACGGTTGATGGTCGTCGAAGAAGGTCGCGGAGGGTGGTAGTCCGGTTCCGTCGCTCATGAATCGGTGGTACCTGCTAGAAGACAACCATAAGTAGAATGGTGAAGGTCCATAAGTAGAACGGTGGAGGCGTGTGTATCTCTGGCTGGTGATCAATGTTGGTGACCGACGTCGATGACTGCGTTGTGTCCGTCGACATCAACGTCGACGTGGTGACCAAACCAGGTGGCTGCTGAGTTGTGTGTGGACGTCGTCTATGTTTGGTGGCTTGACAATGAATGCAAGGAGGGCCCTTGCGATGACAGTTTGTGCAAGTGGTACGAATACCAGTGCGTTTGTTTGAGATGGACATTGACACTTTTCGGCAATCGATGACATAGAAGGAGAGACTGGACGGAGCATGCTAATCGCGCTAAGAGAAAACGTGTCCGTCTGAACGAGTCGACATGTTCGTGTCGATGTGAACATGCAGATACAAAGACATTGGTCGTGACAAGATGATCTGATCTGAACGTGCTGCTGGAAGAACGTGGTGGAAAAGGTGTTGACCTTCGCGAGGTGGCTGGCTGACAACTGGCTGCAAAGCCTCGACAGTATATATATTGGCGAGCTCCAACTGCCCGACAGCACCGAAAGTACAGGTGGTCGATTCTTCCGTCGACAGGTTGACATGCTGAGCCAAGTGATGACGAAAAGTAGCGACAAACAGCCTCACAAACAAGAGCGAGTCCGGCGGTGCACGCAGATTTTTCTTCTTGCTCGGCTTCCGTGTCGTCTCGTTCGTGAGCCCGTCTGCATGCGCTGCAGCATGTCAGTCGGCGCGATGTCCAGCATGTGTGAGGTCTACCATCCCCATCCGCCACCGTAGCCTCCCCCATCCACCGTAGCCACCCCATCCTCCGAAGCCACCCCAGGGACGTCCCCATCCCAAGCCTCCCCACCACTCCTTGGACACCTTGCCTTCCGCACCGATGACGGCAGTAGGCTCGTTTTCCGCAGCTACATCAGCAGCAGCCTCAACAGGATGCGAATGTCGCTCGGTAGGACCCGCTGCCATCGTGTCAGTGCTGGGTGTAGCTGGTTCCGATGCAGCAAGGGCTCGGAGCGCCGGCTGGTAGTCAGTAGCTGAGGCGACGCTTGCTACAGCAACTAGCGCGGTGACGGCGAGAGCAGTGCACTTCATGGTCGATTTGGTCGGTTGGTCAGTACTTGCTCGCTAGGTGTTGGTGTGGTAGTGCCAGTTGGTTTGTGAGTGCGATCGATGTACGAGCTAGCGAGTGGGCTGGTGTTGCGACGAGTGACTCGTCACGTAGCGTCATGGTGACTGCTTCAATTGATTGAGTTGATTGATTGCAAATCGAGTAGATGGTTGAAAAGTCGGCGCGTCTCGATCGCGTTTCCAGTCACGAGCGTGGAATAGAACTTCGAGCGAGGTTTGAATTCCACTGTAGTTTTGTCGACATGATGGACGGTTGATGGTCGTCGAAGAAGGTCGCGGAGGGTGGTAGTCCGGTTCCGTCGCTCATGAATCGGTGGTACCTGCTAGAAGACAACCATAAGTAGAATGGTGAAGGTCCATAAGTAGAACGGTGGAGGCGTGTGTATCTCTGGCTGGTGATCAATGTTGGTGACCGACGTCGATGACTGCGTTGTGTCCGTCGACATCAACGTCGACGTGGTGACCAAACCAGGTGGCTGCTGAGTTGTGTGTGGACGTCGTCTATGTTTGGTGGCTTGACAATGAATGCAAGGAGGGCCCTTGCGATGACAGTTTGTGCAAGTGGTACGAATACCAGTGCGTTTGTTTGAGATGGACATTGACACTTTTCGGCAATCGATGACATAGAAGGAGAGACTGGACGGAGCATGCTAATCGCGCTAAGAGAAAACGTGTCCGTCTGAACGAGTCGACATGTTCGTATCGATGTGAACATGCAGATACAAAGACATTGGTCGTGACAAGATGATCTGATCTGAACGTGCTGCTGGAAGAACGTGTTGACCTTCGCGAGGTGGCTGGCTGACAACTGGCTGCAAAGCCTCAACAGTATATATATTGGCGAGCTCCAACTGCCCGACAGCACCGAAAGTACAGGTGGTCGATTCTTCCGTCGACAGGTTGACATGCTGAGCCAAGTGATGACGAAAAGTAGCGACAAACAGCCTCACAAACAAGAGCGAGTCCGGCGGTGCACGCAGATTTTTCTTCTTGCTCGGCTTCCGTGTCGTCTCGTTCGTGAGCCCGTCTGCATGCGCTGCAGCATGTCAGTCGGCGCGATGTCCAGCATGTGTGAGGTCTACCATCCCCATCCGCCACCGTAGCCTCCCCATCCACCGTAGCCACCCCATCCTCCGAAGCCACCCCAGGGACGTCCCCATCCCAAGCCTCCCCACCACTCCTTGGACTTCTTGCCTTCCGCACCGATGACGGCAGTAGGCTCGTTTTCCGCAGCTACATCAGCAGCAGCCTCAACAGGATGCGAATGTCGCTCGGTAGGACCCGCTGCCATCGTGTCAGTGCTGGGTGTAGCTGGTTCCGATGCAGCAAGGGCTCGGAGCGCCGGCTGGTAGTCAGTAGCTGAGGCGACGCTTGCTACAGCAACTAGCGCGGTGACGGCGAGAGCAGTGCACTTCATGGTCGATTTGGTCGGTTGGTCAGTACTTGCTCGCTAGGTGCTGGTGTGGTAGTGCCAGTTGGTTTGTGAGTGCGATCGATGTACGAGCTAGCGAGTGGGCTGGTGTTGCGACGAGTGACTCGTCACGTAGCGTCATGGTGACTGCTTCAATTGATTGAGTTGATTGATTGCAAATCGAGTAGATGGTTGAAAAGTCGGCGCGTCTCGATCGCGTTTCCAGTCACGAGCGTGGAATAGAACTTCGAGCGAGGTTTGAATTCCACTGTAGTTTTGTCGACATGATGGACGGTTGATGGTCGTCGAAGAAGGTCGCGGAGGGTGGTAGTCCGGTTCCGTCGCTCATGAATCGGTGGTACCTGCTAGAAGACAACCATAAGTAGAATGGTGAAGGTCCATAAGTAGAACGGTGGAGGCGTGTGTATCTCTGGCTGGTGATCAATGTTGGTGACCGACGTCGATGACTGCGTTGTGTCCGTCGACATCAACGTCGACGTGGTGACCAAACCAGGTGGCTGCTGAGTTGTGTGTGGACGTCGTCTATGTTTGGTGGCTTGACAATGAATGCAAGGAGGGCCCTTGCGATGACAGTTTGTGCAAGTGGTACGAATACCAGTGCGTTTGTTTGAGATGGACATTGACACTTTTCGGCAATCGATGACATAGAAGGAGAAACTGGACGGAGCATGCTAATCGCGCTAAGAGAAAACGTGTCCGTCTGAACGAGTCGACATGTTCGTGTCGATGTGAACATGCAGATACAAAGACATTGGTCGTGACAAGATGATCTGATCTGAACGTGCTGCTGGAAGAACGTGTTGACCTTCGCGAGGTGGCTGGCTGACAACTGGCTGCAAAGCCTCGACAGTATATATATTGGCGAGCTCCAACTGCCCGACAGCACCGAAAGTACAGGTGGTCGATTCTTCCGTCGACAGGTTGACATGCTGAGCCAAGTGGTGACGAAAAGTAGCGACAAACAGCCTCACAAACAAGAGCGAGTCCGGCGGTGCACGCAGATTTTTCTTCTTGCTCGGCTTCCGTGTCGTCTCGTTCGTGAGCCCGTCTGCATGCGCTGCAGCATGTCAGTCGGCGCGATGTCCAGCATGTGTGAGGTCTACCATCCCCATCCGCCACCGCAGCCTCCCCATCCACCGTAGCCACCCCATCCCCCGAAGCCACCCCAGGGACGTCCCCATCCCAAGCCTCCCCCACCACTCCTTGGACACCTTGCCTTCCGCACCGATGACGGCAGTAGGCTCGTTTTCCGCAGCTACATCAGCAGCAGCCTCAACAGGATGCGAATGTCGCTCGGTAGGACCCGCTGCCATCGTGTCAGTGCTGAGTGTAGCTGGTTCCAATGCAGCAAGGGCTCGGAGCGCCGGCTGGTAGTCAGTAGCTGAGGCGACGCTTGCTACAGCAACTAGCGCGGTGACGGCGAGAGCAGTGCACTTCATGGTCGATTTGGTCGGTTGGTCGAGTACTTGCTCGCTAGGTGTTGGTGTGGTAGTGCCAGTTGGTTTGTGAGTGCGATCGATGTACGAGCTAGCGAGTGGGCTGGTGTTGCGACGAGTGACTCGTCACGTAGCGTCATGGTGACTGCTTCAATTGATTGAGTTGATTGATTGCAAATCGAGTAGATGGTTGAAAAGTCGGCGCGTCTCGATCGCGTTTCCAGTCACGAGCGTGGAATAGAACTTCGAGCGAGGTTTGAATTCCACTGTAGTTTTGTCGACATGATGGACGGTTGATGGTCGTCGAAGAAGGTCGCGGAGGGTGGTAGTCCGGTTCCGTCGCTCATGAATCGGTGGTACCTGCTAGAAGACAACCATAAGTAGAATGGTGAAGGTCCATAAGTAGAACGGTGGAGGCGTGTGTATCTCTGGCTGGTGATCAATGTTGGTGACCGACGTCGATGACTGCGTTGTGTCCGTCGACATCAACGTCGACGTGGTGACCAAACCAGGTGGCTGCTGAGTTGTGTGTGGACGTCGTCTATGTTTGGTGGCTTGACAATGAATGCAAGGAGGGCCCTTGCGATGACAGTTTGTGCAAGTGGTACGAATACCAGTGCGTTTGTTTGAGATGGACATTGACACTTTTCGGCAATCGATGACATAGAAGGAGAGACTGGACGGAGCATGCTAACCGCGCTAAGAGAAAACGTGTCCGTCTGAACGAGTCGACATGTTCGTATCGATGTGAACATGCAGATACAAAGACATTGGTCGTGACAAGATGATCTGATCTGAACGTGCTGCTGGAAGAACGTGTTGACCTTCGCGAGGTGGCTGGCTGACAACTGGCTGCAAAGCCTCGACAGTATATATATTGGCGAGCTCCAACTGCCCGACAGCACCGAAAGTACAGGTGGTCGATTCTTCCGTCGACAGGTTGACATGCTGAGCCAAGTGATGACGAAAAGTAGCGACAAACAGCCTCACAAACAAGAGCGAGTCCGGCGGTGCACGCAGATTTTTCTTCTTGCTCGGCTTCCGTGTCGTCTCGTTCGTGAGCCCGTCTGTATGCGCTGCAGCATGTCAGTCGGCGCGATGTCCAGCATGTGTGAGGTCTACCATCCCCATCCGCCACCGTAGCCTCCCCATCCACCGTAGCCACCCCATCCTCCGAAGCCACCCCAGGGACGTCCCCATCCCAAGCCTCCCCACCACTCCTTGGACACCTTGCCTTCCGCACCGATGACGGCAGTAGGCTCGTTTTCCGCAGCTACATCAGCAGCAGCCTCAACAGGATGCGAATGTCGCTCGGTAGGACCCGCTGCCATCGTGTCAGTGCTGGGTGTAGCTGGTTCCGATGCAGCAAGGGCTCGGAGCGCCGGCTGGTAGTCAGTAGCTGAGGCGACGCTTGCTACAGCAACTAGCGCGGTGACGGCGAGGAGTGCTCGCTAGGTGTTGGTATGGTAGTGCTAGTTGGTTTGTGAGTGCGATCGATGTACGAGCTAGCGAGTGGGCTGGTGTTGCGACGAGTGACTCGTCACGTAGCGTCATGGTGACTGCTTCAATTGATTGAGTTGATTGATTGCAAATCGAGTAGATGGTTGAAAAGTCGGCGCGTCTCGATCGCGTTTCCAGTCACGAGCGTGGAATAGAACTTCGAGCGAAGTTTGAATTCCACTGTAGTTTTGTCGACATGATGGACGGTTGATGGTCGTCGAAGAAGGTCGCGGAGGGTGGTAGTTCGGTTCCGTCGCTCATGAATCGGTGGTACCTGCTAGAAGACAACCATAAGTAGAATGGTGAAGGTCCATAAGTAGAACGGTGGAGGCGTGTGTATCTCTGGCTGGTGACCAATGTTGGTGACCGACGTCGATGACTGCGTTGTGTCCGTCGACATCAACGTCGACGTGGTGACCAAACCAGGTGGCTGCTGAGTTGTGTGTGGACGTCGTCTATGTTTGGTGGCTTGACAATGAATGCAAGGAGGGCCCTTGCGATGACAGTTTGTGCAAGTGGTACGAATACCAGTGCGTTTGTTTGAGATGGACATTGACACTTTCCGGCAATCGATGACACAGAAGGAGAGACTGGACGGAGCATGCTAACCGCGCTAAGAGAAAACGTGTCCGTCTGAACGAGTCGACATGTTCGTATCGATGTGAACATGCAGATACAAAGACATTGGTCGTGACAAGATGATCTGATCTGAACGTGCTGCTGGAAGAACGTGTTGACCTTCGCGAGGTGGCTGGCTGACAACTGGCTGCAAAGCCTCGACAGTATATATATTGGCGAGCTCCAACTGCCCGACAGCACCGAAAGTACAGGTGGTCGATTCTTCCGTCGACAGGTTGACATGCTGAGCCAAGTGATGACGAAAAGTAGCGACAAACAG
The DNA here is from genome assembly GCA_921007115.2 of Peronospora matthiolae. Taxonomy (NCBI): domain Eukaryota; phylum Oomycota; class Peronosporomycetes; order Peronosporales; family Peronosporaceae; genus Peronospora; species Peronospora matthiolae. Next base: position 38,322 of record CAKLBY020000180.1, read on the forward strand.
CCTCACAAACAAGAGCGAGTCCGGCGGTGCACGCAGATTTTTCTTCTTGCTCGGCTTCCGTGTCGTCTCGTTCGTGAGCCCGTCTGTATGCGCTGCAGCATGTCAGTCGGCGCGATGTCCAGCATGTGTGGGGTCTACCATCCCCATCCGCCACCGTAGCCTCCCCATCCACCGTAGCCACCCCATCCTCCGAAGCCACCCCAGGGACGTCCCCATCCCAAGCCTCCCCACCACTCCTTGGACACCTTGCCTTCCGCACCGATGACGGCAGTAGGCTCGTTTTCTGCAGCTACATCAACAGCAGCCTCAACAGGATGCGAATGTCGCTCGGTAGGACCCGCTGCCATCGTGTCAGTGCTGGGTGTAGCTGGTTCCGATGCAGCAAGGGCTCGGAGCGCCGGCTGGTAGTCAGTAGCTGAGGCGACGCTTGCTACAGCAACTAGCGCGGTGACGGCGAGGAGTGCTCGCTAGGTGTTGGTATGGTAGTGCTAGTTGGTTTGTGAGTGCGATCGATGTACGAGCTAGCGAGTGGGCTGGTGTTGCGACGAGTGACTCGTCACGTAGCGGCATGGTGACTGCTTCAATTGATTGAGTTGATTGATTGCAAATCGAGTAGATGGTTGAAAAGTCGGCGCGTCTCGATCGCGTTTCCAGTCACGAGCGTGGAATAGAACTTCGAGCGAAGTTTGAATTCCACTGTAGTTTTGTCGACATGATGGACGGTTGATGGTCGTCGAAGAAGGTCGCGGAGGGTGGTAGTCCGGTTCCGTCGCTCATGAATCGGTGGTACCTGCTAGAAGACAACCATAAGTAGAATGGTGAAGGTCCATAAGTAGAACGGTGGAGGCGTGTGTATCTCTGGCTGGTGATCCATGTTGGTGACCGACGTCGATGACTGCGTTGTGTCCGTCGACATCAACGTCGACGTGGTGATCAAACCAGGTGGCTGCTGAGTTGTGTGTGGACGTCGTCTATGTTTGGTGGCTTGACAATAAATGCAAGGAGGGCCCTTGCGATGACAGTTTGTGCAAGTGGTACGAATACCAGTGCGTTTGTTTGAGATGGACATTGACACTTTTCGGCAATCGTTGACATAGAAGGAGAGACTGGACGGAGCATGCTAATCGCGCTAAGAGAAAACGTGTCCGTCTGAACGAGTCGGCATGTTCGTGTCGATGTGAACATGCAGATACAAAGACATTGGTCGTGACAAGATGATCTGATCTGAACGTGCTGCTGGAAGAACGTGTTGACCTTCGCGAGGTGGCTGGCTGACAACTGGCTGCAAAGCCTCAACAGTATTTACATTGGCGAGCTCCAACTGCCCGACAGCACCGACAGTACAGATGGTCGATCCTTCCGTCGACAGGTTAAAATGCTGATCCAAGTGATGACGAAAGTAGCGACAAACAGCCTCACAAACAAGAGCGAGTCCGGCGGTGCACGCAGATTTTTCTTCTTGCTCGGCTTCCGTGTCGTCTCGTTCGTGAGCCCGTCTGTATGCGCTGCAGCATGTCAGTCGGCGCGATGTCCAGCATGTGTGAGGTCTACCATCCCCATCCGCCACCGTAGCCTCCCCATCCACCGTAGCCACCCCATCCCCCGAAGCCACCCCAGGGACGTCCCCATCCCAAGCCTCCCCACCACTCCTTGGACTTCTTGCCTTCCACACCGATGACGGCAGTAGGCTCGTTTTCCGCAGCTACATCAGCAGCAGCCTCAACAGGATGCGAATGTCGCTCGGTAGGACCCGCTGCCATCGTGTCAGTGCTGGGTGTAGCTGGTTCCGATGCAGCAAGGGCTCGGAGCGCCGGCTGGTAGTCAGTAGCTGAGGCGACGCTTGCTACAGCAACCAGCGCGGTGACGGCGAGAGCAGTGCACTTCGTGGTCGATTTGGTCGGTTGGTCGAGTACTTGCTCGCTAGGTGTTGGTGTGGTAGTGCCAGTTGGTTTGTGAGTGCTATCGATGTACGAGCTAGCGAGTGGGCTGGTGTTGCGACGAGTGACTCGTCACGTAGCGTCATGGTGACTGCTTCAATTGATTGAGTTGATTGATTGCAAATCGAGTGGATGGTTGAAAAGTCGGCGCGTCTCGATCGCGTTTCCAGTCACGAGCGTGGAATAGAACTTCGAGCGAGGTTTGAATTCCACTGTAGTTTTGTCGACATGATGGACGGTTGATGGTCGTCGAAGAAGGTCGCGGAGGGTGGTAGTCCGGTTCCGTCGCTCATGAATCGGTGGTACCTGCTAGAAGACAACCATAAGTAGAATGGTGAAGGTCCATAAGTAGAACGGTGGAGGCGTGTGTATCTCTGGCTGGTGATCCATGTTGGTGACCGACGTCGATGACTGCGTTGTGTCCGTCGACATCAACGTCGACGTGGTGATCAAACCAGGTGGCTGCTGAGTTGTGTGTGGACGTCGTCTATGTTTGGTGGCTTGACAATAAATGCAAGGAGGGCCCTTGCGATGACAGTTTGTGCAAGTGGTACGAATACCAGTGCGTTTGTTTGAGATGGACATTGACACTTTTCGGCAATCGTTGACATAGAAGGAGAGACTGGACGGAGCATGCTAATCGCGCTAAGAGAAAACGTGTCCGTCTGAACGAGTCGGCATGTTCGTGTCGATGTGAACATGCAGATACAAAGACATTGGTCGTGACAAGATGATCTGATCTGAACGTGCTGCTGGAAGAACGTGTTGACCTTCGCGAGGTGGCTGGCTGACAACTGGCTGCAAAGCCTCAACAGTATTTACATTGGCGAGCTCCAACTGCCCGACAGCACCGAAAGTACAGGTGGTCGATCCTTCCGTCGACAGGTTGACATGCTGATCCAAGTGATGACGAAAGTAGCGACAAACAGCCTCACAAACAAGAGCGAGTCCGGCAGTGCACGCGGATTTTTCTTCTTGCTCGGCTTCCGTGTCGTCTCGTTCGTGAGCCCGTCTGCATGCGCTGCAGCATGTCAGTCGGCGCGATGTCCAGCATGTGTGAGGTCTACCATCCCCATCCGCCACCGTAGCCTCCCCATCCACCGTAGCCATCCCATCCCCCGAAGCCACCCCAGGGACGTCCCCATCCCAAGCCTCCCCACCACTCCTTGGACACCTTGCCTTCCGCACCGATGACGGCAGTAGGCTCGTTTTCCGCAGCTACATCAGCAGCAGCCTCAACAGGATGCGAATGTCGCTCGGTAGGACCCGCTGCCATCGTGTCAGTGCTGAGTGTAGCTGGTTCCAATGCAGCAAGGGCTCGGAGCGCCGGCTGGTAGTCAGTAGCTGAGGCGACGCTTGCTACAGCAACTAGCGCGGTGACGGCGAGGAGTGCTCGCTAGGTGTTGGTATGGTAGTGCTAGTTGGTTTGTGAGTGCTATCGATGTACGAGCTAGCGAGTGGGCTGGTGTTGCGACGAGTGACTCGTCACGTAGCGTCATGGTGACTGCTTCAATTGATTGAGTTGATTGATTGCAAATCGAGTGGATGGTTGAAAAGTCGGCGCGTCTCGATCGCGTTTCCAGTCACGAGCGTGGAATAGAACTTCGAGCGAGGTTTGAATTCCACTGTAGTTTTGTCGACATGATGGACGGTTGATGGTCGTCGAAGAAGGTCGCGGAGGGTGGTAGTTCGGTTCCGTCGCTCATGAATCGGTGGTACCTGCTAGAAGACAACCATAAGTAGAATGGTGAAGGTCCATAAGTAGAACGGTGGAGGCGTGTGTATCTCTGGCTGGTGATCAATGTTGGTGACCGACGTCGATGACTGCGTTGTGTCCGTCGACATCAACGTCGACGTGGTGACCAAACCAGGTGGCTGCTGAGTTGTGTGTGGACGTCGTCTATGTTTGATGGCTTTACAATGAATGCAAGGAGGGCCCTGGGGCCGTCACTATCTGCCATGGATACAAGATTGAATAAAGCGCATGAAGCTTACGCACCATTTGCCGCCGCTGGTCACGCCGAACACTTACACTTCTCGGTCCTTGCACTCGCTAGTTCACGTAGAAATTGCCAGAATTTTTCTTCATCAGCTCAATATCATACGCATCCCGGGCACTTTTATCGGAAAGCACGCTGTACGCTGCTGTCATGTCCTTAAACAAATCAGCATGCGACATCACCTTTGACTTATCTGCAGGTACAAACGATTAGAAAGTGAACATACGCATTAATTAAAAACAGCATGGTTCTTGTCAATTGAAATGCTTACCTGGATGATACACACGCGCCAATTTGTGGTACGACCTCTTGACTTGGTCGCTCGTCGCTGTCTTGTCAATACCAAGCACTTCGTAATGCGTACGGCATTCGGTCTTCAACGCCAAAAATGAAGCCCGACTACTTGCACCTGACGACTGGAATCCGCCCCGCCAGTTCCCATGATCAAAACTGTGACGATGTATTCTTGATCTTGCAACTCGAGGAGAAAATGAAGTTGGAGGTGCCGTAAAATTGCTTCTGACGTTACTCGGATGAAGCTTAAAGTCATCAACAGGACTTTTTGACCCTTGACATGCTTCTGACTCTTTCTTCGATGCTCCACTGTTGGAAGTGGAACCCGCCGACTTGGTTGCGTGGAAAAATTTTCCGTTCTTTTTTCCAGTAATTGCAACTGGATTGCGATTCTTGTACGCTTGTCCAAACAAAAAAGTACTGCTAGTCTGGGTACGATTTCGGTACTGCTGTTCAAATTGCACTTCTCCGTCATCCACTTTCTGCTGCTTGACATCGTCACACTTCTCATCCATTTTATTTGTAAATCGTTTTACCTCCAACACATCACATAATCTCGCTGACGCTTTCTTCTCAAACGGGATCTTGGTCGCACGATCAATCTTCCGTTTCTTCATGTCCACACTTGAACTTGACGACAACAAGCCCGCCATCTCGAGATCTCGTTTCTTTGGCAAGACCTTCAGTCCTCGCGCTTCCTCGTGCTGCGTCTCATGATTCTTCATCTTGTCTTTTTTGCCATTTGTACTCGCCAATCGAGCCTGTGCGTCCGACAGCACCTCCTTCTTGTCTTCGTCAACGTCCACGGGGTCCGACCACGCTAGTCTTCCCTCTTGACTGGGGTCAATTTCACCCGGACGCAGCCGTCTCGGATCATCGCTCACGACCACGCTGTTCTTCTTCTGCGCTGCGTCCAGTAGTCGCTCATAGTGGTATAGACACTGCGCTGCTGTGCGCCCCACAATATCCGCAATCGCTTGCCACTGCAAGGGCATGAGCTTGGCGTGATGCAGAATGTTAAATTCTGAAGAGCACTGGACGAGAGAACGAAGCTTGAAGAACGCTGAAGAAGTCTGCATTGCGAAGTGTAGACGACTTGTGCTGAAGAAGGAATATTTGGAAGTGAATTTATTTGTGGGTTTTGTTAAAGCTACCTGATTTATCTCTGCACTGATTTATATGTTGTCCACATATACATCATGAATCATAAATCATGTAGGTCATCCAATCATCCTATGCGTCTAATCATTGGTAAAAACTCACCGTAATTAAGCGGGATCGACTTGGACAGGTTTACGGTTCCCATGGTAGCTGATAGCAGTACCTCAACCGTCAACCCACAATACGCCCCCTCAATGCGAACACGCGTGTATGCCGAGCGCTTCCGTCAAGTCCTTGTGGCGCGGTCCTGGCAGTCCCTTCGTCATGATGTCCGCCAACATGATCGTAGTCTCACAGTACTCCAACTTGACATCACCACGCTTGACTTCATCACGAATGTGGTGGTACTTGATGTCGATGTGTTTGGCCCGACCATGGTTCACCGGATTCTTCGTCATCTTGATGCACGACTGGTTGTCTTCCATGATCTTGAGCTCGGGTCCAGACTTGTCCTCTGCGGCATCCAGAATCTCGCACAGCAATCGATGCACCCACTTGCCTTCTTGAATCGCCAGACTTAGTGCAATGTACTCAGCTTCACTTGTTGACAGCGACACACTTGACTGCTTTTTGCTTACCCAGCTCACCGGAGCACCCATCAGGATAAACTCGTATCCTGAAGTCGACTTGCGGTCTGCATGGTCGCCGGCCCAGTCTGCATCCGAGTAGCCACAAAAGTCTATCTTGTCATCAGGCTTGAAACAGATACCGTGCGACTTAGTCCCTTGTAAGTATCGCAAAATGCGCTTGACCGCCATCCAATGCTCGACTTGGGGGTTCTCCATGAAGCGCGAAACGTAACTCACAGCAAAGGCAATGTCCGGTCGTGTCGCGGTCATCAAGTGCATCAGAGCGCCTACTGCTTCACGAAACGGGGCGTCGATTTTAGTTGCTGCGGTACTTGGTATGAGTCGAGAACTGATGTCTGTTGGGCTGGTGACGGCTTTGCAGTCGCTCATGCCAAAACGCTTGAGAACATCTTCCACGTAGCGTCGCTGGCACATCGTCACGCTACCGTCGTCGTTGTCCACCAGCTCGATGCCCAACACGAATGCGCACTTCCCACTGTCGGTCATTTCGAAACGCGCCTTTAAGTCACTCTTGGTGCGCATAATCAGTTCGGTTGAGCTGCCAGTCACCAACACATCATCGACGTATACCAGCAAAAGCACGCACTCGCCACTTGTAATCTTGAGATAAAGACACGGGTCAAAATCGGAGACTTGAAATCCAATGGAGCAGACGAACTCATGAAAAGTCTCGTTCCATACGCGCGATGCTTGTTTTAGTCCGTAGATCGCCTTGACCAGTTCAAAGCAGTCAAAGTCTTCATCAACTTCGACTCCTTCTGGGATCGCGCAGAATACCTTTTCCTTCATTTCTCCGTAAAGGAAAGCTGTCACCACGTCCAGTTGGTCCAGTGTCCAGCCAAAGTACTTCGTGATTGCAACCACCATGCGCAGCGTCACGTACTTGACTACCGGCGAAAACGTTTCCGTGTAGTCGATGCCATATTTCTGCTTGAACCCTTTTGCCACGAGGCGCGCCTTGCATTTCTCGATGGATCCGTCAGCTTTCCGCTTGATCTTGAATACCCACTTGGTGCCAATGGTATGCTGTCCAGACGGCAGTTTGGTCGCTCGAAACACGCCACGAAGTTTCATCGAGTCCAACTCGGCACAGATTGCCTTACGCCAATGCACTTGATCTGGTCCACTAACAGCATCTCCAAACGTTGTCGGCTCAGACAAGTCAGTACCTTCGACTGCATTGGCACTCGCTCGCCAAAAGACTTGAGGTGTAGCATCCTCGTTATCTTCGTCACTGCCCTTTTGCTCTTCGTCCAGATTGTCTCGAGCGCTTGATCGTCGCTTCGCTTGGTGCGATTCAGAGTCATCCGGGGCACTTGCTTCTTCTAATCCGGTTCCACGACGCTCAAGAAGTGTCCGTTGTAGAACTTGTTCTTGACTGTTTGAACGGCTTTTGCGTTTTCCAGTTTGCTTGAACTGCATGGGGTGAGGCTCATCGCTGATGTTCATCGATTCGATATCCAGCGCAGTGTCATCAACTATTCCTTGTGGTAGTCTCGGCGAGAAACCAAGTGTTGATTCGTCGAATGTGACATCGCGAGATATCACCACTTGATCCGCTTCAATGTCGTAAACGCGATATGCCTTTGACACTTCTTCGTACCCCATGAATAGTCCTTCACGAGCCTTCGGATCCCATTTCGATCTCTTTTCCTTAGGGGTCAGCACAAACGTTCGGCAGCCGAAAACCCGCATGTGCTTCACACTTAGTCGAAATCCGTTGACGATCTCGAACGGGGTTTGATCTTGGCACTTGGGCGATGGTAGGCGATTCTTGATGTAGATTGCCGTCATTGCTGCTTCAGCCCAAAAACACTTGTCCAGCTTGGCGTAGTGAAGCATGCTGCGCCCGATCGTCACAATAGTTCGAATTGCCCGTTCCGCCGTGCCGTTGGTCTGATGCGCATACGGAACGGTAACTTGCTGCTCGATTCCTTGATCATCGTAAAATGCCTTGAGCGAATTCGCCGCAAATTCTCGTGCACCATCGTGTCGAACGAACTTGACCTTGTAGTCAAACTGCGTCTGTACTGCCATGATGTACTTCTTGATGCACTCTTCGCTGTCGGACTTGGCGCGCAGACTGAAACCCTTCATACATCCGCTGCCTTCATCGACGATCAGCAGCAAGTATTTGCTTCCACCTAGCGAGTCGACTTCCATTGGACCACAAGTGTCGATGTGTAGAAGCTCAAACGGATCGTAGTGGCGCTTGTTTGGGTTGCTCGGGAACGGTCGTTGAACCATTTTTCCTTCTAGACAACCTTGACACACGCTTGATACGCTCAATTTTTCTGGCTTCTTGGCATCCTTGATCATGCCCTTGGAGACCATTCTGCACAAGACATCAATCGGTGCGTGGCCCATACGCGCATGAAGGTTTTCGACTCTTGGTCCTGAAGCCGCATTCACCGATCGTTGGGATGTACGAAGCCAGTAGAGGCCATCCACAAGATCGGCCATAGCTATTACTTGCTTGGAGCCTTTGTGCGAAATCTTCATCTCGTCACCATCAAACAACACTTGAAACTTGCCGCTTTTGTTGATTTGTGGTATCGACAGCAAGTTCTTGTTCATGCTTGGGACGTAAAGCGCGTTCTTGATCTCGACTTCGCGCTCTTCACCGTTAGACAGGGTCACCTTTTCGATGATTGTCCCGACACCGTTGATCGCAGCCTTGTTCCCATCTGCAACCAACACTTCGCCTTCATTGCGCTCGTCCAGAAATTCGAACTTGGACTTGTCATAGCAGATGTGATGTGTTGCACCGCTATCAATCGCCCACATTCCAGACATGCTCTTGGTCGTTGAAAGTCCGCATTCCAGCGAAACAGCAAACGCCACTCGGTCATAGTCACAGTTGCTGTTGCCGTTGAAGCCTTGCCACTGAACTTGATTCGCTCCGCGTCCACGTGCATTGCCGCCGCGTCGAGCTCCCCGATTGTCTTCCTTCTGCTTGGTCCAGCACTTTTCCACCGTGTGCCCCAATTTTCCGCAGAACGTACACTGACGAACCTCACGCTCGGTACTGAAGGCCTTGGTCGCTTCTTCAGTTTTCACCGATGTCGTCTTTTTCCCTTGTCTCTTGATGTGCTCATTCGTCAGCACTTTCACGACGTCTTGCGTCCGCAGTTCCGCGCTGCTCATCTCCAAGTTCAGCACGACGTTCTCGTAGCTCTTGGGGAGGCTGCACAACAAGCAGATCGCCACGTCCTCATCCTCCATCTTGGCGCCGATGCTGCTGAGCTTGGCGCTGATGTTGAGAACTTCATTGCAATGATGCATCACATTGCCGCCTTCCGCCATCTCCATGCTGAACAGCTGCCGCTTCAAGAAGATCCGTCCCGCCTTCTGCGATCCGCCGTAGAGAGTCTTCAACCGTGTCCACGCAACCCATGCCTCGTCGCAGTCATCAACCACGTGATGATAGTCCGCGCTCATGTGAAGTAACATCAAGCCGAACGCAATGTTGTTCGTCTTGACGTACTCATCACTGGCGCGAGGATCGGCGAAGGTGGGGGTGGTCTCCCGGTTGACCACGTGCCACGTCGACTTGGTCAGGAACACGCCACGCATGTAGCGGCTCCACGTCGCGTAGTTGTCTCCATCGAATCTATCGATAGAGATCTTGGTGGCGGAATCTTGAGCAGAGGACATCGTACTTGGGCTCATAACCTGTTAAATTCTGAAGAGCACTGGACGAGAGAACGAAGCTTGAAGAACGCTGAAGAAGTCTGCACTGCGAAGTGTAGACGACTTGTGCTGAAGAAGGAATATTTGGAAGTGAATTTATTTGTGGGTTTTGTTAAAGCTACCTGATTTATCTCTGCACTGATTTATATGTTGTCCACATATAAATCATGAATCATAAATCATGTAGGTCATCCAATCATCCTATGCGTCTAATCATTGGTAAAAACTCACCGTAATTACGCGGGATCGACTTGGACAGGTTTACGGTTCCCATGGTAGCTGATAGCAGTACCTCAACCGTCAACCCACAATACAGAAGCTTTTCTTCCTCTTCGCGACTCCACTCAGCCAGGTTGATGGTCGGACGGAGCCACTCGTACCTATTGGTAACGGTGTTGGTTACTGATACTAATGACCATATGTCATGGACGACACTGTGTGATAGTGTGTAACGATGGGATCGACTCATCGTTTTGTTACTAATATTATAGAGTCGATATCGATAGGCTTAGAGTAGTACAACGAGACGAACTAAGGACCTAGCTAGATGATAATTCACTTTCCATTTTACCTTCTTCTAAGCTCTCCCACCTCAACTCGCTCTTGGCTGTTGCCAAAAGTCAAAAGGTTATGAGCCCAACTACGCCGGATGCGGGCGACATACTCCGCGAAGATAACTACTTCGTGTGGGAGTTCAACGCAAGGATGAGGCTGGCAAAGAAGGGATTGCTAGAGCACCTAGACGCTATGAAGGCCCCAGAAGAAGGAGACGCAAGCGCGTCAACTTGGAAAGTCAACGACATGAAGGCCTTCGCGATTGTGTCCACAATGATCAGCACAAATCTTCAGTCAATGGTGCGCACGGCAGAGACAACGGCAAAAGCATGGGACATACTGAAGACTTTCTTCCTGCGGCAAAGTATGCACAATCGTGTGCAGTTGCGGCGGCAACTACATGAGTTCAAGTTGGCCAAGGGAGGAAGCATCATGGATCACTTCCTGAGATTTGACGAGCTGTGCATGACTATGCAAGCTGTGGGACAAGAGATCTCACAGGATGAGCATTTGGTCATCCTATTGGGTAGTCTAACGAGAGACTATGACCCTATCGTCAAGATAATTGAGAACATGCCCGGAATGACACTGTTTCACGCTAAGGAAATGCTGAGACGGGAGTACGATGGAATGGCGAGGACAGAACACCAAGAAATCGCACTGAAAAGTACGCACACTTCCAAGTACAAGAAAGGTCCGCGCAGACATATGGGGAGATCAAGTTCAAGAGGTGAAAAGTTTTCGGGAAGGTGTTACCGATGTAACAAATATGGGCACAAGCGTCAAGATTGCAAGGCTGAACAAGTGGAGACAGAGCGATCTGGAGAAGAGAGAGCATTTACTGCGTCAAGTCGGACGTCAGCTGGATGGTTATTGGACAGTGGGGCAAGCAGCCACATGTGTCCCGACAGAAATGAGTTTTCGAATTTAAACTCACTGACGGACCCGATCATGATCACCATAGCAGACGGCAGCGAAGTGGAAGCGCAAGGTGTTGGGACAGTGCGCGTGCAACTCAAGACTGGTGAAGTGATCAGGATCGAAGAAACGCTATGGGTGCCGGGCCTAGACCGAAGGCTACTGTCAATATCGGCATTGTCAAAGAGGGGTCTACAAGTGATCTTCTCAGATCTGAGCTGTCAGATCAGAAGTAACACGGAAGTCGTTGCCCAAATACCAAGACGAAACAAGATGTACGTCTTAGAGTGCAGTCCGGCTGAGGTAGCCAACGTTTGCGGAGAGACATCTCAAGAGCAAGAATCAAGTGACGGATCAGGAGCGGCTGATCTACAAGTGTGGCATGCAAGATTAGGTCACCTGTCAACGAAGATGCTCAAGGGTATGGCAGGTTGCGTCCATGGATTAAAGATCAAGAAGAATCAAGGCGTTGAAGATGATATCGAGATCTGCGAAGGGTGCATCATGGGTAAAGCAACCGTCAAGACGTTTCCGAAGTCACCATACGGACACGTGAAAACCAAGGAGGTGTTGCAGTTGGTCCACAGTGATGTCATGGGACCTATGGAATCGAAGTCTCGAGGAGGATCAAGATTTGTCGTGACTTTTATTGATGATTATTCGAGATATATAGTCGCATACTATATTGAGAACAAGTCGGAAGTGACGGATCGCTTTATAGAGTATAAGGCACTTATGGAGAATCAACTGTCCAAGAAGATCAAGTGTATCAGGACGGACAACGGGACGGAATACGTCAACAGACGTTTCTCCGGTGTATGTCGAAAATCTGGTATCATGCATCAGACGACGGTACCCTATTCGCCACAACAGAATGGGCTGGCCGAACGCATGAACAGGACACTGACAGAGCGGGCTAGAGCAATGCTCAGCCATATGCAAGTGGATAAAATTTGGTGGGCTGAGGCGATGAACACGGCAGTCTATGTGACAAACCGAGTTCCATGTGCTAGTCACCCGACTAAAACTCCATTTGAGTTCATCTTCGGGAAGAAGCCTGACCTCTCCGAGATGTGTGTATTTGGATCAAAGGGATATGCACATGTCGACAAGTCGAACAGGACCAAGATGACCAAGAAGGCGATTCGATGTATTTTTCTGGGTTACTCGGATCAAATCAAGGGGCTTCGAATATGGGATGAAGATGCCAAGAGGGTGACGCACACGAGATCGGCTAAATTCGATGAGAGACCACCACTTCAGTACGTGCAACGTTACAGCAGATCAAGTGACCAAGAGTTTCGCGCTGTTCATGACGAAGACACTGTTTCTATCGATTTAGAACAGCCACGAGTCACGAAAGACATGGACATAGCAATGGAGGACAGTCACAGTGTTCAAGAAGAGAGTCACATGCAAGACAGGCGTACAACAACGATGGCTCTACCATCAAGATGCAGTAGCAAGATGCCTGAACACGTGGGTTCCAATGCTGACGATCCAATGTTTGAAATTGATGATGTGACGATGATTGAAGAAGATCAAGAATCGGCTGAAGACGTGTCAAGACAAGGACAGATGGTGATACGACCAAGTCGACAGACAAGTATTCAAGCATCGCAAGAAACCGCGATGGTTCCACTAGAATCGGTTCAACATGGACAATCTCAAGCGTTAATACCAGTGAATGGTGCTGATGAGGACTTTTATGACGGCTCAGAAGTGTGTCAAGAAAAAGGCACAAAGAGACTACGTATTGGGTATGAGCAAGCATGTGCAGCGTTCGAGACCCCAACGACATACGAAGAAGCTCTTAAGTCACCTCGTCGTGATAATTGGTACAAGGCCATTCAAGCTGAGCTCAAGGCATTAGAGGAAAAGGACACCTGGACTGTTCAAACACAGCGTCCAAACCAGAAAGTGATTGGAACCAAGTGGGTGTTCGCACTCAAACGAAACGAGCTGGGTGAGATTATTCGATACAAGGCACGTCTTGTAGCACTTGGCTACAGGCAGACGTATGGAGTTGACTACATGGAGACATATTCACCTGTGGCAAACCTCAACTCAATACGGGTGTTTTTGGCGGTGTGCTGTCAAAAGGGGATGTTGATTCATCAATATGATGTCGACACTGCGTTTCTGTATGGCGTTTTGGAAGAAGAGGTATACGTATACCCTCCTCTGGGTGTTCGTGCAGAACATAATCAAGTGCTTAAGCTGAATCGCAGTCTGTATGGGCTGAAACAAGCGGCCGCTACATGGTACAAGACAATTTCGTGTGTGTTTGTGGAGATGGGGTTCTTTTCATGCGTGGCAGACTCATGCATTTTCGTCAAAGAGACCAAGGGCTCGTGGATTTACGCTGCATTATATGTGGACGACCTTCTAATTGGGGCTGAATCTACTGGAGTGATGGAAGATGTGGCAGCTCAACTATCAAGTCGTTTCCAGTTGAAGATACTAGGGGGTGTTCGATACGTTCTTGGAATCGAAGTCAAGTACCTGCGCAACAATCGACGTCTGAAGATCAGTCAAGGATCGTGTATATCAAGAATGGTCGAGAAATTTAATCAAGTTGATGCGAAAGCAGTGTCAAATCCAAGTGTTGAAGGGCAAGCGATGGTCAAGATGGACAAAGCTGACACAAGAATGAAGAATCGACCGTATCGATCGTTAGTGGGGTCGTTGTTGTATGTGGCAACAGGCACACGACCAGATATTGCGTATACAGTATGTCAGCTGAGTCGTCATTTGGAATTTCCACATGAAGAGCACTGGAATGCAGCGATTCGAGTGTTGCGATATCTGAAGACGACGCAGAGCAAAGGAATTTGTTATGAAGGAGTTTCAGGCAATCTTCAGCTGAGCGCGTACACCGATGCAGACTGGGCAAGTAACAAGTGGAATCGCAGATCGATTTCGGGAGTTTTTATCATGATTAATGGCGCACCTGTGATTTTCAAGTCGAAGATGCAGCAGAGCGTGGCACTGAGCACGGCAGAAGCAGAGTATATGGCTCTTTCTTTATGTGTGCAGGAGGTTCTGTGGACAAGAAGTCTACTCAAGGAGATGCAAGTGCAGATTAACTATGCTGTCAAGATTCACGAAGACAACCAGAGTGCAATCGCTATCGCTAAGAACGACGGCTATCAAAGTCGAGCGAAACATATCGACATCAGATACCATTTTGTGCGCGAACAGGTGAAAGACAAGATTATCGACCTGCAGTATACTGAAACCAAGTCACAGCTGGCAGATTTTCTGACCAAACCGATTTCGACAAAGAAGTTCGAGTCGCTGCTGGACAAGGCCAGGATCAGAGACTTCTAGTCGAGGGGGAGTATTGGTAACGGTGTTGGTTACTGATACTAATGACCATATGTCATGGACGACACTGTGTGATAGTGTGTAACGATGGGATCGACTCATCGTTTTGTTACTAATATTATAGAGTCGATATCGATAGGCTTAGAGTAGTACAACGAGACGAACTAAGGACCTAGCTAGATGATAATTCACTTTCCATTTTACCTTCTTCTAAGCTCTCCCACCTCAACTCGCTCTTGGCTGTTGCCAAAAGTCAAAAGTACCACCGCGCTATACACTGCTTGATCGACTTGCGCGGGAGCAGAGATGCCACGCGCGCCCACTTGCTCGTACCGTACCTCTCCACAGCCTTTTTGAGGGTCTCATCCTCGTTTTTTTTTCACCCGCCGCCCTTGATCAACGTCCGCATCGACACCATAAGTCTTGTAAACAGAGACAAAGAGAGAGAGAGAGATAGAGAGAGAGAGTGGAGTACAGCGTCTATTTGTCCAAACTTAAATAGCGTTGACCACAAACTAGACGTTCGCAGTAGTTTATATGTGAAGTTGGCATATAGTTGGTGTGCACTTGGCGTAGAGGATCTTTTGACCTGAAGTTTGTCACAGCAGAGTGCGGCCGGACGCTGCAGCTACAGCCGGAGCTCGTGGAGCGCACTAGACGCACGGTCAAGGAGCTACGGTAAAGGCGAAGGGCGTGCATGCAGATCAGGCGGCATTTCTGGCCGCGCATGCTGCGAGTCTTGGGGATCTTGCTGCGCGAATGACGTGTGTAACTTTGGCAAAGTGCTTCAAAGACCTGCACAAGTGGGGCCAGTCGCTGGTGTGTGAGAGACGCGACGTGATGATGGTCAGGCTGAAGCAGGGATACGGGCGGTCGCGATGTAGGTCCATGACCTGGCGGTTACACCCATAAAGGTACACAGACGGGAGAGAAGACGGAAACTGGCGGGCTCATCTAAAGATTATTCAATAAACATGACGTTGCGGTGGGTTGCTTTGCTGGGCAGAATCTGTCGGGAGAACTAGTTAAGTCTGTAAAGATTGAGATGAAGCAGCAGATCGAGTTTGAAGAGGCAAAGGTACGTGTAGGCGAGTTGGAAGTCATCTCTATAAAGAAGATCCGTGAGTGAATTCTCTGGCACTACCACACCAACACCTAGCGAGCAAGTACTCGACCAACCGACCAAATCGACCATGAAGTGCACTGCTCTCGCCGTCACCGCGCTAGTTGCTGTAGCAAGCGTCGCCTCAGCTACTGACTACCAGCCGGCGCTCCGAGCCCTTGCTGCATCGGAACCAGCTACACCCAGCACTGACACGATGGCAGCGGGTCCTACCGAGCGACATTCGCATCCTGTTGAGGCTGCTGCTGATGTAGCTGCGGAAAAAGAGCCTACTGCCGTCATCGGTGCGGAAGGCAAGGTGTCCAAGGAGTGGTGGGGAGGCTTGGGATGGGGACGTCCCTGGGGTGGCTTCGGAGGATGGGGTGGCTACGGTGGATGGGGAGGCTGCGGTGGCGGATGGGGATGGTAGACCTCACACATGCTGGACATCGCGCCGACTGACATGCTGCAGCGCATGCAGACGGGCTCACGAACGAGACGACACGGAAGCCGAGCAAGAAGAAAAATCTGCGTGCACTGCCGGACTCGCTCTTGTTTGTGAGGCTGTTTGTCGCTACTTTTCGTCATCACTTGGCTCAGCATGTCAACCTGTCGACGGAAGAATCGACCATCTGTACTGTCGGTGCTGTCGGGCAGTTGGAGCTCGCCAATATATATACTGTCGAGGCTTTGCAGCCAGTTGTCAGCCAGCCACCTCGCAAAGGTCAACACCTTCTTCCAGCAGCACGTTCTTCCAGCAGCACGTTCAGATCAGATCATCTTGTCACGACCAATGTCTTTGTATCTGCATGTTCACATCGACACGAACATGTCGACTCGTTCAGACGGACACGTTTTCTCTTAGCGCGATTAGCATGCTCCGTCCAGTCTCTCCTTCTATGTCATCGATTGCCGAAAAGTGTCAATGTCCATCTCAAACAAACGCACTGGTATTCGTACCACTTGCACAAACTGTCATCGCAAGGGCCCTCCTTGCATTCATTGTCAAGCCACCAAACATAGACGACGTCCACACACAACTCAGCAGCCACCTGGTTTGGTCACCACGTCGACGTTGATGTCGACGGACACAACGCAGTCATCGACGTCCGTCACCAACATTGATCACCAGCCAGAGATACACACGCCTCCACCGTTCTACTTATGGACCTTCACCATTCTACTTATGGTTGTCTTCTAGCAGGTACCACCGATTCATGAGCGACGGAACCGAACTACCACCCTCCGCGACCTTCTTCGACGACCATCAACCGTCCATCATGTCGACAAAACTACTGTGGAATTCAAACCTCGCTCGAAGTTCTATTCCACGCTCGTGACTGGAAACGCGATCGAGACGCGCCGACTTTTCAACCATCTACTCGATTTGCAATCAATCAACTCAATCAATTGAAGCAGTCACCATGACGCTACGTGACGAGTCACTCGTCGCAACACCAGCCCACTCGCTAGCTCGTACATCGATAGCACTCACAAACCAATTGGCACTACCACACCAACACCTAGCGAGCAAGTACTCGACCAACCGACCAAATCGACCATGAAGTGCACTGCTCTCGCCGTCACCGCGCTAGTTGCTGTAGCAAGCGTCGCCTCAGCTACTGACTACCAGCCGGCGCTCCGAGCCCTTGCTGCATTGGAACCAGCTACACTCAGCACCGACACGACGGCAGCGGGTCCTACCAAGCGACATTCGCATCCTGTTGAGGCTGCTGTTGATGTAGCTGCGGAAAACGAGCCTACTGCCGTCATCGGTGTGGAAGGCAAGAAGTCCAAGGAGTGGTGGGGAGGCTTGGGATGGGGACGTCCCTGGGGTGGCTTCGGGGGATGGGGTGGCTACGGTGGATGGGGAGGCTACGGTGGCGGATGGGGATGGTAGACCTCACACATGCTGGACATCGCGCCGACTGACATGCTGCAGCGCATACAGACGGGCTCACGAACGAGACGACACGGAAGCCGAGCAAGAAGAAAAATCTGCGTGCACCGCCGGACTCGCTCTTGTTTGTGAGGCTGTTTGTCGCTACTTTTCGTCACCACTTGGCTCAGCATGTTAACCTGTCGACGGAAGGATCGACCATCTGTACTGTCGGTGCTGTCGGGCAGTTGGAGCTCGCCAATGTACATACTGTTGAGGCTTTGCAGCCAGTTGTCAGCCAGCCACCTCGCGAAGGTCAACACCTTCTTCCAGCAGCACGTTCTTCCAGCAGCACGTTCAGATCAGATCATCTTGTCACGACCAATGTCTTTGTATCTGCATGTTCACATCGACACGAACATGTCGACTCGTTCAGACGGACACGTTTTCTCTTAGCGCGATTAGCATGCTCCGTCCAGTCTCTCCTTCTGTGTCATCGATTGCCGAAAAGTGTCAATGTCCATCTCAAACAAACGCACTGGTATTCGTACCACTTGCACAAACTGTCATCGCAAGGGCCCTCCTTGCATTCATTGTCAAGCCACCAAACATAGACGACGTCCACACACAACTCAGCAGCCACCTGGTTTGATCACCACGTCGACGTTGATGTCGACGGACACAACGCAGTCATCGACGTCGGTCACCAACATTGATCACCAGCCAGAGATACACACGCCTCCACCGTTCTGCTTATGGACCTTCACCATTCTACTTATGGTTGTCTTCTAGCAGGTACCACCGATGCATGAGCGACGGAACCGGACTACCACCCTCCGCGACCTTCTTCGACGACCATCAACCGTCCATCATGTCGACAAAACTACAGTGGAATTCAAACCTCGCTCGAAGTTCTATTCCACGCTCGTGACTGGAAACGCGATCGAGACGCGCCGACTTTTCAACCATCTACTCGATTTGCAATCAATCAACTCAATCAATTGAAGCAGTCACCATGACGCTACGTGACGAGTCACTCGTCGCAACACCAGCCCACTCGCTAGCTCGTACATCGATCGCACTCACAAACCAATTGGCACTACCACACCAACACCTAGCGAGCAAGTACTCGACCAACCGACCAAATCGACCATGAAGTGCACTGCTCTCGCCGTCACCGCGCTAGTTGCTGTAGCAAGCGTCGCCTCAGCTACTGACTACCAGCCGGCGCTCCGAGCCCTTGCTGCATTGGAACCAGCTACACTCAGCACTGACACGACGGCAGCGGGTCCTACCAAGCGACATTCGCATCCTGTTGAGGCTGCTGCTGATGTAGCTGCGGAAAACGAGCCTACTGCCGTCATCGGTGTGGAAGGCAAGAAGTCCAAGGAGTGGTGGGGAGGCTTGGGATGGGGACGTCCCTGGGGTGGCTTCGGGGGATGGGGTGGCTACGGTGGATGGGGAGGCTACGGTGGCGGATGGGGATGGTAGACCTCACACATGCTGGACATCGCGCCGACTGACATGCTGCAGCGCATACAGACGGGCTCACGAACGAGACGACACGGAAGCCGAGCAAGAAGAAAAATCTGCGTGCACCGCCGGACTCGCTCTTGTTTGTGAGGCTGTTTGTCGCTACTTTTCGTCACCACTTGGCTCAGCATGTTAACCTGTCGACGGAAGGATCGACCATCTGTACTGTCGGTGCTGTCGGGCAGTTGGAGCTCGCCAATGTACATACTGTTGAGGCTTTGCAGCCAGTTGTCAGCCAGCCACCTCGCGAAGGTCAACACCTTCTTCCAGCAGCACGTTCTTCCAGCAGCACGTTCAGATCAGATCATCTTGTCACGACCAATGTCTTTGTATCTGCATGTTCACATCGACACGAACATGTCGACTCGTTCAGACGGACACGTTTTCTCTTAGCGCGATTAGCATGCTCCGTCCAGTCTCTCCTTCTGTGTCATCGATTGCCGAAAAGTGTCAATGTCCATCTCAAACAAACGCACTGGTATTCGTACCACTTGCACAAACTGTCATCGCAAGGGCCCTCCTTGCATTCATTGTCAAGCCACCAAACATAGACGACGTCCACACACAACTCAGCAGCCACCTGGTTTGATCACCACGTCGACGTTGATGTCGACGGACACAACGCAGTCATCGACGTCGGTCACCAACATTGATCACCAGCCAGAGATACACACGCCTCCACCGTTCTGCTTATGGACCTTCACCATTCTACTTATGGTTGTCTTCTAGCAGGTACCACCGATGCATGAGCGACGGAACCGGACTACCACCCTCCGCGACCTTCTTCGACGACCATCAACCGTCCATCATGTCGACAAAACTACAGTGGAATTCAAACCTCGCTCGAAGTTCTATTCCACGCTCGTGACTGGAAACGCGATCGAGACGCGCCGACTTTTCAACCATCTACTCGATTTGCAATCAATCAACTCAATCAATTGAAGCAGTCACCATGACGCTACGTGACGAGTCACTCGTCGCAACACCAGCCCACTCGCTAGCTCGTACATCGATCGCACTCACAAACCAATTGGCACTACCACACCAACACCTAGCGAGCAAGTACTCGACCAACCGACCAAATCGACCATGAAGTGCACTGCTCTCGCCGTCACCGCGCTAGTTGCTGTAGCAAGCGTCGCCTCAGCTACTGACTACCAGCCGGCGCTCCGAGCCCTTGCTGCATTGGAACCAGCTACACTCAGCACTGACACGACGGCAGCGGGTCCTACCGAGCGACATTCGCATCCTGTTGAGGCTGCTGCTGATGTAGCTGCAGAAAACGAGCCTACTGCCGTCATCGGTGCGGAAGGCAAGGTGTCCAAGGAGTGGTGGGGAGGCTTGGGATGGGGACGTCCCTGGGGTGGCTTCGGAGGATGGGGTGGCTACGGTGGATGGGGAGGCTACGGTGGCGGATGGGGATGGTAGACCTCACACATGCTGGACATCGCGCCGACTGACATGCTGCAGCGCATGCAGACGGGCTCACGAACGAGACGACACGGAAGCCGAGCAAGAAGAAAAATCTGCGTGCACCGCCGGACTCGCTCTTGTTTGTGAGGCTGTTTGTCGCTACTTTTCGTCACCACTTGGCTCAGCATGTCAACCTGTCGACGGAAGGATCGACCATCTGTACTGTCGGTGCTGTCGGGCAGTTGGAGCTCGCCAATGTAAATACTGTTGAGGCTTTGCAGCCAGTTGTCAGCCAGCCACCTCGCGAAGGTCAACACGTTCTTCCAGCAGCACGTTCAGATCAGATCATCTTGTCACGACCAATGTCTTTGTATCTGCATGTTCACATCGACACGAACATGCCGACTCGTTCAGACGGACACGTTTTCTCTTAGCGCGATTAGCATGCTCCGTCCAGTCTCTCCTTCTATGTCAACGATTGCCGAAAAGTGTCAATGTCCATCTCAAACAAACGCACTGGTATTCGTACCACTTGCACAAACTGTCATCGCAAGGGCCCTCCTTGCATTTATTGTCAAGCCACCAAACATAGACGACGTCCACACACAACTCAGCAGCCACCTGGTTTGATCACCACGTCGACGTTGATGTCGACGGACACAACGCAGTCATCGACGTCGGTCACCAACATGGATCACCAGCCAGAGATACACACGCCTCCACCGTTCTACTTATGGACCTTCACCATTCTACTTATGGTTGTCTTCTAGCAGGTACCACCGATTCATGAGCGACGGAACCGGACTACCACCCTCCGCGACCTTCTTCGACGACCATCAACCGTCCATCATGTCGACAAAACTACAGTGGAATTCAAACCTCGCTCGAAGTTCTATTCCACGCTCGTGACTGGAAACGCGATCGAGACGCGCCGACTTTTCAACCATCTACTCGATTTGCAATCAATCAACTCAATCAATTGAAGCAGTCACCATGACGCTACGTGACGAGTCACTCGTCGCAACACCAGCCCACTCGCTAGCTCGTACATCGATCGCACTCACAAACCAACTGGCACTACCACACCAACACCTAGCGAGCACTCCTCGCCGTCACCGCGCTAGTTGCTGTAGCAAGCGTCGCCTCAGCTACTGACTACCAGCCGGCGCTCCGAGCCCTTGCTGCATCGGAACCAGCTACACTCAGCACTGACACGATGGCAGCGGGTCCTACCGAGCGACATTCGCATCCTGTTGAGGCTGCTGTTGATGTAGCTGCGGAAAACGAGCCTACTGCCGTCATCGGTGTGGAAGGCAAGAAGTCCAAGGAGTGGTGGGGAGGCTTGGGATGGGGACGTCCCTGGGGTGGCTTCGGGGGATGGGGTGGCTACGGTGGATGGGGAGGCTACGGTGGCGGATGGGGATGGTAGACCTCACACATGCTGGACATCGCGCCGACTGACATGCTGCAGCGCATGCAGACGGGCTCACGAACGAGACGACACGGAAGCCGAGCAAGAAGAAAATCTGCGTGCACCGCCGGACTCGCTCTTGTTTGTGAGGCTGTTTGTCGCTACTTTTCGTCACCACTTGGCTCAGCATGTTAACCTGTCGACGGAAGGATCGACCATCTGTACTGTCGGTGCTGTCGGGCAGTTGGAGCTCGCCAATGTAAATGCTGTTGAGGCTTTGCAGCCAGTTGTCAGCCAGCCACCTCGCGAAGGTCAACACCTTCTTCCAGCAGCACGTTCTTCCAGCAGCACGTTCAGATCAGATCATCTTGTCACGACCAATGTCTTTGTATCTGCATGTTCACAACGACACGAACATGCCGACTCGTTCAGACGGACACGTTTTCTCTTAGCGCGATTAGCATGCTCCGTCCAGTTTCTCCTTCTATGTCATCGATTGCTGAAAAGTGTCAATGTCCATCTCAAACAAACGCACTGGTATTCGTACCACTTGCACAAACTGTCATCGCAAGGGCCCTCCTTGCATTCATTGTCAAGCCACCAAACATAGACGACGTCCACACACAACTCAGCAGCCACCTGGTTTGATCACCACGTCGACGTTGATGTCGACGGACACAACGCAGTCATCGACGTCGGTCACCAACATTGATCACCAGCCAGAGATACACACGCCTCCACCGTTCTACTTATGGACCTTCACCATTCTACTTATGGTTGTCTTCTAGCAGGTACCACCGATTCATGAGCGATGGAACCGGACTACCACCCTCCGCGACCTTCTTCGACGACCATCAACCGTCCATCATGTCGACAAAACTACAGTGGAATTCAAACCTCGCTCGAAGTTCTATTCCACGCTCGTGACTGGAAACGCGATCGAGACGCGCCGACTTTTCAACCATCTACTCGATTTGCAATCAATCAACTCAATCAATTGAAGCAGTCACCATGACGCTACGTGACGAGTCACTCGTCGCAACACCAGCCCACTCGCTAGCTCGTACATCGATCGCACTCACAAACCAATTGGCACTACCACACCAACACCTAGCGAGCAAGTACTCGACCAACCGACCAA
>CAKLBY020000181.1:0-63492 GCA_921007115.2 Peronospora matthiolae
TCAAACACCACTTGAAGTTGCCGTGCTTGTTAATCTGCGGCACCGAGAGCAGATTTTGCTCATGCTGGGCACATTATGAGCGCGTTCTTGATCTCGATCTCGCGCTCTTCCGTTTGGCAGAATCACCTTTCCACGATGGTCCCCACACCTTTGATGGCCGCCTTGTTGCCATCAGCCACCAGGATCTCGCCATCATTGCCTTCGACCAAAGTTTTTCTTAAAAACTTGAACTTGTCGTGGCAGATGATGTGTTGCCTCGCTGTCAACGGCCCACATTCCTGGTCCATTCTTGTTCGTCGAAACTCCGCATTCGAACGAAACTGCAAAACGCCACTCGATCGTAGCTGTTGCCTTCATCATAATGTCGCCACTGGACATTGTTTGCCCCGGGCGTGGCGACCATTGCCGCCGCGTGTTGGGCTCCTCGACTTTCATCCTTTTTGCTTCGTCCAGCAACGCTCTGCCGTGTGCCCCACCTTGCCGCAGTATGTGCATTGGTAGGGCTTCTTGCGCTCGGTACTGAATGCCTTTGTCGCATCTTCAGTCTTCACCGTTGTCGTTGCCGTTGTCATCTTCTCGCCTTTGTCGCTTGATGTGCTCGTTAGTCAGCACCTTGACCACATCTTGCGTGCGCAGTTTCGCATTGCTCACTTCCAAAGTTCAGAACCACGTTCTCGAAACTCTTCGGGAGACTGAGCAGCAAGCAGATCGCAATGTCTTCGTCTTCTCCATCTTGGCACCGATGCTGCTGGAGCTTGGCGCCGATGTTCAAGACTTCGTTGCAATGGTGCAAGACGTTGGCACCTTCCGCCATCTTTGATGCTGAACAGCTGGCGCTTGAAGTAGATGCGTCCCGCCTCTGCGACCCACCATAGATCTTTTCAACCGCGACCACGCTGTCCATGCTTCTTCGCTGGTTGTCGGCCACATGGTGGTAGTCGGCGTGTCTATGTGAGCAACATCAACCCGAACGCGATGTTGTCGTCTTTGACGTACTCGTCGGAAGCTCGCGTGTCGGTGAAGGTTGGAAGACGCAGTAAGGGAAATAAAAGAGGAAATGGAAGGAAAAGGATGTAAGGTGGAAAGGGGTGAAAACAAACGGTAATAAGGGAAATAGAATGGGGTATAGTAATGCAAGAGAATAAACACAGCTTGAAAAAATAAAATTTTTACCAAAAAAAACAATAAACAAACAAAATAATTTAACGAATGAAAACAACACTTGGGCAAAACAAAATTCACTTCTTGAGGGCTATTGGAAAGGGTAAAAACTATCTCCAGGGAAACTAGGCAAAAGAAAATAGAATGAAAAATGACTAACTTAAAATAAAATAACGTGTGGAACAAAATCGCTAAATCAAAAAATAGGAAAAAAAAAAAAACAACTAGTAAATGAAGATAGAAAGGGGGGGGGGGGGGGGAAAAAAAAAAAAAAAAAAAAAAAAAAAAAAAAAATGATTAAGACTGCATACACGCCAAAGGGGGAACACCTTTTCACAGTTAATTAAACACCTTGATGTGGAAGCACCT
Organism: Peronospora matthiolae; assembly: GCA_921007115.2. NCBI lineage: Eukaryota > Oomycota > Peronosporomycetes > Peronosporales > Peronosporaceae > Peronospora > Peronospora matthiolae. Next base: position 1,531 of record CAKLBY020000181.1, read on the forward strand.
GGTAAAGTGGATTAAAGCAACAAGAGTTTGCCTCAAAGAAGCAAGAACCAGAACTTGGTCTTGTCGTAACAAATGGGTTAGGTAGCACCACTTGTCGACGGCCCTCATCTCCAGGACACACGTCCTTGCTCGCTAAACCCCACATTTGAACGTGACTCAACCGCCACTCGATTGGTAGCAATTGCCTTCATCATGCTGTCCCAACTGGAGCACTGTTAGGCCCCAGAGGTCCACGACCATTGCTGCTGCGCGGGCTCCTCGACCTTCGTTCTTCTGGTTTGTCCAGCAACGATCCACCGTGTGTCCCACCTTGCTTCAATACGTGTATTGGTAGGGCTCGTACTTTTCCTCGGCGCTGAATGCCTTGCTTGCATCTTCAGCCTTCACCGTAGTCGCTGCTGTTGTCCCTTTTTCTCCTTGACGCTGGCATTGCTATCCGTCAGGACTCACAACACATCCTGAGTGAGGTCTGTGCTGCTCATTTCCCTGTTGAGCACCACATTTTCGTAGTCTTTTCGGAAGACTGAGTGAGACAATTGCAACGTCTTTGTCTTTCCATCTGCACCGATGCCGCTAAGTTTGGCGGAGATGTTGAGGACCTCGTTGCAGTGATGCATGACGTTCAGGCGCCTTAGCCATCTTGATGCTGAAAAGTTGTCGCTTTAGGTAGATGGGTCCTGCCTTCTGCGACCCCACCGTACAGCGTCTTCAGACTTGTCCACGCAACCCAGGCTTCCTAGCAGTTGTCCAGCATGATGGTAGTCCCCGTTCCTGGTGCAGCAGCATCATACCAAACGCGACGTTGCTTGCCTTGACGTAGTCATCGGACGCTCGGGTGGGTCGGTGAAGAAAAAGTCGGAGTCACCTTCACGGCTGACGACGTGCCAGACGGACTTCGTCAAAAACACACTGCGCATGTACCGGCTCCACGTTGCGTAATTCTCTCCGTTGAACTTGTCAATGGAGGCGTTGCTGGTGGACGACATGGCGCTTGGGCTCATAACCTGTTGCATTGTAGATCGGAGCGAGAAAGCGGAGCGAACGGAGCGGAGAGACGAAGAGAGTAGAGCAGAAAACACTTGCCCAATAGTTGGAAGATTCGAAAGTGATTGATTATCGGGACTTACTTTTACTACATGATTTATATGTGGTGTACATATAAATCATGTGAAGCGTCTCATCATCCTTACGCGTCTAATCAACTATGGTAATTACCGTAAGAACTACGTCGTAAATACTAGGCTGAACAGGCGGTTCGATTGGACCGGTCACGGTTACCAACACTGGTAGAAAACCGATGACCGTCAACAGCAATGAGGGCGAACTTGCGGCTGATGGCACAAGTTGGCCATCAAGGGGTGGGAACCATCATGGAAAAGGTGGTTCTGCCCAACGGTGAGAGAGCGTGAGATCGAAATCAAGAACGCGCTATATGTTCCAAGTATGAGCAAGAACCTGCTCTCGGTACTACAGATTAACAGCCATGGCAAGTTTCAAGTCGGGTTTGACGGGTCCAAGATGTATGTGACTCTCAAGAACTCACAGCAAGTGGTGGAGCCTAAGGGATCTCGTGGATGGACCCTACTGGTTTCGACGACTCAACGATCAGCGAATGTGACAACAAGTGGAACCAGGAGCCGATTTCATGCGAGAATGGGTCATGCTCCAGTCGATAGTATTTCGCAAGATGATCGCGACCAACACGATCAAGGATGTGCGAGTCCCTCTCAAGTCGGGTGGAGCAACTACATGTCGAGGATGTCAACAAGGGAAAATGGTCCAAAACCATTTCCAAAGAACCGAGACAAGCGCAGCTACGATATGTTTGAGTCGGCTTCTGATGAACTTTAGACTTCTTGGTCCGAGTGCAAAACGCAAAGTGAATATATATTTATAATAGGTACTTAGTTCGCAACTTTGAATACTACCTCTAAGCCTATTATTCGCAGTGACGTCACCCACTGACGTACCCACTGACGTCATGCAATGACGTCATCCAGTGACGTCATTTCCTGACTTCGCCCCTTACTGGTACATACCGGTACCCACCGGTATAGCGAAGCTTGGTCTTCCACTTGCTTCAACACTTGACGCAGCTTGACGAGGTGTCTTCTTCACAGCCGCTGTCTTTTCAACACTCCTCTCGACTCGTTAGCTGCGGCACCTTGGATCCCAAGTCGATCGCGAATGTTTTCAAATTGTACAGCGGCGATCGGCTTGGTCATCATGTCTGCCAGCATATCTTGAGTCGGGCAATACTCCAAAACGACTTCACCTGATTCCACCTTCTCACGCACAAAATGGTAGCGTATGTCGATGTGTTTTGTTCTCTTATGGAACTCCGGGTTCTTGGCGAGAGCGATTGATCCTTGGTTGTCTTCATACATCTTGATCGCTTCGTCGCTTGTCATCTCACCAAGTTCCCCCAAAAGCACTTTGAGCCATACTGCTTCTTTGGTTGCTTCGGAAAGCGCCATGTATTCTGCTTCTGTTGAAGATAGCGTGACCGTCCGTTGTTTCTGGCTTTTCCAGCTGATGCATCCTCCGCTCATCATGAACACATAGCCGCTTGTACTTCGTCTTGACTCAATGTCGCCGGCCCAGTCTGCGTCGGTGTACCCGCAGATACGGCTTCCTTCTTCACGTGTAAACTCAAGACCATGATTGGGCGTTGCTTGCAGGTATCTCAGCACACGCTTCAAAGCTTGCCAGTGAGTCGGGCATGGGTCGGACGAGAACTGGGATAATGATCCCACTGCAGCAGCTAGATCCGGACGTGTGGCGACCATGAGATACATGATGCCTCCGACAGCACTTCGATATGGCACGTTGCACATGGTGTCTTCGTGCTTGCATTCTTGTTCACACATGTTCTTGGTTAGCTTCAGGCCGGGATCTTGAGGCGTCTTCACTGGCTTGCTGTTATCCATTCCGAACTTGGTTAACACGGACTTGAGAAACTTGGTTTGTTGTACAGTCACCATTCCCGTCTTACGGTCGTTCTTTGATCTCCATGCCGAGAAAGTAATCGAGCTCACCGAGATCCGTCATTTCGAAGCGTTTGCTCAGCGCCATCTTGGTTGACTTGAGGAGTTCGTTGTTGCTGCTGGCCAGGATGAGATCATCGACGTAGAGCACCACGAGAATCATGTCTTGGTCGTCTCTGCTTGATGTAGATGCAGTGGTCCGATTCGCACTTCTTGAATCCCATCTTGATCATGAACCCATCGATTGTTTGGTTCCACATGCGAGGCGATTGCTTCAAGCCGTAGAGTGATCTCTTTAGCTTGCACACATAGTCCGGCTGTGTTGCATCCAGGTATCCGTCCGGCTGGTCCATGTAGATGTCTTCGTTGAGGGAGCCGTTAAGAAACGCTGTCTTGACGTCCATCTGATGTAGCATTAGGGCCGTACTTAGCCGCCATACTGAGCACCACACGAATCGATGTGAACTTGGCCACCGGTGCGAAAGTTTCTTCATAGTCAACTCCGAATTTCTGTGAGAATCCTTTGGCCACAAGTCTTGCCTTGAAACGTTCAACTTCGCCATCTTGATTCTCCTTTACACGAAAAACCCATCGGCACCCGATGGCCTTGCGACCTTTCGGAAGAGGCACGATTTCCCACGTGTCGTTTCTCTGAAGCGAATCGAACTCCGAGTCACACGCTTCTTTCCACTTGCCGGAGTCGCTTGATTCCATCGCCGACTTGAATGTAGTCGGCGTTTCCCCACTGAATCAACGATGTAGGCTGCTTCAAAATCCATTGCAGCCGCTGACACATGCTCAAGCGACGGACCTCTGTATGTTCTTCGCTTGGGACTTGAATGACGGTAGCTTTCTCAAGTGATTGAGTGCGCGTGTGTCTCTTGATGTTGCTCTTCGAAGACCTGGTGTCTTCGTTGTCATCGTCGCTCGAGTCCATGTCGTCGTCAGTTTTACCTTCTTCTTTTTCTTCGTCCTCATCATGATCATCAAACTCAACGACACTTGACTCATCGTTGTAGTTGCGCGGACCTTCATCAAACTTGTCTTCCATGAATGTGGCATCGCGACTGATCTTGATCGCTCCTGTTGACACTTCCTCAAATCGATATGACTTCTGGTGTTCGGCGTATCCCAGGAAACGACAGAGTGATGACTTGAGTCGAACTTCGCGCGTTTGTCTTGAGGCACTTGAACATACGCGTGGCATCCAAACACTTTAAGGTTGGCCAGAATCGGTTTCTTCATCGTCCACACTTGATATGGAGACTTGTCTTGGTGAATGGCACGTGTTGGACAGCGGTTTCGAAGAAACATCGCCGTCATCACTGCTTCACCCCAGTAGCTCTTTCCCAGTCCAGCGTGTTCTCATCCATGCAACGCGCACACTCGACCAGCGTGCGATTCATTCTCTCAGCTACTCCGTTTAGCTGAGGAGTATATGGGGGTGTGAACCTTTGTTGTATTCCCTGTTCCGCGCAGAATCGTGCCAGCTTGTCGGACTCGTATTCACCCCCATTGTCGCTTTGAAGGTACTTCACGCGCTTTCCGGTTTGCGTTTCGGCCATCGCAGCGTATTCCATGAACTTCGCCGCAACTTCAGATTTGCTCTTGAGCAGATAGACGACACAGTATCTTGACTTGTCATCAATGAATGTCACGAAGTACCGTTTTCCACTGAAAGTTGCCATCGACATCGGTCCGCATACGTCGCTGTGAATCACTTCGAGGAGTTTGGAGGTGCGAGCTGTAGTGTTTGATTGGAAGCGCACTCGAGTCTGTTTTCCCCAGAGCACAACCTTCACACACGTCCCACTTCTTCACCGAAGATATGTCGATGCCAATTCCAATGTTCTTCGTCACGATGCAATTGAGTCCATCGTGACCTATGTGGCCAAGCCGAAGGTGCCAGAGGTACGACTTGGTGCCCCTTGACATCCCGACGACTTGGCTGCATTTGCTTGTTCCGGCGCCACTGGAGTCATTTGCAGCTTGAACAGTCCTTTACCTTCACGGGCACCAATTTTCCACTTGGTCCCTTTCGCTTCTCCATAGCACCCATCCTTCGTGAACGTCACTGGGCCGACATCCTTGGTGAAGCGGCCGACCGAGAACAGGTTTCTGGATAACTTTGGGATGTGCCACACGTTTGTGAGCACACCTTTCTTCATCCCTTTGGGGTGTCTTCATCGACATGACAATGTCCCCACTGCCGATTGCTTGACGATTCCATCATCCGCGAGATGGACATCCACAGCGTCAAACCCCTTGTAGTTCCGCATGAACTTCTTGGAGCACGTCATGTGCTGCGTCGCCCCGGAGTCGACCAGCCAGATGTCGCTCGATTTCGCAGATGTCGTTTCACCGATCGAAAAGAGGTAGTCGCCCGGAGTCTTCTTCTTGAGCGACGTTTGCACGTTGTGATCGATAGCGGTCGCCGCTGTCTTGAGGCACGCTGTGGCCGGTGTCTCTCCGTGTTTTCTTGGATGCGCGAGGGGCACTCCGCCATCCAGTGACCAATCTTTCCGCAATTGTGGCACGGCCAGGACTTCTTCACTGGTCGCCCTTTGCGCTGATTGTCCCTTGTGATGAACGCTTGACCTTGCGAAGCTTCATCACCTTTACTTCCTTGCTCCTTCCGCTTCATTTCTTCATGAAGCAGTCGAGACGTCACGAGCTCCCAGCTAAGAGTGTCTGAGCGCGACTCCAAAGCTGTGATCAAGAATTGATACGAGTCACTCAGGCTGCCGAGGAGTGTGATCACCAGATCGTCCTCGCAGACTGGAGCCCCCCACCGCTTCTAGCTGTTCCGCCAGCGTCTTGAGCTTGTTGATGTGTTCGAGCACATCGTCGCCTTCTTCCATCATTGTCGTGAAGAAGCGACGGCGCAAGAACAGCTTGTTGGCAAGACTCTTCTTCTCGAAGTGGTCTTCCAACCTTGACCATGCGTCGCATGCACCACTTGCCGACCGGACCAACGGTAGCTGGGAATCTTCCATGGCTAGACAGATCACTGCCATCGCCTTTCTTGACTTCCTCTTGTACGTCGCTTGGTCCAACTGAGTCTCGCACTGTTCCGCCTTGATCTCACCGCTGACGACCTCCCATAGGTCCCGTTCCTCCAGCACCATCTGCATCTTGAACTTCCAGGCGTGGAAGTTAGTTCCATCGAACTTGGAGATGCGGAGGGAGGAGGCGTCCATGGCAGCTAAGCTTGAATTGTTGGCGGTTTCAGAGTCTGACGAACTTGGGCTCATAACCTGATGAACTTTAGACTTCTTGGTCCGAGTGCAAAACGCAAAGTGAATATATATTTATAATAGGTACTTAGTTCGCAACTTTGAATACTACCTCTAAGCCTATTATTCGCAGTGACGTCATCCACTGACGTCACCCACTGACGTCACCCACTGACGTCATGCAATGACGTCATCCAGTGATGTCATTTCCTGACTTCGCCCTTACTGGTACATACCAGTACCCACCGGTATAGCGAAGCTTGGTCTTCCACTTGCTTCAACACTTGACGCAGCTTGACGAGGTGTCTTCTTCACAGCCGCTGTCTTTTCAACAGCTTCATCTGGACATCTGCGGGCCCATGGAAAAGGATTCGCTCGGTGGCAGCAAATATTTGCTGCTGATCATCGACGAAGCCAGTGGATGCATGAAGGGATTTTGTCTACGAGTGAAATCCGAGAGTGAAGACTACATCCGGAAATATATCACCATGGTACAGACGCAATTCTGTAAGAAGGTCAAGTTCGTGCGACACGACGGAGCTCGCGAGTTTGCAACCAACTCGCTTCAGCTGTTCTACGAAGACGAAGGCATTGAACAGCAGACAACGGTGCCGTATGCACATCAAACAAACGGAACAGCAGAGCGTGCCATTAGGACTATTGTCACGATCGGCCGCAGCATGCTTCATCATGCCAAACTGGACAAGTGTTTCTGGGCCGAAGCAGCGATGACGGCCATCTACGTCAAGAATCGACTGCCGTCACCTAAAAGTCGTGCACAAGACCCCCCGTTTGAGATCGTCTACAACTTGAAACCAAGCTGTCAAGCACATGCGAACATTCGGATATCAGACGTACATACTGACGCCTAAAGAGAATCGACTCAAGTGGGATCCAAAGGCTCGCGCTGGCATATTCGTGGGCTACGAAGAAGTTTCGAAGGCATATCGTGTTTATGACATCGAGGCGGGGCAGGTGGTTATCAGCCCGCGATGTCAACTTCGACGAGTCCACCTTTGGACTTCAACTGCCGATCACCGATGAAGATGTCGATGACCTGGACTTCGAATTGCTGGATCTTGATGACGAAGAGCTGCGTCAAATGGGAGTACAAGCAAACAGGCAAGCGCAAGAACCGACTCAATGATGAAGATACAGCAGCTCCACGACCGCGTGCAGTGCGTCAACGACCAGGACTAGAAGAGTCAAGCGCGCCGGAAAACAACTCGTCACGCCAAGAAGAAGACGAAGAAACAGAAGGATTCTGGTGATTCAACACCGCCTGTGTTTTGGCGTGCGAGTGCAAATGCCGTTGAAGCAGCAGTGGACTTATCAGAGCCCTCAACATTTGAAGCAGCAGTAAGCGGCCCTGACCAAGTGCACTGGAGAAAAGCAATTCATGCAGAGCTCGAGTCAATGCGACTTCGCGGTGTGTTTCGTGCAGCCAAGCTGCCCAACGGACAACGCGCCATTGGCACAAAATGGGTGTTCAAGATCAAGCGTAAAGCGGATGGATCTATCGAGAAGTACAAGGCACGACTTGTGGCCAAGGGTTTCCGCCAAAAGTATGGCATCGACTACACGGAGACGTTTTCGCCTGTGGTCAAGTATGTGACGCTGCGAATGGTGATCGCAATTTCCAAGCATTTTGGATGGCCCATCGACCAGCTTGATGTGGTGACAGCTTTCCTGTATGGCGTCATGAAGGAACAAGTGTTCTGCGTGATTCCTGAAGGCGTCGAACTTGACAGTACGTTCGACTGCCTGGAATTGGTGAAGTCAATTTACGGCCTCAAGAAGCCACGAGTGTGGAACGAGACGTTCGACGAGTATGTGTGCTCCATCGGATTTCAAGTATCGGACTTCTGACCCATGTCTCTACATCAAGACTTCGGACGGGCCATTGCGTGTTTATACTGGTCTACGTGGACGACGTCTTGGTGACTGGAAGCTCGCTCGAGCTGATTGCACAAACCAAGAACGACCTGAAGACGCGGTTCGAAATGACGGACAGCGGCAAGTGTGCGTTTGTTCTTGGGATCGAGCTTTTGGAATTCGGTGAAGATGGCAGTGTGACACTATGTCAGCGTCGGTATTGATGAACTTTAGACTTCTTGGTCCGAGTGCAAAACGCAAAGTAAATATATATTTATAATAGGTACTTAGTTCGCAACTTTGACTACTACCTCTAAGCCTATTATTCGCAGTGACGTCATCCAGTGACGTCACCCACTGACGTCACCCACTGACGTCATGCAATGACGTCATCCAGTGACGTCATTTCCTGACTTCGCCCTTACTGGCTACATTCCGGTACCCACCGGTATAGCGAAGCTTGGTCTTCCACTTGCTTCAACACTTGACGCAGCTTGACGAGGTGTCTTCTTCACAGCCTCTGTCTTTTCAATACTCCTCTCGACTCGTTAGCTGCGGCACCTTGATCCCAAGTCGATCGCGAATGTTTTCAAATTTTTTTGTACAGCGGCGATCGGCTTGGTCATCATGTCTGCCAGCATATCTTGAGTCGGGCAATACTCCAAAACGACTTCACCTGATTCCACCTTCTCACGCACAAAATGGTAGCGTATGTCGATGTGTTTTGTTCTCTTATGGAACTCCGGGTTCTTGGCGAGAGCGATTGATCCTTGGTTGTCTTCATACATCTTGATCGGCTTCGTCGCTTGTCATCTCACCAAGTTCCCCCAAAAGCACTTTGAGCCATACTGCTTCTTTGGTTGCTTCGGAAAGCGCCATGTATTCTGCTTCTGTTGAAGATAGCGCGACCGTCCGTTGTTTCTGGCTTTTCCAGCTGATGCATCCTCCGCTCATCATGAACACATAGCCGCTTGTACTTCGTCTTGACTCAATGTCGCCGGCCCAGTCTGCGTCGGTGTACCCGCAGATACGGCTTCCTTCTTCACGTGTAAACTCAAGACCATGATTGGGCGTTGCTTGCAGGTATCTCAGCACACGCTTCAAAGCTTGCCAGTGAGTCGGGCATGGGTCGGACGAGAACTGGGATAATGATCCCACTGCAGCAGCTAGATCCGACGTGTGGCGACCATGAGATACATGATGCCTCCGACAGCACTTCGATATGGCACGTTGCACATGGTGTCTTCGTGCTTGCATTCTTGTTCACACATGTTCTTGGTTAGCTTCAGGCCGGGATCTTGAGGCGTCTTCACTGGCTTGCTGTTATCCATTCCGAACTTGGTTAACACGGGACTTGAGAAACTTGGTTTGTTGTACAGTCACCATTCCCGTCTTACGGTCGTTCTTGATCTCCATGCCGAGAAAGTAATCGAGCTCACCGAGATCCGTCATTTCGAAGCGTTTGCTCAGCGCCATCTTGGTCGACTTGAGGAGTTCGTTGTTGCTGCTGGCCAGGATGAGATCATCGACGTAGAGCACCACGAGAATCATGTCTTGGTCGTCTCGCTTGATGTAGATGCAGTGGTCCGATTCGCACTTCTTGAATCCCATCTTGATCATGAACCCATCGATTGTTTGGTTCCACATGCGAGGCGATTGCTTCAAGCCGTAGAGTGATCTCTTTAGCTTGCACACATAGTCCGGCTGTGTTGCATCCAGGTATCCGTCCGGCTGGTCCATGTAGATGTCTTCGTTGAGGGAGCCGTTAAGAAACGCTGTCTTGACGTCCATCTGATGTAGCATTAGGCCGTACTTAGCCGCCATACTGAGCACCACACACGAATCGATGTGAACTTGGCCACCGGTGCGAAAGTTTCTTCATAGTCAACTCCGAATTTCTGTGAGAATCCTTTGGCCACAAGTCTTGCCTTGAAACGTTCAACTTCGCCATCTTGATTCTCCTTTACACGAAAAACCCATCGGCACCCGATGGCCTTGCGACCTTTCGGAAGAGGCACGATTTCCCACGTGTCGTTTCTCTGAAGCGAATCGAACTCCGAGTCACACGCTTCTTTCCACTTGCCGGAGTCGCTTGATTCCATCGCCGACTTGAATGTAGTCGGCGTTTCCCCCACTGAATCAACGATGTAGGCTGCTTCAAAATCCATTGCAGCCGCTGACACATGCTCAAGCGACGGACCTCTGTATGTTCTTCGCTTGGGACTTGAATGACGGTAGCTTTCTCAAGTGATTGAGTGCGCGTGTGTCTCTTGATGTTGCTCTTCGAAGACCTGGTGTCTTCGTTGTCATCGTCGCTCGAGTCCATGTCGTCGTCAGTTTTACCTTCTTCTTTTTCTTCGTCCTCATCATGATCATCAAACTCAACGACACTTGACTCATCGTTGTAGTTGCGCGGACCTTCATCAAACTTGTCTTCCATGAATGTGGCATCGCGACTGATCTTGATCGCTCCTGTTGACACTTCCTCAAATCGATATGACTTCTGGTGTTCGGCGTATCCCAGGAAACGACAGAGTGATGACTTGGAGTCGAACTTCGCGCGTTTGTCTTGAGGCACTTGAACATACGCGTGGCATCCAAACACTTTAAGGTTGGCCAGAATCGGTTTCTTCATCGTCCACACTTGATATGGAGACTTGTCTTGGTGAATGGCACGTGTTGGACAGCGGTTTCGAAGAAACATCGCCGTCATCACTGCTTCACCCCAGTAGCTCTTTCCCAGTCCAGCGTGTTCCATCATGCAACGCGCACACTCGACCAGCGTGCGATTCATTCTCTCAGCTACTCCGTTTAGCTGAGGAGTATATTGATGAACTTTAGACTTCTTGGTCCGAGTGCAAAACGCAAAGTGAATATATATTTATAATAGGTACTTAGTTCGCAACTTTGAATACTACCTCTAAGCCTATTATTCGCAGTGACGTCATCCAGTGACGTCACCCACTGACGTCACCCACTGACGTCATGCAATGACGTCATCCAGTGACGTCACCCACTGACGTCACCCACTGACGTCATGCAATGACGTCATCCAGTGACGTCATTTCCTGACTTCGCCCTTACTGGTACATACCGGTACCCACCGGTATAGCGAAGCTTGGTCTTCCACTTGCTTCAACACTTGACGCAGCTTGACGAGGTGTCTTCTTCACAGCCGCTGTCTTTTCAACACTCCCTCTCGACTCGTTAGCTGCGGCACCATGGATCCCAAGTCGATCGCGAATGTTTTCAAATTGTACAGCGGCGATCGGCTTGGTCATCATGTCTGCCAGCATATCTTGAGTCGGGCAATACTCCAAAACGACTTCACCTGATTCCACCTTCTCACGCACAAAATGGTAGCGTATGTCGATGTGTTTTGTTCTCTTATGGAACTCCGGGTTCTTGGCGAGAGCGATTGATCCTTGGTTGTCTTCATACATCTTGATCGCTTCGTCGCTTGTCATCTCACCAAGTTCCCCAAAAGCACTTTGAGCCATACTGCTTCTTTGGTTGCTTCGGAAAGCGCCATGTATTCTGCTTCTGTTGAAGATAGCGCGACCGTCCGTTGTTTCTGGCTTTTCCAGCTGATGCATCCTCCGCTCATCATGAACACATAGCCGCTTGTACTTCGTCTTGACTCAATGTCGCCGGCCCAGTCTGCGTCGGTGTACCCGCAGATACGGCTTCCTTCTTCACGTGTAAACTCAAGACCATGATTGGGCGTTGCTTGCAGGTATCTCAGCACACGCTTCAAAGCTTGCCAGTGAGTCGGGCATGGGTCGGACGAGAACTGGGATAATGATCCCACTGCAGCAGCTAGATCCGGACGTGTGGCGACCATGAGATACATGATGCCTCCGACAGCACTTCGATATGGCACGTTGCACATGGTGTCTTCGTGCTTGCATTCTTGTTCACACATGTTCTTGGTTAGCTTCAGGCCGGGATCTTGAGGCGTCTTCACTGGCTTGCTGTTATCCATTCCGAACTTGGTTAACACGGACTTGAGGAACTTGGTTTGTTGTACAGTCACCATTCCCGTCTTACGGTCGTTCTTGATCTCCATGCCGAGAAAGTAATCGAGCTCACCGAGATCCGTCATTTCGAAGCGTTTGCTCAGCGCCATCTTGGTTGACTTGAGGAGTTCGTTGTTGCTGCTGGCCAGGATGAGATCATCGACGTAGAGCACCACGAGAATCATGTCTTGGTCGTCTCGCTTGATGTAGATGCAGTGGTCCGATTCGCACTTCTTGAATCCCATCTTGATCATGAACCCATCGATTGTTTGGTTCCACATGCGAGGCGATTGCTTCAAGCCGTAGAGTGATCTCTTTAGCTTGCACACATAGTCCGGCTGTGTTGCATCCAGGTATCCGTCCGGCTGGTCCATGTAGATGTCTTCGTTGAGGGAGCCGTTAAGAAACGCTGTCTTGACGTCCATCTGATGTAGCATTAGGCCGTACTTAGCCGCCATACTGAGCACCACACGAATCGATGTGAACTTGGCCACCGGTGCGAAAGTTTCTTCATAGTCAACTCCGAATTTCTGTGAGAATCCTTTGGCCACAAGTCTTGCCTTGAAACGTTCAACTTCGCCATCTTGATTCTCCTTTACACGAAAAACCCATCGGCACCCGATGGCCTTGCGACCTTTCGGAAGAGGCACGATTTCCCACGTGTCGTTTCTCTGAAGCGAATCGAACTCCGAGTCACACGCTTCTTTCCACTTGCCGGAGTCGCTTGATTCCATAGCCGACTTGAACGTAGTCGGCATTTCCCCCGCTGAATCAACGATGTAGGCTGCTTCAAAATCCATTGCAGCCGCTGACACATGCTCAAGCGACGGACCTCTGTATGTTCTTCGCTTGGGACTTGGAATGACGGTAGCTTTCTCAAGTGATTGAGTGCGCGTGTGTCTCTTGATGTTGCTCTTCGAAGACCTGGTGTCTTCGTTGTCATCGTCGCTCGAGTCCATGTCGTCGTCAGTTTTACCTTCTTCTTTTTTTCTTCGTCCTCATCATGATCATCAAACTCAACGACACTTGACTCATCGTTGTAGTTGCGCGGACCTTCATCAAACTTGTCTTCCATGAATGTGGCATCGCGACTGATCTTGATCGCTCCTGTTGACACTTCCTCAAATCGATATGACTTCTGGTGTTCGGCGTATCCCAGGAAACGACAGAGTGATGACTTGGAGTCGAACTTCGCGCGTTTGTCTTGAGGCACTTGAACATACGCGTGGCATCCAAACACTTTAAGGTTGGCCAGAATCGGTTTCTTCATCGTCCACACTTGATATGGAGACTTGTCTTGGTGAATGGCACGTGTTGGACAGCGGTTTCGAAGAAACATCGCCGTCATCACTGCTTCACCCCAGTAGCTCTTTCCCAGTCCAGCGTGTTCCATCATGCAACGCGCACACTCGACCAGCGTGCGATTCATTCTCTCAGCTACTCCGTTTAGCTGAGGAGTATATGGGGGTGTGAACCTTTGTTGTATTCCCCGTTCCGCGCAGAATCGTGCCAGCTTGTCGGACTTGTATTCACCCCCATTGTCGCTTTGAAGGTACTTCACGCGCTTTCCGGTTTGCGTTTCGGCCATCGCAGCGTATTCCATGAACTTCGCCGCAACTTCAGATTTGCTCTTGAGCAGATAGACGACACAGTATCTTGACTTGTCATCAATGAATGTCACGAAGTACCGTTTTCCACTGAAAGTTGCCATCGACATCGGTCCGCATACGTCGCTGTGAATCACTTCGAGGAGTTTGGAGGTGCGAGCTGTAGTGTTTGATTGGAAGCGCACTCGAGTCTGTTTTCCCAGAGCACAACCTTCACACACGTCCCACTTCTTCACCGAAGATATGTCGATGCCAATTCAATGTTCTTCGTCACGATGCAATTGAGTCCATCGTGACCTATGTGGCCAAGCCGAAGGTGCCAGAGGTACGACTTGGTGCCCCCTTGACATCCCGACGACTTGGCTGCATTTGCTTGTTCCGGCGCCACTGGAGTCATTTGCAGCTTGAACAGTCCTTTACCTTCACGGGCACCAATTTTCCACTTGGTCCCTTTCGCTTCTCCATAGCACCCATCCTTCGTGAACGTCACTGGGCCGACATCCTTGGTGAAGCGGCCGACCGAGAACAGGTTTCTGGATAACTTTGGGATGTGCCACACGTTTGTGAGCACACCTTTCTTCATCCCTTGGGGTGTCTTCATCGACATGACAATGTCCCCACTGCCGATTGCTTGGACGATTCCGTCATCCGCGAGATGGACATCCACAGCGTCAAACCCCTTGTAGTTCCGCATGAACTTCTTGGAGCACGTCATGTGCTGCGTCGCCCCGGAGTCGACCAGCCAGATGTCGCTCGATTTCGCAGATGTCGTTTCACCGATCGAAAAGAGGTAGTCGCCCGAGTCTTCTTCTTGAGCGACGTTTGCACGTTGTGATCGATAGCGGTCGCCGCTGTCTTGAGCACGCTGTGGCCGTTGTCTCTCCGTGTTTTCTTGGATGCGCGAGGGGCACTCCGCCATCCAGTGACCAATCTTTCCGCAATTGTGGCACGGCCAGGACTTCTTCACTGGTCGCCCTTTGCGCTGATTGTCCCTTGTGATGAACGCTTGACCTTGCGAAGCTTCATCACCTTTACTTCCTTGCTCCTTCCGCTTCATTTCTTCATGAAGCAGTCGAGACGTCACGAGCTCCCAGCTAAGAGTGTCTGAGCGCGACTCCAAAGCTGTGATCAAGAATTGATACGAGTCACTCAGGCTGCCGAGGAGTGTGATCACCAGATCGTCCTCGCAGACTGGAGCCCCCACCGCTTCTAGCTGTTCCGCCAGCGTCTTGAGCTTGTTGATGTGTTCGAGCACATCGTCGCCTTCTTCCATCATTGTCGTGAAGAAGCGACGGCGCAAGAACAGCTTGTTGGCAAGACTCTTCTTCTCGAAGTGGTCTTCCAACCTTGACCATGCGTCGCATGCACCACTTGCCGACCGGACCAACGGTAGCTGGGAATCTTCCATGGCTAGACAGATCACTGCCATCGCCTTTCTTGACTTCCTCTTGTACGTCGCTTGGTCCAACTGAGTCTCGCACTGTTCCGCCTTGATCTCACCGCTGACGACCTCCCATAGGTCCCGTTCCTCCAGCACCATCTGCATCTTGAACTTCCAGGCGTGGAAGTTAGTTCCATCGAACTTGGAGATGCGGAGGGAGGAGGCGTCCATGGCAGCTAAGCTTGAATTGTTGGCGGTTTCAGAGTCTGACGAACTTGGGCTCATAACCTGATGAACTTTAGACTTCTTGGTCCGAGTGCAAAACGCAAAGTGAATATATATTTATAATAGGTACTTAGTTCGCAACTTTGAATACTACCTCTAAGCCTATTATTCGCAGTGACGTCATCCAGTGACGTCACCTACTGACGTCACCCACTGACGTCATGCAATGACGTCATCCAGTGACGTCATTTCCTGACTTCGCCCTTACTGGTACATACCGGTACCCACCGGTATAGCGAAGCTTGGTCTTCCACTTGCTTCAACACTTGACGCAGCTTGACGAGGTGTCTGCTTCACAGCCGCTGTCTTTTCAACATATATGGGGGTGTGAACCTTTGTTGTATTCCCCGTTCCGCGCAGAATTGTGCCAGCTTGTCGGACTTGTATTCACCCCCATTGTCGCTTTGAAGGTACTTCACGCGCTTTCCGGTTTGCGTTTCGGCCATCGCAGCGTATTCCATGAACTTCGCCGCAACTTCAGATTTGCTCTTGAGCAGATAGACGACACAGTATCTTGACTTGTCATCAATGAATGTCACGAAGTACCGTTTTCCACTGAAAGTTGCCATCGACATCGGTCCGCATACGTCGCTGTGAATCACTTCGAGGAGTTTGGAGGTGCGAGCTGTAGTGTTTGATTGGAAGCGCACTCGAGTCTGTTTTCCCAGAGCACAACCTTCACACACGTCCCACTTCTTCACCGAAGATATGTCGATGCCAATTCCAATGTTCTTCGTCACGATGCAATTGAGTCCATCGTGACCTATGTGGCCAAGCCGAAGGTGCCAGAGGTACGACTTGGTGCCCCCTTGACATCCCGACGACTTGGCTGCATTTGCTTGTTCCGGCGCCACTGGAGTCATTTGCAGCTTGAACAGTCCTTTACCTTCACGGGCACCAATTTTCCACTTGGTCCCTTTCGCTTCTCCATAGCACCCATCCTTCGTGAACGTCACTGGGCCGACATCCTTGGTGAAGCGGCCGACCGAGAACAGGTTTCTGGATAACTTTTGGGATGTGCCACACGTTTGTGAGCACACCTTTCTTCATCCCTTGGGGTGTCTTCATCGACATGACAATGTCCCCACTGCCGATTGCTTGGACGATTCCATCATCCGCGAGATGGACATCCACAGCGTCAAACCCCTTGTAGTTCCGCATGAACTTCTTGGAGCACGTCATGTGCTGCGTCGCCCCGGAGTCGACCAGCCAGATGTCGCTCGATTTCGCAGATGTCGTTTCACCGATCGAAAAGAGGTAGTCGCCCGAGTCTTCTTCTTGAGCGACGTTTGCACGTTGTGATCGATAGCGGTCGCCGCTGTCTTGAGCACGCTGTGGCCGGTGTCTCTCCGTGTTTTCTTGGATGCGCGAGGGGCACTCCGCCATCCAGTGACCAATCTTTCCGCAATTGTGGCACGGCCAGGACTTCTTCACTGGTCGCCCTTTGCGCTGATTGTCCCTTGTGATGAACGCTTGACCTTGCGAAGCTTCATCACCTTTACTTCCTTGCTCCTTCCGCTTCATTTCTTCATGAAGCAGTCGAGACGTCACGAGCTCCCAGCTAAGAGTGTCTGAGCGCGACTCCAAAGCTGTGATCAAGAATTGATACGAGTCACTCAGGCTGCCGAGGAGTGTGATCACCAGATCGTCCTCGCAGACTGGAGCCCCCACCGCTTCTAGCTGTTCCGCCAGCGTCTTGAGCTTGTTGATGTGTTCGAGCACATCGTCGCCTTCTTCCATCATTGTCGTGAAGAAGCGACGGCGCAAGAACAGCTTGTTGGCAAGACTCTTCTTCTCGAAGTGGTCTTCCAACCTTGACCATGCGTCGCATGCACCACTTGCCGACCGGACCAACGGTAGCTGGGAATCTTCCATGGCTAGACAGATCACTGCCATCGCCTTTCTTGACTTCCTCTTGTACGTCGCTTGGTCCAACTGAGTCTCGCACTGTTCCGCCTTGATCTCACCGCTGACGACCTCCCATAGGTCCCGTTCCTCCAGCACCATCTGCATCTTGAACTTCCAGGCGTGGAAGTTAGTTCCATCGAACTTGGAGATGCGGAGGGAGGAGGCGTCCATGGCAGCTAAGCTTGAATTGTTGGCGGTTTCAGAGTCTGACGAACTTGGGCTCATAACCTGATGAACTTTAGACTTCTTGGTCCGAGTGCAAAACGCAAAGTAAATATATATTTATAATAGGTACTTAGTTCGCAACTTTGAATACTACCTCTAAGCCTATTATTCGCAGTGACGTCATCCAGTGACGTCACCCACTGACGTCACCCACTGACGTCATGCAATGACGTCATCCAGTGACGTCATTTCCTGACTTCGCCCTTACTGGTACATACCGGTACCCACCGGTATAGCGAAGCTTGGTCTTCCACTTGCTTCAACACTTGACGCAGCTTGACGAGGTGTCTTCTTCACAGCCGCTGTCTTTTCAACAGGTATGTCGATGATATCCTCAAGCGCTTTGGCATGGATGATTGCAAGGCAGTCGCAAGTCCAGTCGACATGAGCTCTCGACTTGTTTCAAGTGATGCAACTACCAAGGTCGATGCTCCTTTTCGCGAAGCTGTTGGTGCGTTGATGCACCTGACCACTGCAACGCGTCCGGACATTGCGTTTGCTGTGGGCTATGTGTCGCGGTTCATGGAAAATCCCCAAGAAGAACACTGGGTTGCAGTTAAGCGTATCTTTCGCTACCTACAAGGCACCAAGACGCATGGAATTTGCTACAAGCCAAGTGCAAGGATCGACTTCCGTGGATATTCGGATGCGGATTGGGCTGGTGATCTTACCGACCGCAAGTCAACATCGGGGTACACGTTCATGCTACTCGGTGCGCCAGTCAGTTGGGGCAGCAAGAAGCAGCCAAGTGTTTCGTTGTCCACGAGTGAAGCCGAATACATCGCACTCAGCTTGGCGATTCAAGAGGGCAAGTGGATTCATCGTCTGCTTTGTGAGATCGTGATGGCTGCCAATGAAGAAGGACCGGAACTCATGATCCATGAAGACAATCAGTCGTGTATCAAGATGACGAAGAACCCAGTCAACCACGGCCGTGCCAAGCACATTGATATCAAGTACCATCACATCCGTGATGAGGTCAAGCGCGGTGAAGTGAAGCTCAAGTACTGTGAAACTGCGGTGATGTTAGCGGACATCATGACGAAGGGACTTCACGGGCCACGCCACAAGGAGATGACGGCGACTCTCGGGATTCGTGAGCATTCGGATTGAGGGGGCGTGTTGACGGTCATCGGTTTTCTACCAGTATTGGTAACCGTGACCGATCCAATCCGAACCGCCTGTTCAGCTTAGTATTTACGACGTAGTTCTTACGGTAATTACCATAGTTGATTAGACGCGTAGGATGATGAGACGCTTCACATGATTTATATGTACACCACATATAAATCATGTAGTAAGTAGTAAGCCCCGATAATCAATCACTTTCGAATCTTCCAACTATTGGGCAAGTGTTTTCTGCTCTACTCTCTTCGGTCTCTCCGCTCCGTTTGCTCCGCTTTCCTCGCTCCGATCTACAATGCAACATCACCGTCCAAAAGCTCGATCCCAAGAACAAACGCACACTTGCCGCTGTCCGTCATTTCGAACCGCGTCTTCAGGTCGTTCTTGGTTTGTGCAATCAGCTCGAGCGAGCTTCCAGTCACCAAGACGTCGTCCACGTAGACCAGTATAAACACGCAATGGCCGTCCGAAGTCTTGATGTAGAGACATGGGTCGAAGTCCGATACTTGAAATCCGATGGAGCACACATACTCGTCGAACGTCTCGTTCCACACTCGCGACGCTTGCTTGAGGCCGTAAATTGACTTCACCAATTCCAGGCAGTCGAACGTACTGTCAAGTTCGACGCCTTCAGGAATCACACAGAACACTTGTTCCTTCATGACGCCATACAGGAAAGCTGTCACCACATCAAGCTGGTCGATGGGCCATCCAAAATGCTTGGAAATTGCGATCACCATTCGCAGCGTCACATACTTGACCACAGGCGAAAACGTCTCCGTGTAGTCGATGCCATACTTTTGGCGGAAACCCTTGGCCACAAGTCGTGCCTTGTACTTCTCGATTGACCCATCCGCCTTGCGCTTGATCTTGAACACCCATTTTGTGCCAATGGCGCGTTGTCCGTTGGGCAGCTTGGCTGCACGAAACACACCGCGAAGTCGCATTGACTCGAGCTCTGCATGAATTGCTTTTCTCCAGTGCACTTGGTCAGGGCCGCTTACTGCTGCTTCAAATGTTGAGGGTTCTGATAAGTCCACTGCTGCTTCAACGGCATTTGCACTCGCACGCCAAAACACAGGCGGTGTTGAATCACCAGAATCCTTCGTTTCTTCGTCTTCTTCTTGTCGTGACGAGTTGTTTTCCGGCGCGCTTGACTCTTCTAGTCCTGGTCGTTGACGCACTGCACGCGGTCGTGGAGCTGCTGTATCTTCATCATTGAGTCGGTTCTTGCGCTTGCCTGTTTGCTTGTACTCCATTTGACGCAGCTCTTCGTCATCAAGATCCAGCAATTCGAAGTCCAGGTCATCGACATCTTCATCAGTGATCGGCAGTTGAAGTCCAAAGGTGGACTCGTCGAAGTTGACATCGCGGCTGATAACCACCTGCCCCGCCTCGATGTCATAAACACGATATGCCTTCGAAACTTCTTCGTAGCCCACGAATATGCCAGCGCGAGCCTTTGGATCCCACTTGAGTCGATTCTCTTTAGGCGTCAGTATGTATGTCTGACACCCGAATGTTCGCATGTGCTTGACGCTTGGTTTCAAGTTGTAGACGATCTCAAACGGGGTCTTGTGCACGACTTTAGGTGACGGCAGTCGATTCTTGACGTAGATGGCCGTCATCGCTGCTTCGGCCCAGAAACACTTGTCCAGTTTGGCATGATGAAGCATGCTGCGGCCGATCGTGACAATAGTCCTAATGGCACGCTCTGCTGTTCCGTTTGTTTGATGTGCATACGGCACCGTTGTCTGCTGTTCAATGCCTTCGTCTTCGTAGAACAGTTGAAGCGAGTTGGTTGCAAACTCGCGAGCTCCGTCGTGTCGCACGAACTTGACCTTCTTACAGAATTGCGTCTGTACCATGGTGATATATTTCCGGATGTAGTCTTCACTCTCGGACTTCACTCGTAGACAAAAGCCCTTCATGCATCCACTGGCTTCGTCGATGATCAGCAGCAAATATTTGCTGCCACCGAGCGAATCCTTTTCCATGGGCCCGCAGATGTCCAGATGAAGTAGCTCAAACGTATCGTAGCTGCGCTTGTCTCGGTTGCTTGGAAATGGTTTTTGGACCATTTTCCCTTGTTGACATCCTCGACATGTAGTTGCTCCACCCGACTTGAGAGGGACTCGCACATCCTTGATCATGTTGGTCGCGATCATCTTGCGAAGTACATCGACTGGAGCATGACCCATTCTCGCATGTAGATCGGCACAACTGGTTCCACTTGTTGTCACATTCGCTGATCGTTGAGTCGTCCGAAGCCAGTAGAGTCCATCCACGAGGTCCGCTGTCGCCACCACTTGCTGTGAGTTCTTGAGAGTCACATACATCTTGGACCCGTCAAACACGACTTGAAAGTTGCCATGGCTGTTAATCTGTGGCACCGAGAGCAGGTTCTTGCTCATACTTGGAACATATAGCGCGTTCTTGATTTCGATCTCACGCTCTTCACCGTTGGGCAGAACCACCTTTTCCATGATGGTTCCCACACCCTTGATGGCCACCTTGTTGCCATCAGCCACCAAGAGTTCGCCCTCATTGCGCTCTGCCAAACTTGCGAACTTGGTCTTGTCGTGGCAAATGTGGTGCGTTGCACCACTGTCGACGGCCCACATTCCAGACACGTCCTTGCTCGTCGAAACTCCACATTCGAACGAGACTGCAAACGCCACTCGATCGTAGCCATTGCCTTCATCATGATGTCCCCACTGGACATTGTTAGCCCCCGCGTCCACGACCATTGCCGCCGCGTCGGGCTCCCCGACCTTCGTTCTTCTGCTTTGTCCAGCAACGATCCACCGTGTGTCCCACCTTGCCACAATACGTGCATTGGTAGGGCTCACGCTCGGCGCTGAATGCCTTGCTTGCATCTTCAGCCTTCACCGTAGTCGCTGTCGTTGTCCCTTTTTCTCCTTGACGCTTGGCATGCTCATTCGTCAGGACTCTCACCACATCTTGAGTGCGAAGCTCGGTGCTGCTCATTTCCATGTTGAGCACCACGTTTTCGTAGCTCTTCGGAAGACTGAGTAGCAGACAAATTGCAACGTCTTCGTCTTCCATCTTCGCACCGATGCCGCTAAGCTTGGCGGAGATGTTGAGGACCTCGTTGCAGTGATGCATGACGTTCGCGCCTTCAGCCATCTTGATACTGAAAAGTTGTCGCTTGAGGTAGATGCGTCCTGCCTTCTGCGACCCACCGTACAGCGTCTTCAGACTTGTCCACGCAACCCAGGCTTCCTCGCAGTTGTCCAGCACATGATGGTAGTCCGCGTTCATGTGCAGCAGCATCATACCAAACGCGACGTTGCTTGCCTTGACGTAGTCATCGGACGCTCGCGGGTCGGTGAAAGTCGGAGTCACTTCACGGTTGACAACGTGCCAGACGGACTTCGTCAAAAACACACCGCGCATGTACCGGCTCCACGTTGCGTAATTGTCTCCGTTGAACTTGTCAATGGAGGCGTTGCTGGTGGACGACATGGCGCTTGGGCTCATAACCTGTTGCATTGTAGATCGGAGCGAGGAAAGCGGAGCAAACGGAGCGGAGAGACCGAAGAGAGTAGAGCAGAAAACACTTGCCCAATAGTTGGAAGATTCGAAAGTGATTGATTATCGGGACTTACTACTTACTACATGATTTATATGTGGTGTACATATAAATCATGTGAAGCGTCTCATCATCCTACGCGTCTAATCAACTATGGTAATTACCGTAAGAACTACGTCGTAAATACTAAGCTGAACAGGCGGTTCGGATTGGATCGGTCACGGTTACCAATACTGGTAGAAAACCGATGACCGTCAACAGGTGAAGATGGCAGTGTGACACTATGTCAGCGTCGGTATGTCGATGATATCCTCAAGCGCTTTGGCATGGATGATTGCAAGGCAGTCGCAAGTCCAGTCGACATGAGCTCTCGACTTGTTTCAAGTGATGCAACTACCAAGGTCGATGCTCCTTTTCGCGAAGCTGTTGGTGCGTTGATGCACCTGACCACTGCAACGCGTCCGGACATTGCGTTTGCTGTGGGCTATGTGTCGCGGTTCATGGAAAATCCCCAAGAAGAACACTGGGTTGCAGTTAAGCGTATCTTTCGCTACCTACAAGGCACTAAGACGCATGGAATTTGCTACAAGCCAAGTGCAAGGATCGACTTCCGTGGATATTCGGATGCGGATTGGGCTGGTGATCTTACCGACCGCAAGTCAACATCGGGGTACACGTTCATGCTACTCGGTGCGCCAGTCAGTTGGGGCAGCAAGAAGCAGCCAAGTGTTTCGTTGTCCACGAGTGAAGCCGAATACATCGCACTCAGCTTGGCGATTCAAGAGGGCAAGTGGATTCATCGTCTGCTTTGTGAGATCGTGATGGCTGCCAATGAAGAAGGACCGGAACTCATGATCCATGAAGACAATCAGTCGTGTATCAAGATGACGAAGAACCCAGTCAACCACGGCCGTGCCAAGCACATTGATATCAAGTACCATCACATCCGTGATGAGGTCAAGCGCGGTGAAGTGAAGCTCAAGTACTGTGAAACTGCGGTGATGTTAGCGGACATCATGACGAAGGGACTTCACGGGCCACGCCACAAGGAGATGACGGCGACTCTCGGGATTCGTGAGCATTCGGATTGAGGGGGCGTGTTGACGGTCATCGGTTTTCTACCAGTATTGGTAACCGTGACCGATCCAATCCGAACCGCCTGTTCAGCTTAGTATTTACGACGTAGTTCTTACGGTAATTACCATAGTTGATTAGACGCGTAGGATGATGAGACGCTTCACATGATTTATATGTACACCACATATAAATCATGTAGTAAGTAGTAAGCCCCGATAATCAATCACTTTCGAATCTTCCAACTATTGGGCAAGTGTTTTCTGCTCTACTCTCTTCGGTCTCTCCGCTCCGTTTGCTCCGCTTTCCTCGCTCCGATCTACAATGCAACATCACCGTCCAAAAGCTCGATCCCAAGAACAAACGCACACTTTATTGAGGGTTACCGGTACAATCCGAACCTAGCGCGTAGTTCTTACGAGATAGTTTTTACATCGGTAATTACCTCAGAGATGATTAGACGCGTAGGATGATTGGACGCGTGTAAATCAGGTTGATTAGATGCACCATGTGATTGGATGCAGTCTAGGGTAGGCAGAAGTTAAGACCTATTAATCAATCACTTTCGAATCCTCCCTCAAGTGAGCAAGTGTTCTCTGCTTCGTTCTCTCCGGTCTCTCCGCTTCGTTTTCTCTTCGCCTCGCGCTCAAGTTACAACAGGTTATGAGCCCAAGCGCCATGTCATCCAACAACACCTCGGCCAGTGTTTCCATCGATAAGTTCGATGGGGACAACTACTCAACCTGGTGTTGCTACATGCGCGGCGTGTTTCTGACGAAGTCAGTCTGGTACGTCGTGAACCGCGAAACGTCTCCAACCTTCACCGACACGCGAGCTTCCGACGAGTACGTCAAGGCGAGCAACATCGCGTTCGGGTTGATGTTGCTCCACATGGACGCCGACTACCACCATGTGGTCGACAACTGTGAAGAAGCATGGACAGCGTGGTCGCGGTTGAAGATGCTCTATGGTGGGTCGCAGAAGGCGGGACGCATCTACCTCAAGCGCCAGCTGTTCAGCATCAAGATGGCGGAAGGTGCCAACGTCTTGCACCATTGCAACGAAGTCTTGAACATCGGCGCCAAGCTCAGCAGCATCGGTGCCAAGATGGAAGACGAAGACATTGCGATCTGCTTGCTGCTCAGTCTCCCGAAGAGTTTCGAGAACGTGGTTCTGAACTTGGAGATGAGCAATGCAGAGCTGCGCACGCAAGATGTGGTCAAGGTGCTGACTAACGAGCACATCAAGCGACAAGGCGAGAAGATGACAACGGCAACGACAACGGTGAAGACTGAAGATGCGACAAAGGCATTCAGTACCGAGCGCAAGCCCTACCAATGCACATACTGCGGCAAGGTGGGGCACACGGCAGAGCGTTGCTGGACGAAGCAAAAGGATGAAAGTCGAGGAGCCCAACGCGGCGGCAATGGTCGTGGACGCGGGGCAAACAATGTCCAGTGGCGACATTATGATGAAGGCAACAGCTACGATCGAGTGGCGTTTGCAGTTTCGTTCGAATGCGGAGTTTCGACGAACAAGAATGGACCAGGAATGTGGGCCGTTGACAGCGGGGCAACACATCACATCTGCCACGACAAGTTCAAGTTTGCAAGCTTGGTCGAAGGCAATGATGGCGAGATCCTGGTGGCTGATGGCAACAAGGCGGCCATCAAAGGTGTGGGGACCATCGTGGAAAAGGTGATTCTGCCAAACGGGGAAGAGCGCGAGATCGAGATCAAGAACACGCTCTATGTGCCCAGCATGAGCAAAAATCTGCTCTCGGTGCCGCAGATTAACAAGCACGGCAACTTCCAAGTGGTGTTTGACGGGGATACGATGTACGTCGCTCGCAAGGATTCCAATCAAATGGTGGCAGCTGCGGATCTTGTAGACGGACTCTACTGGCTTCGCACGACGCAGCGATCGGCCAATGCGACATCACTCAGCAACGCTGTTGATCTACATGCGCGAATGGGCCATGCTCCAGTCGACGTGCTTCGCAGGATGGTGACAAGCCACATGATCAAGGACGCTCACATCCCTTCCAAGCCGAATGGATCAAGTGTGTGTCGAGGATGCCAAGAAGGGAAGATGGTCCAAAAACCATTCCCGAGCAACAGTGACAAGCGCACCTACAACACCTTCGAGATGCTCCACTTCGACATCTGCGGACCCATGGAAGAAAAATCTCTGGGTGGCAGCAAGTATCTGCTGCTGATCGTGGATGAAGCCAGCGGATGCATGAAGGGTTTTTGTCTGCATTCCAAGTCAGAGAGCGAAGAGTGCATCAAGAAGTACATCACGATGATACAGACGCAGTTCAACAGGAAGGTCAAATTTGTGCGACACGATGGAGCCCGCGAGTTTGCGACGAACTCGCTTCAAGATTTCTACGAAGTCGAAGGCATCGAGCAACAAACCACGGTGCCATACGCACATCAAGCCAATGGAACTGCTGAACGCGCGATTCGAACTATCGTCACCATCGGTCGTAGCATGCTCCATCATGCCAAGTTGGACAAGTGCTTCTGGGCTGAAGCGGCAATGACGGCCGTCTATGTGAAGAACCGTTTGCCGTCACCCAAGATTCCACACAAGACACCGTTCGAGATTGTCTACAATTCTAAGCCAAGTGTCAAGCACATGCGCGTTTTTGGGTGCCAAGCATACATCTTGACCCCGAAGGAGAAACGACTCAAGTGGGATCCCAAGGCCCGGGCTGGATTGTTTTTGGGCTACGAAGAAGTGTCCAAGGCGTATCGAGTTTACGACATCGAAGCGGGGCAGGTGATGATAAGTCGCGATGTCAAATTCGATGAGTCGGCCTTTGGAATGTCGATGCTGATTTCCGATGACGATGTTGATGGCCTGGACTTCGAATCGATCGATCTTGATGATGAAGAACCGCGTCCGAGACACTTCAAACAAACAGGAAAGCGCAAGGCCCAACCCAGTCACGACAATGACGACGCAAGCATGCCCCGAGCAGTGCGCCAACGACCCGGATTGGAAGAGTCAAGTGCGCCGGATGACCTCTCTTCACGTCGAGCCAACGAAGATGAAGAAAGGAAGTCGGAGGAACAACATGACACACCGACTTCCTCCGCGTTTTGGCATGCGAGTGCAAACGCCGTCGAAGCAGCGGTCGATTTTTCGGAGCCGTCGACATTTGAAGAAGCAGTGTCTGGCCCGGACCAAGTACACTGGCGCAAGGCAATTGATGCGGAGCTCGATTCGATGAAGCTTCGCGGTGTCTTTCGTGCGGCCAAGTTACCCAACGGACAAAGCGCCGTTGGCACAAAGTGGGTCTTCAAGATCAAGCGCAAGGCGGATGGGTCGATCGAGAAATACAAGGCACGACTTGTGGCCAAGGGTTTCCGCCAAAAGTATGGCATCGACTACACGGAGACGTTCTCGCCCGTGGTCAAGTATGTGACGCTGCGAATGGTCATCGCCATTACCAAGCACTTTGGATGGCCCCTCGACCAGCTCGATGTGGTGACTGCGTTCCTGTATGGAGTGATGAAGGAGAAGGTGTTCTGCGCTGTTCCGGAAGGCGTCAAGATGGAAGGTGATTTTGACTGTCTCGAGCTGATCAAGGCGATCTACGGTCTCAAGCAAGCCTCGCGTGTTTGGAACGAGACCTTCGACGAGTTCATACGCTCGATTGGTTTTCAAGCGTCGGGATTCGATCCATGTCTCTACATCATGACTTCGGAAGGCCATTGTGTTTTTGTGCTGGTCTACGTGGACGATGTCTTGGTGACTGGAAGCTCGCTCGAGATGATTGCGCGCACCAAGAACGACCTCAAGACACGCTTCGAGATGATTGATAGCGGCAAGTGTGCATTTGTTCTTGGGATCGAGTTATTGGACGGTGAAGATGGCAGCGTGACTATGTGTCAGCGTCGTTATGTCGACGATGTCCTCAAGCGCTTTGGAATGGATGAGTGCAAGGCTTTGGCAAGTCCGGTGGACGTCAGCTCTCGACTGGTTCCGGAGCAACTCTGCAAGCAAGGTGGATGTCCCATTCCGTGAAGCAGTGGGTGCTTTGATGCATCTGACGACTGCAACGCGACCGGACATCGCCTATGCTGTAAGCTTTGTGTCACGGTTCATGGAGAAACCCCAAGAAGAACACTGGGTTGCAGTCAAGCGCATCTTCCGCTACCTACAAGGCACCAAGATGCATGGAATCTGCTACAAGCCAAGTGCGAAGATCGACTTTCGTGGCTATTCAGATGCAGACTGGGCCGGTGACCTTGCTGATCGCAAATCGACGTCCGGCTACGTCTTCATGCTATTGGGTGCTCCGGTGAGTTGGGGCAGCAAGAAACAGCCAAGTGTGTCACTGTCTACAAGCGAAGCGGAGTACATCGCGCTCAGCCTGGCGATCCAAGAAGGCAAGTGGATCAATCGCTTGCTGTGCGAGATCATGGCGGCTGCAAACGAAGAAGGACCCGAGCTCGTCATCCGTGAAGACAACCAGTCGTGCATCAAGATGACGAAGAATCCGGTCAACCACGGCCGCGCTAAACACATCGACATCAAGTACCATCACATCCGTGATGAGGTCTAGCGCGGCCAAGTCAAGCTCAAGTACTGTAAGACTACGGTGATGTAAGCAGGCATCATGACCAAGGCACTTCACGGACCGCGTCACAAGAACCTGACACAGGCACTTGGCATCCGCACGTGTTTGCATTGAGAGGGGGGGGTATTGAGGGTAACCGGTACAATCCGAACCTAGCGCGTAGTTCTTACGAGATAGTTTTTACATCGGTAATTACCTCAGAGATGATTAGACGCGTAGGATGATTGGACGCGTGTAAATCAGGTTGATTAGATGCACCATGTGATTGGATGCAGTCTAGGGTAGGCAGAAGTTAAGACCTATAAATCAATCACTTTCGAATCCTCCCTCAAGTGAGCAAGTGTTCTCTGCTTCGTTCTCTCCGGTCTCTCCGCTTCGTTTTCTCTTCCCCTCGCGCTCAAGTTACAACACACTTGCCGCTGTCCGTCATTTCGAACCGCGTCTTCAGGTCGTTCTTGGTTTGTGCAATCAGCTCGAGCGAGCTTCCAGTCACCAAGACGTCGTCCACGTAGACCAGTATAAACACGCAATGGCCGTCCGAAGTCTTGATGTAGAGACATGGGTCGAAGTCCGATACTTGAAATCCGATGGAGCACACATACTCGTCGAACGTCTCGTTCCACACTCGCGACGCTTGCTTGAGGCCGTAAATTGACTTCACCAATTCCAGGCAGTCGAACGTACTGTCAAGTTCGACGCCTTCAGGAATCACGCAGAACACTTGTTCCTTCATGACGCCATACAGGAAAGCTGTCACCACATCAAGCTGGTCGATGGGCCATCCAAAATGCTTGGAAATTGCGATCACCATTCGCAGCGTCACATACTTGACCACAGGCGAAAACGTCTCCGTGTAGTTGTTGACGGTCATCGGTTTTCTACCAGTATTGGTAACCGTGACCGATCCAATCCGAACCGCCTGTTCAGCTTAGTATTTACGACGTAGTTCTTACGGTAATTACCATAGTTGATTAGACGCGTAGGATGATGAGACGCTTCACATGATTTATATGTACACCACATATAAATCATGTAGTAAGTAGTAAGTCCCGATAATCAATCACTTTCGAATCTTCCAACTATTGGGCAAGTGTTTTCTGCTCTACTCTCTTCGGTCTCTCCGCTCCGTTTGCTCCGCTTTCCTCGCTCCGATCTACAATGCAACAGGTTATGAGCCCAAGCGCCATGTCGTCCACCAGCAACGCCTCCATCGACAAGTTCAACGGAGACAATTACGCAACGTGGAGTCGGTACATGCGCGGTGTGTTTTTGACGAAGTCCGTCTGGCACGTTGTCAACCGTGAAGTGACTCCGACTTTCACCGACCCGCGAGCGTCCGATGACTACGTCAAGGCAAGCAACGTCGCGTTTGGTATGATGCTGCTGCACATGAACGCGGACTACCATCATGTGCTGGACAACTGCGAGGAAGCCTGGGTTGCGTGGACAAGTCTGAAGACGCTGTACGGTGGGTCGCAGAAGGCAGGACGCATCTACCTCAAGCGACAACTTTTCAGTATCAAGATGGCTGAAGGCGCGAATGTCATGCATCACTGCAACGAGGTCCTCAACATCTCCGCCAAGCTTAGCGGCATCGGTGCGAAGATGGAAGACGAAGACGTTGCAATTTGTCTGCTACTCAGTCTTCCGAAGAGCTACGAAAATGTGGTGCTCAACATGGAAATGAGCAGCACCGAGCTTCGCACTCAAGATGTGGTGAGAGTCCTGACGAATGAGCATGCCAAGCGTCAAGGAGAAAAAGGGACAACGACAGCGACTACGGTGAAGGCTGAAGATGCAAGCAAGGCATTCAGCGCCGAGCGTGAGCCCTACCAATGCACGTATTGTGGCAAGGTGGGACACACGGTGGATCGTTGCTGGACAAAGCAGAAGAACGAAGGTCGGGGAGCCCGACGCGGCGGCAATGGTCGTGGAAGCGGGGCTAACAATGTCCAGTGGGGACATCATGATGAAGGCAATGGCTACGATCGAGTGGCGTTTGCAGTCTCGTTCGAATGTGGAGTTTCGACGAGCAAGGACGTGTCTGGAATGTGGGCCGTCGACAGTGGTGCAACGCACCACATTTGCCACGACAAGACCAAGTTCGCAAGTTTGGCAGAGCGCAATGAGGGCGAACTCTTGGTGGCTGATGGCAACAAGGTGGCCATCAAGGGTGTGGGAACCATCATGGAAAAGGTGGTTCTGCCCAACGGTGAAGAGCGTGAGATCGAAATCAAGAACGCGCTATATGTTCCAAGTATGAGCAAGAACCTGCTCTCGGTGCCACAGATTAACAGCCATGGCAAGTTTCAAGTCGTGTTTGACGGGTCCAAGATGTATGTGACTCTCAAGAACTCACAGCAAGTGGTGGCGACAGCGGATCTCGTGGATGGACTCTACTGGCTTCGGACGACTCAACGATCAGCGAATGTGACAACAAGTGGAACCAGTTGTGCCGATCTACATGCGAGAATGGGTCATGCTCCAGTCGATGTACTTCGCAAGATGATCGCGACCAACATGATCAAGGATGTGCGAGTCCCTCTCAAGTCGGGTGGAGCAACTACATGTCGAGGATGTCAACAAGGGAAAATGGTCCAAAAACCATTTCCAAGCAACCGAGACAAGCGCAGCTACGATACGTTTGAGCTACTTCATCTGGACATCTGCGGGCCCATGGAAAAGGATTCGCTCGGTGGCAGCAAATATTTGCTGCTGATCATCGACGAAGCCAGTGGATGCATGAAGGGCTTTTGTCTACGAGTGAAGTCCGAGAGTGAAGACTACATCCGGAAATATATCACCATGGTACAGACGCAATTCTGTAAGAAGGTCAAGTTCGTGCGACACGACGGAGCTCGCGAGTTTGCAACCAACTCGCTTCAACTGTTCTACGAAGACGAAGGCATTGAACAGCAGACAACGGTGCCGTATGCACATCAAACAAACGGAACAGCAGAGCGTGCCATTAGGACTATTGTCACGATAGGCCGAAGCATGCTTCATCATGCCAAACTGGACAAGTGTTTCTGGGCCGAAGCAGCGATGACGGCCATCTACGTCAAGAATCGACTGCCGTCACCTAAAGTCGTGCACAAGACCCCGTTTGAGATCGTCTACAACTTGAAACCAAGCGTCAAGCACATGCGAACATTCGGGTGTCAGACATACATACTGACGCCTAAAGAGAATCGACTCAAGTGGGATCCAAAGGCTCGCGCTGGCATATTCGTGGGCTACGAAGAAGTTTCGAAGGCATATCGTGTTTATGACATCGAGGCGGGGCAGGTGGTTATCAGCCGCGATGTCAACTTCGACGAGTCCACCTTTGGACTTCAACTGCCGATCACTGATGAAGATGTCGATGACCTGGACTTCGAATTGCTGGATCTTGATGACGAAGAGCTGCGTCAAATGGAGTACAAGCAAACAGGCAAGCGCAAGAACCGACTCAATGATGAAGATACAGCAGCTCCACGACCGCGTGCAGTGCGTCAACGACCAGGACTAGAAGAGTCAAGCGCGCCGGAAAACAACTCGTCACGACAAGAAGAAGACGAAGAAACGAAGGATTCTGGTGATTCAACACCGCCTGTGTTTTGGCGTGCGAGTGCAAATGCCGTTGAAGCAGCAGTGGACTTATCAGAACCCTCAACATTTGAAGCAGCAGTAAGCGGCCCTGACCAAGTGCACTGGAGAAAAGCAATTCATGCAGAGCTCGAGTCAATGCGACTTCGCGGTGTGTTTTGTGCAGCCAAGCTGCCCAACGGACAACGCGCCATTGGCACAAAATGGGTGTTCAAGATCAAGCGCAAGGCGGATGGGTCAATCGAGAAGTACAAGGCACGACTTGTGGCCAAGGGTTTCCGCCAAAAGTATGGCATCGACTACACGGAGACGTTTTCGCCTGTGGTCAAGTATGTGACGCTGCGAATGGTGATCGCAATTTCCAAGCATTTTGGATGGCCCATCGACCAGCTTGATGTGGTGACAGCTTTCCTGTATGGCGTCATGAAGGAACAAGTGTTCTGCGTGATTCCTGAAGGCGTCGAACTTGACAGTACGTTCGACTGCCTGGAATTGGTGAAGTCAATTTACGGCCTCAAGCAAGCGTCGCGAGTGTGGAACGAGACGTGTTGACGGTCATCGGTTTTCTACCAGTATTGGTAACCGTGACCGATCCAATCCGAACCGCCTTTTCAGCTTAGTATTTACGACGTAGTTCTTACGGTAATTACCATAGTTGATTAGACGCGTAGGATGATGAGACGCTTCACATGATTTATATGTACACCACATATAAATCATGTAGTAAGTAGTAAGCCCCGATAATCAATCACTTTCGAATCTTCCAACTATTGGGCAAGTGTTTTCTGCTCTACTCTCTTCGGTCTCTCCGCTCCGTTCGCTCCGCTTTCCTCGCTCCGATATACAATGCAACAGGTTATGAGCCCAAGCGCCATGTCGTCCACCAGCAACGCCTCCATTGACAAGTTCAACGGAGACAATTACGCAACGTGGAGCCGGTACATGCGCGGTGTGTTTTTGACGAAGTCCGTCTGGCACGTTGTCAACCGTGAAGTGACTCCGACTTTCACCGACCCGCGAGCGTCCGATGACTACGTCAAGGCAAGCAACGTCGCGTTTGGTATGATGCTGCTGCACATGAACGCGGACTACCATCATGTGCTGGACAACTGCGAGGAAGCCTGGGTTGCGTGGACAAGTCTGAAGACGCTGTACGGTGGGTCGCAGAAGGCAGGACGCATCTACCTCAAGCGACAACTTTTCAGTATCAAGATGGCTGAAGGCGCGAACGTCATGCATCACTGCAACGAGGTCCTCAACATCTCCGCCAAGCTTAGCGGCATCGGTGCGAAGATGGAAGACGAAGACGTTGCAATTTGTCTGCTACTCAGTCTTCCGAAGAGCTACGAAAATGTGGTGCTCAACATGGAAATGAGCAGCACCGAGCTTCGCACTCAAGATGTGGTGAGAGTCCTGACGAATGAGCATGCCAAGCGTCAAGGAGAAAAAGGGACAACGACAGCGACTACGGTGAAGGCTGAAGATGCAAGCAAGGCATTCAGCGCCGAGCGTGAGCCCTACCAATGCACGTATTGTGGCAAGGTGGGACACACGGTGGATCGTTGCTGGACAAAGCAGAAGAACGAAGGTCGGGGAGCCCGACGCGGCGGCAATGGTCGTGGACGCGGGGCTAACAATGTCCAGTGGGGACATCATGATGAAGGCAATGGCTACGATCGAGTGGCGTTTGCAGTCTCGTTCGAATGTGGAGTTTCGACGAGCAAGGACGTGTCTGGAATGTGGGCCGTCGACAGTGGTGCAACGCACCACATTTGCCACGACAAGACCAAGTTCGCAAGTTTGGCAGAGCGCAATGAGGGCGAACTCTTGGTGGCTGATGGCAACAAGGTGGCCATCAAGGGTGTGGGAACCATCATGGAAAAGGTGGTTCTGCCCAACGGTGAAGAGCGTGAGATCGAAATCAAGAACGCGCTATATGTTCCAAGTATGAGCAAGAACCTGCTCTCGGTGCCACAGATTAACAGCCATGGCAAGTTTCAAGTCGTGTTTGACGGGTCCAAGATGTATGTGACTCTCAAGAACTCACAGCAAGTGGTGGCGACAGCGGATCTCGTGGATGGACTCTACTGGCTTCGGACGACTCAACGATCAGCGAATGTGACAACAAGTGGAACCAGTTGTGCCGATCTACATGCGAGAATGGGTCATGCTCCAGTCGATGTACTTCGCAAGATGATCGCGACCAACATGATCAAGGATGTGCGAGTCCCTCTCAAGTCGGGTGGAGCAACTACATGTCGAGGATGTCAACAAGGGAAAATGGTCCAAAAACCATTTCCAAGCAACCGAGACAAGCGCAGCTACGATACGTTTGAGCTACTTCATCTGGACATCTGCGGGCCCATGGAAAAGGATTCGCTTGGTGGCAGCAAATATTTGCTGCTGATCATCGACGAAGCCAGTGGATGCATGAAGGGCTTTTGTCTACGAGTGAAGTCCGAGAGTGAAGACTACATCCGGAAATATATCACCATGGTACAGACGCAATTCTGTAAGAAGGTCAAGTTCGTGCGACACGACGGAGCTCGCGAGTTTGCAACCAACTCGCTTCAACTGTTCTACGAAGACGAAGGCATTGAACAGCAGACAACGGTGCCGTATGCACATCAAACAAACGGAACAGCAGAGCGTGCCATTAGGACTATTGTCACGATCGGCCGAAGCATGCTTCATCATGCCAAACTGGACAAGTGTTTCTGGGCCGAAGCAGCGATGACGGCCATCTACGTCAAGAATCGACTGCCGTCACCTAAAGTCGTGCACAAGACCCCGTTTGAGATCGTCTACAACTTGAAACCAAGCGTCAAGCACATGCGAACATTCGGGTGTCAGACATACATACTGACGCCTAAAGAGAATCGACTCAAGTGGGATCCAAAGGCTCGCGCTGGCATATTCGTGGGCTACGAAGAAGTTTCGAAGGCATATCGTGTTTATGACATCGAGGCGGGGCAGGTGGTTATCAGCCGCGATGTCAACTTCGACGAGTCCACCTTTGGACTTCAACTGCCGATCACTGATGAAGATGTCGATGACCTGGACTTCGAATTGCTGGATCTTGATGACGAAGAGCTGCGTCAAATGGAGTACAAGCAAACAGGCAAGCGCAAGAACCGACTCAATGATGAAGATACAGCAGCTCCACGACCGCGTGCAGTGCGTCAACGACCAGGACTAGAAGAGTCAAGCGCGCCGGAAAACAACTCGTCACGCCAAGAAGAAGACGAAGAAACGAAGGATTCTGGTGATTCAACACCGCCTGTGTTTTGGCGTGCGAGTGCAAATGCCGTTGAAGCAGCAGTGGACTTATCAGAGCCCTCAACATTTGAAGCAGCAGTAAGCGGCCCTGACCAAGTGCACTGGAGAAAAGCAATTCATGCAGAGCTCGAGTCAATGCGACTTCGCGGTGTGTTTCGTGCAGCCAAGCTGCCCAACGGACAACGCGCCATTGGCACAAAATGGGTGTTCAAGATCAAGCGCAAGGCGGATGGATCTATCGAGAAGTACAAGGCACGTCTCGCGGCAAAGGGCTTTCGCTCGAAGTATGGAATCGACTACACGGAGACGTTTTCTCCCGTGGTCAAGCATGTGACGCTGAGAATGGTGATCGCAATTTCCAAGCATTTTGGATGGCCCATCGACCAGCTTGATGTGGTGACAGCTTTCCTGTATGGCGTCATGAAGGAACAAGTGTTCTGCGTGATTCCTGAAGGCGTCGAACTTGACAGTACGTTCGACTGTCTCGAATTGGTGAAGGCAATTTACGGCCTGAAGCAAGCTTTGCGAGTATGGAACGAGACTTTGACGAGACTTTTGACGAGTGTGTGTTCCATTGGATTTCAAGTGTCAGGCTTCGACCTATGTCTCTACATCAAGACTTCGGACGGCCATTGCGTGTTTATACTGGTCTACGTGGACGACGTCTTGGTGACTGGAAGCTCGCTCGAGCTGATTGCACAAACCAAGAACGACCTGAAGACGCGGTTCGAAATGACTGACAGCGGCAAGTGTGCATTTGTGCTTAGAGTCGAGCTTTTGGACGGCGCAGATGGCAGTGTGACACTATGTCAGCGTCGGTATGTCGATGATATCCTCAAGCGCTTTGGCATGGATGATTGCAAGGCAGTCGCAAGTCCAGTCGACATGAGCTCTCGAATTGTTTCAAGTGATGCAACTACCAAGGTCGATGCTCCTTTTCGCGAAGCTGTTGGTGCGTTGATGCACCTGACCACTGCAACGCGTCCGGACATTGCGTTTGCTGTGGGCTATCTGTCGCGGTTCATGGAAAATCCCCAAGAAGAACACTGGGTTGCAGTTAAGCGTATCTTTCGCTACCTACAAGGCACCAAGACGCATGGAATTTGCTACAAGCCAAGTGCAAGGATCGACTTCCGTGGATATTCGGATGCGGATTGGGCTGGTGATCTTACCGACCGCAAGTCAACATCGGGGTACACGTTCATGCTACTCGGTGCGCCAGTGAGCTGGGGCAGCAGGAAACAACCAAGTGTGTTTCGCTGTCGAAGAGTGAAGCAGAATACATCGCACTCAGCTTGGCGATTCAAGAGGGCAAGTGGATTCATCGTCTGCTTTGTGAGATCGTGATGGCTGCCAATGAAGAAGGACCGGAACTCATGATCTATGAAGACAATCAATCGTGCATCAAGATGACGAAGAATCCTGTCAACCATGGCCATGCCAAGCTCATCGATATCAAGTACCATCACATCTGTGATGAGGTCAAGCGCGGCCAAGTCCAGCTCAAGTACTGTGAGACTACGGCGATGTTAGCAGACATCATGACCAAGGCACTTCACGGACCACGCCACAAGGAGATGACGACGGCTCTCGGGATTCGTGAGCATTCGGATTGAGGGGGCGTGTTGACGGTCATCGGTTTTCTACCAGTATTGGTAACCGTGACCGATCCAATCCGAACCGCCTGTTCAGCTTAGTATTTACGACGTAGTTCTTACGGTAATTACCATAGTTGATTAGACGCGTAGGATGATGAGACGCTTCACATGATTTATATGTACACCACATATAAATCATGTAGTAAGTAGTAAGCCCCGATAATCAATCACTTTCGAATCTTCCAACTATTGGGCAAGTGTTTTCTGCTCTACTCTCTTCGGTCTCTCCGCTCCGTTCGCTCCGCTTTCCTCGCTCCGATATACAATGCAACAAGACGTTCGACGAGTATGTGTGCTCCATCGGATTTCAAGTATCGGACTTCGACCCATGTCTCTACATCAAGACTTCGGACGGCCATTGCGTGTTTATACTGGTCTACGTGGACGACGTCTTGGTGACTGGAAGCTCGCTCGAGCTGATTGCACAAACCAAGAACGACCTGAAGACGCGGTTCGAAATGACGGACAGCGGCAAGTGTGCGTTTGTTCTTGGGATCGAGCTTTTGGACGGTGAAGATGGCAGTGTGACACTATGTCAGCGTCGGTATGTCGATGATATCCTCAAGCGCTTTGGCATGGATGATTGCAAGGCAGTCGCAAGTCCAGTCGACATGAGCTCTCGAATTGTTTCAAGTGATGCAACTACCAAGGTCGATGCTCCTTTTCGCGAAGCTGTTGGTGCGTTGATGCACCTGACCACTGCAACGCGTCCGGACATTGCGTTTGCTGTGGGCTATGTGTCGCGGTTCATGGAAAATCCCCAAGAAGAACACTGGGTTGCAGTTAAGCGTATCTTTCGCTACCTACAAGGCACCAAGACGCATGGAATTTGCTACAAGCCAAGTGCAAGGATCGACTTCCGTGGATATTCGGATGCGGATTGGGCTGGTGATCTTACCGACCGCAAGTCAACATCGGGGTACACGTTCATGCTACTCGGTGCGCCAGTCAGTTGGGGCAGCAAGAAGCAGCCAAGTGTTTCGTTGTCCACGAGTGAAGCCGAATACATCGCACTCAGCTTGGCGATTCAAGAGGGCAAGTGGATTCATCGTCTGCTTTGTGAGATCGTGATGGCTGCCAATGAAGAAGGACCGGAACTCATGATCCATGAAGACAATCAGTCGTGTATCAAGATGACGAAGAACCCAGTCAACCACGGCCGTGCCAAGCACATTGATATCAAGTACCATCACATCCGTGATGAGGTCAAGCGCGGTGAAGTGAAGCTCAAGTACTGTGAAACTGCGGTGATGTTAGCGGACATCATGACGAAGGGACTTCACGGGCCACGCCACAAGGAGACGACGGCGGCTCTCGGGATTTGTGCGTGTTCGCATTGAGGGGGTGTGTTGACGGTCATCGGTTTCCTACCGGTATTGGTAACTGTGACCGGTCCAATCCCAACCACCTGTTCAGCCTAGTATTTACGACGTAGTTCTTACGGTAATTACCATATTTGATTATGTAAGAAGTAGGAGTTAAGTAAAGTAAATAACTTGTATATTACCGCGCACCAGACGCGTTTCGGCCCCCCGCCGGGGGCCTCATCAGTGGTTTGTCAATCTACAAGTGAGAACTATCCATACGTCTAGCTGCCGTACGACCTATAATAATGCATAGAACCCTAAAGAACATTCTAGACATACCCTATCATGGGTCGAATCTCTGGAGTCGAATCCAGTGCATCATGCACTTACAACACTCCCCCTCGACGACATGAGATGCAGACCACTTTGGTATCGACCCGCCTGTAATCCTCACTGCTGCATCCGTGCACCATGGGAATCTTGATTGAGTCTTGCCCCTGCGCTCCAGCCAACCTCGATGATACCGAGCGTTCCAGGTATTCCAGCTCCCCCATCGTCCAGCACCATGTCACATCTTGACATCTCGTAGTCGTCGTTCGCCTTGGATGTAGTTTCCACTTCTTGACCACAAATACACTTGTCACCACTTGACTTGACTCTTCCTTCGATAGCACTCGCGCATTCAGACCATCTCGCGTCACCACCCTTGCACAAACCCTTTTCGACTGCACGCGCACCGTCAACGATCCCTGTCGATGAATTCTTCGGCGCCTTGTTGACGGTCATCGGTTTTCTACCAGTATTGGTAACCGTGACCGATCCAATCCGAACCGCCTGTTCAGCTTAGTGTTTACGACGTAGTTCTTACGGTAATTACCATAGTTGATTAGACGCGTAGGATGATGAGACGCTTCACATGATTTATATGTACACCACATATAAATCATGTAGTAAGTAGTAAGCCCCGATAATCAATCACTTTCGAATCTTCCAACTATT
Source organism: Peronospora matthiolae (assembly GCA_921007115.2). Taxonomy (NCBI): domain Eukaryota; phylum Oomycota; class Peronosporomycetes; order Peronosporales; family Peronosporaceae; genus Peronospora; species Peronospora matthiolae. The sequence goes on from CAKLBY020000181.1 coordinate 40,234, forward strand.
GGGCAAGTGTTTTCTGCTCTACTCTCTTCGGTCTCTCCGCTCCGTTTGCTCCGCTTTCCTCGCTCCGATCTACAATGCAACAGTAGTCGATGCCATACTTTTGGCGGAAACCCTTGGCCACAAGTCGTGCCTTGTACTTCTCGATTGACCCATCCGCCTTGCGCTTGATCTTGAACACCCGTTTTGTGCCAATGGCGCGTTGTCCGTTGGGCAGCTTGGCTGCACGAAACACACCGCGAAGTCGCATTGACTCGAGCTCTGCATGAATTGCTTTTCTCCAGTGCACTTGGTCAGGGCCGCTTACTGCTGCTTCAAATGTTGAGGGTTCTGATAAGTCCACTGCTGCTTCAACGGCATTTGCACTCGCACGCCAAAACACAGGCGGTGTTGAATCACCAGAATCCTTCGTTTCTTCGTCTTCTTCTTGTCGTGACGAGTTGTTTTCCGGCGCGCTTGACTCTTCTAGTCCTGGTCGTTGACGCACTGCACGCGGTCGTGGAGCTGCTGTATCTTCATCATTGAGTCGGTTCTTGCGCTTGCCTGTTTGCTTGTACTCCATTTGACGCAGCTCTTCGTCATCAAGATCCAGCAATTCGAAGTCCAGGTCATCGACATCTTCATCAGTGATCGGCAGTTGAAGTCCAAAGGTGGACTCGTCGAAGTTGACATCGCGGCTGATAACCACCTGCCCCGCCTCGATGTCATAAACACGATATGCCTTCGAAACTTCTTCGTAGCCCACGAATATGCCAGCGCGAGCCTTTGGATCCCACTTGAGTCGATTCTCTTTAGGCGTCAGTATGTATGTCTGACACCCGAATGTTCGCATGTGCTTGACGCTTGGTTTCAAGTTGTAGACGATCTCAAACGGGGTCTTGTGCACGACTTTAGGTGACGGCAGTCGATTCTTGACGTAGATGGCCGTCATCGCTGCTTCGGCCCAGAAACACTTGTCCAGTTTGGCATGATGAAGCATGCTGCGGCCGATCGTGACAATAGTCCTAATGGCACGCTCTGCTGTTCCGTTTGTTTGATGTGCATACGGCACCGTTGTCTGCTGTTCAATGCCTTCGTCTTCGTAGAACAGTTGAAGCGAGTTGGTTGCAAACTCGCGAGCTCCGTCGTGTCGCACGAACTTGACCTTCTTACAGAATTGCGTCTGTACCATGGTGATATATTTCCGGATGTAGTCTTCACTCTCGGACTTCACTCGTAGACAAAAGCCCCTTCATGCATCCACTGGCTTCGTCGATGATCAGCAGCAAATATTTGCTGCCACCGAGCGAATCCTTTTCCATGGGCCCGCAGATGTCCAGATGAAGTAGCTCAAACGTATCGTAGCTGCGCTTGTCTCGGTTGCTTGGAAATGGTTTTTGGACCATTTTCCCTTGTTGACATCCTCGACATGTAGTTGCTCCACCCGACTTGAGAGGGACTCGCACATCCTTGATCATGTTGGTCGCGATCATCTTGCGAAGTACATCGACTGGAGCATGACCCATTCTCGCATGTAGATCGGCACAACTGGTTCCACTTGTTGTCACATTCGCTGATCGTTGAGTCGTCCGAAGCCAGTAGAGTCCATCCACGAGATCCGCTGTCGCCACCACTTGCTGTGAGTTCTTGAGAGTCACATACATCTTGGACCCGTCAAACACGACTTGAAACTTGCCATGGCTGTTAATCTGTGGCACCGAGAGCAGGTTCTTGCTCATACTTGGAACATATAGCGCGTTCTTGATTTCGATCTCACGCTCTTCACCGTTGGGCAGAACCACCTTTTCCATGATGGTTCCCACACCCTTGATGGCCACCTTGTTGCCATCAGCCACCAAGAGTTCGCCCTCATTGCGCTCTGCCAAACTTGCGAACTTGGTCTTGTCGTGGCAAATGTGGTGCGTTGCACCACTGTCGACGGCCCACATTCCAGACACGTCCTTGCTCGTCGAAACTCCACATTCGAACGAGACTGCAAACGCCACTCGATCGTAGCCATTGCCTTCATCATGATGTCCCCACTGGACATTGTTAGCCCCGCGTCCACGACCATTGCCGCCGCGTCGGGCTCCCCGACCTTCGTTCTTCTGCTTTGTCCAGCAACGATCCACCGTGTGTCCCACCTTGCCACAATACGTGCATTGGTAGGGCTCACGCTCGGCGCTGAATGCCTTGCTTGCATCTTCAGCCTTCACCGTAGTCGCTGTCGTTGTCCCTTTTTCTCCTTGACGCTTGGCATGCTCATTCGTCAGGACTCTCACCACATCTTGAGTGCGAAGCTCGGTGCTGCTCATTTCCATGTTGAGCACCACATTTTCGTAGCTCTTCGGAAGACTGAGTAGCAGACAAATTGCAACGTCTTCGTCTTCCATCTTCGCACCGATGCCGCTAAGCTTGGCGGAGATGTTGAGGACCTCGTTGCAGTGATGCATGACGTTCGCGCCTTCAGCCATCTTGATACTGAAAAGTTGTCGCTTGAGGTAGATGCGTCCTGCCTTCTGCGACCCACCGTACAGCGTCTTCAGACTTGTCCACGCAACCCAGGCTTCCTCGCAGTTGTCCAGCACATGATGGTAGTCCGCGTTCATGTGCAGCAGCATCATACCAAACGCGACGTTGCTTGCCTTGACGTAGTCATCGGACGCTCGCGGGTCGGTGAAAGTCGGAGTCACTTCACGGTTGACAACGTGCCAGACGGACTTCGTCAAAAACACACCGCGCATGTACCGGCTCCACGTTGCGTAATTGTCTCCGTTGAACTTGTCAATGGAGGCGTTGCTGGTGGACGACATGGCGCTTGGGCTCATAACCTGTTGCATTGTAGATCGGAGCGAGGAAAGCGGAGCAAACGGAGCGGAGAGACCGAAGAGAGTAGAGCAGAAAACACTTGCCCAATAGTTGGAAGATTCGAAAGTGATTGATTATCGGGGCTTACTACTTACTACATGATTTATATGTGGTGTACATATAAATCATGTGAAGCGTCTCATCATCCTACGCGTCTAATCAACTATGGTAATTACCGTAAGAACTACGTCGTAAATACTAAGCTGAACAGGCGGTTCGGATTGGATCGGTCACGGTTACCAATACTGGTAGAAAACCGATGACCGTCAACAGTACCGGCTCCACGTTGCGTAATTGTCTCCGTTGAACTTGTCAATGGAGACGTTGCTGGTGGACGACATGGCGCTTGGGCTCATAACCTGTTGCATTGTAGATCGGAGCGAGGAAAGCGGAGCAAACGGAGCGGAGAGACCGAAGAGAGTAGAGCAGAAAACACTTGCCCAATAGTTGGAAGATTCGAAAGTGATTGATTATCGGGGCTTACTACTTACTACATGATTTATATGTGGTGTACATATAAATCATGTGAAGCGTCTCATCATCCTACGCGTCTAATCAACTATGGTAATTACCGTAAGAACTACGTCGTAAATACTAAGCTGAACAGGCGGTTCGGATTGGATCGGTCACGGTTACCAATACTGGTAGAAAACCGATGACCGTCAACAATCTGCGGGCCCATGGAAAAGGATTCGCTCGGTGGCAGCAAATATTTGCTGCTGATCATCGACGAAGCCAGTGGATGCATGAAGGGATTTTGTCTACGAGTGAAGTCCGAGAGTGAAGACTACATCCGGAAATATATCACCATGGTACAGACGCAATTCTGTAAGAAGGTCAAGTTCGTGCGACACGACGGAGCTCGCGAGTTTGCAACCAACTCGCTTCAGCTGTTCTACGAAGACGAAGGCATTGAACAGCAGACAACGGTGCCGTATGCACATCAAACAAACGGAACAGCAGAGCGTGCCATTAGGACTATTGTCACGATCGGCCGCAGCATGCTTCATCATGCCAAACTGGACAAGTGTTTCTGGGCCGAAGCAGCGATGACGGCCATCTACGTCAAGAATCGACTGCCGTCACCTAAAGTCGTGCACAAGACCCCGTTTGAGATCGTCTACAACTTGAAACCAAGCGTCAAGCACATGCGAACATTCGGATGTCAGACGTACATACTGACGCCTAAAGAGAATCGACTCAAGTGGGATCCAAAGGCTCGCGCTGGCATATTCGTGGGCTACGAAGAAGTTTCGAAGGCATATCGTGTTTATGACATCGAGGCGGGGCAGGTGGTTATCAGCCGCGATGTCAACTTCGACGAGTCCACCTTTGGACTTCAACTGCCGATCACTGATGAAGATGTCGATGACCTGGACTTCGAATTGCTGGATCTTGATGACGAAGAGCTGCGTCAAATGGAGTACAAGCAAACAGGCAAGCGCAAGAACCGACTCAATGATGAAGATACAGCAGCTCCACGACCGCGTGCAGTGCGTCAACGACCAGGACTAGAAGAGTCAAGCGCACCGGAAAACAACTCGTCACGACAAGAAGAAGACGAAGAAACGAAGGATTCTGGTGATTCAACACCGCCTGTGTTTTGGCGTGCGAGTGCAAATGCCGTTGAAGCAGCAGTGGACTTATCAGAGCCCTCAACATTTGAAGCAGCAGTAAGCGGCCCTGACCAAGTGCACTGGAGAAAAGCAATTCATGCAGAGCTCGAGTCAATGCGACTTCGCGGTGTGTTTCGTGCAGCCAAGCTGCCCAACGGACAACGCGCCATTGGCACAAAATGGGTGTTCAAGATCAAGCGCAAGGCGGATGGATCTATCGAGAAGTACAAGGCACGACTTGTGGCCAAGGGTTTCCGCCAAAAGTATGGCATCGACTACACGGAGAAGTTTTCGCCTGTGGTCAAGTATGTGACGCTGAGAATGGTGATCGCAATTTCCAAGCATTTTGGATGGCCCATCGACCAGCTTGATGTGGTGACAGCTTTCCTGTATGGCGTCATGAAGGAACAAGTGTTCTGCGTGATTCCTGAAGGCGTCGAACTTGACAGTACGTTCGACTGCCTCGAATTGGTGAAGGCAATTTACGGCCTGAAGCAAGCTTTGCGAGTATGGAACGAGACTTTTGACGAGTGTGTGTTCCATTGGATTTCAAGTGTCAGGCTTCGACCCATGTCTCTACATCAAGACTTCGGACGGCCATTGCGTGTTTATACTGGTCTATGTGGATGACGTGTTGGTGACAGGAAGCTCACCCAAGTTGATTGCACACACCAAGGAAGACCTGAAGACACGCTTCGAAATGACTGATAGCGGCAAGTGTGCATTTGTTCTTGGGATCGAGCTTTTGGACGGTGAAGATGGCAGTGTGACACTATGTCAGCGTCGGTATGTCGATGATATCCTCAAGCGCTTTGGCATGGATGATTGCAAGGCAGTCGCAAGTCCAGTCGACATGAGCTCTCGAATTGTTTCAAGTGATGCAACTACCAAGGTCGATGCTCCTTTTCGCGAAGCTGTTGGTGCGTTGATGCACCTGACCACTGCAACGCGTCCGGACATTGCGTTTGCTGTGGGCTATCTGTCGCGGTTCATGGAAAATCCCCAAGAAGAACACTGGGTTGCAGTTAAGCGTATCTTTCGCTACCTACAAGGCACTAAGACGCATGGAATTTGCTACAAGCCAAGTGCAAGGATCGACTTCCGTGGATATTCGGATGCGGATTGGGCTGGTGATCTTACCGACCGCAAGTCAACATCGGGGTACACGTTCATGCTACTCGGTGCGCCAGTGAGTTGGGGCAGCAAGAAGCAGCCAAGTGTTTCGTTGTCCACGACTGAAGCTGAATACATCGCACTCAGCTTGGCGATTCAAGAGGGCAAGTGGATTCATCGTCTGCTTTGTGAGATCATGATGGCTGCCAATGAAGAAGGACCGGAGCTCATGATACATGAAGACAATCAGTCGTGTATCAAGATGACGAAGAACCCAGTCAACCACGGCCGTGCCAAGCACATTGATATCAAGTACCATCACATCCGTGATGAGGTCAAGCGCGGTGAAGTGAAGCTCAAGTACTGTGAAACTGCGGTGATGTTAGCGGACATCATGACGAAGGGACTTCACGGGCCACGCCACAAGGAGACGACGGCGGCTCTCGGGATTTGTGCGTGTTCGCATTGAGGGGGTGTGTTGACGGTCATCGGTTTCCTACCGGTATTGGTAACTGTGACCGGTCCAATCCCAACCACCTGTTCAGCCTAGTATTTACGACGTAGTTCTTACGGTAATTACCATAGTTGATTATGTAAGAAGTAGGAGTTAAGTAAAGTAAATAACTTGTATATTACCGCGCACCAGACGCGTTTCGGCCCCCCGCCGGGGGCCTCATCAGTGGTTTGTCAATCTACAAGTGAGAACTATCCATACGTCTAGCTGCCGTACGACCTATAATAATGCATAGAACCCTAAAGAACATTCTAGACATACCCTATCATGGGTCGAATCTCTGGAGTCGAATCCAGTGCATCATGCACTTACAACACTCCCCTCGACGACATGAGATGCAGACCACTTTGGTATCGACCCGCCTGTAATCCTCACTGCTGCATCCGTGCACCATGGGAATCTTGATTGAGTCTTGCCCCTGCGCTCCAGCCAACCTCGATGATACCGAGCGTTCCAGGTATTCCAGCTCCCCCATCGTCCAGCACCATGTCACATCTTGACATCTCGTAGTCGTCGTTCGCCTTGGATGTAGTTTCCACTTCTTGACCCCAAAAACCCCTCTCCCCCCCCTTTTCTCTTCTTTCCTTCGAAGCCCCCCCGCCATCCGACCCTTCTTCCCCCCCCCCCCCCCACCCCCCTTTTCTTCTCGCCCGCCCCCCCCCCCCCCTCCCTCTCGATGGATTCTTCCCTTGCCTTCTTGTTGGTCGTCGTCTTCCCCCCGTATTGGTGTCCGTGTCCCCGCCCCTCTCCCCGCCCCCTCTTCTTCTTTTTTTTTTCTGAGGTTTTTTTTTTGGTTACTTTCGTTGTTTGGTTGGGTGGGATGATGAGGGGGGCTCCCCACTTTTTATGTACACCACCAATACATTTTAATCAAGTTAGAAAAAAAAGCCCCCCAATTTCTTACTTTCCCACTCTTTTTTTTATTAGTTTTTTTTTTTTTTTTTTTCTCTCTTCTGTTTCTTTTTTTCTTTTTTTCTTTTTTCCTTTCTCCCATCTTTCATGGTTTTGGGGGGGGGCGCGGCGCGGCCTCCCGTTCCTCCGCCTCCCTTCCCTTTTTTGGTGGTTTGAGGGGGGGGGGGAGGCGGGGTGGGGGCGGTTTTTTTTTGGGGTTTTTTTTTGTTTCGTTTTGTTTGTTGTGGGGGGGTTGTGGTTGTTCCTGTCGTTTGTGGGGGCGGGGGGGGGTCGGGGGGGTGGGGGGGGGCGGGGTGGGTGGGGGGTGGGTGGGGGGGGGGGGGGGGGGGGGGGGGTTGTTGTTTTGGGTGGGGGAGGAAGCCTGGGTTGCGTGGACAAGTCTGAAGACGCTGTACGGTGGGTCGCAGAAGGCAGGACGCATCTACCTCAAGCGACAACTTTTCAGTATCAAGATGGCTGAAGGCGCGAACGTCATGCATCACTGCAACGAGGTCCTCAACATCTCCGCCAAGCTTAGCGGCATCGGTGCGAAGATGGAAGACGAAGACGTTGCAATTTGTCTGCTACTCAGTCTTCCGAAGAGCTACGAAAATGTGGTGCTCAACATGGAAATGAGCAGCACCGAGCTTCGCACTCAAGATGTGGTGAGAGTCCTGACGAATGAGCATGCCAAGCGTCAAGGAGAAAAAGGGACAACGACAGCGACTACGGTGAAGGCTGAAGATGCAAGCAAGGCATTCAGCGCCGAGCGTGAGCCCTACCAATGCACGTATTGTGGCAAGGTGGGACACACGGTGGATCGTTGCTGGACAAAGCAGAAGAACGAAGGTCGGGGAGCCCGACGCGGCGGCAATGGTCGTGGACGCGGGGCTAACAATGTCCAGTGGGGACATCATGATGAAGGCAATGGCTACGATCGAGTGGCGTTTGCAGTCTCGTTCGAATGTGGAGTTTCGACGAGCAAGGACGTGTCTGGAATGTGGGCCGTCGACAGTGGTGCAACGCACCACATTTGCCACGACAAGACCAAGTTCGCAAGTTTGGCAGAGCGCAATGAGGGCGAACTCTTGGTGGCTGATGGCAACAAGGTGGCCATCAAGGGTGTGGGAACCATCATGGAAAAGGTGGTTCTGCCCAACGGTGAAGAGCGTGAGATCGAAATCAAGAACGCGCTATATGTTCCAAGTATGAGCAAGAACCTGCTCTCGGTGCCACAGATTAACAGCCATGGCAAGTTTCAAGTCGTGTTTGACGGGTCCAAGATGTATGTGACTCTCAAGAACTCACAGCAAGTGGTGGCGACAGCGGATCTCGTGGATGGACTCTACTGGCTTCGGACGACTCAACGATCAGCGAATGTGACAACAAGTGGAACCAGTTGTGCCGATCTACATGCGAGAATGGGTCATGCTCCAGTCGATGTACTTCGCAAGATGATCGCGACCAACATGATCAAGGATGTGCGAGTCCCTCTCAAGTCGGGTGGAGCAACTACATGTCGAGGATGTCAACAAGGGAAAATGGTCAAAAACCATTTCCAAGTAACCGAGACAAGCGCAGCTACGATACGTTTGAGCTACTTCATCTGGACATCTGCGGGCCCATGGAAAAGGATTCGCTCGGTGGCAGCAAATATTTGCTGCTGATCATCGACGAAGCCAGTGGATGCATGAAGGGCTTTTGCCTACGAGTGAAGTCCGAGAGTGAAGACTACATCCGGAAATATATCACCATGGTACAGACGCAATTCTGTAAGAAGGTCAAGTTCGTGCGACACGACGGAGCTCGCGAGTTTGCAACCAACTCGCTTCAACTGTTCTACGAAGACGAAGGCATTGAACAGCAGACAACGGTGCCGTATGCACATCAAACAAACGGAACAGCAGAGCGTGCCATTAGGACTATTGTCACGATCGGCCGCAGCATGCTTCATCATGCCAAACTGGACAAGTGTTTCTGGGCCGAAGCAGCGATGACGGCCATCTACGTCAAGAATCGACTGCCGTCACCTAAAGTCGTGCACAAGACCCCGTTTGAGATCGTCTACAACTTGAAACCAAGCGTCAAGCACATGCGAACATTCGGGTGTCAGACATACATACTGACGCCTAAAGAGAATCGACTCAAGTGGGATCCAAAGGCTCGCGCTGGCATATTCGTGGGCTACGAAGAAGTTTCGAAGGCATATCGTGTTTATGACATCGAGGCGGGGCAGGTGGTTATCAGCCGCGATGTCAACTTCGACGAGTCCACCTTTGGACTTCAACTGCCGATAACTGATGAAGATGTCGATGACCTGGACTTCGAATTGCTGGATCTTGATGACGAAGAGCTGCGTCAAATGGAGTACAAGCAAACAGGCAAGCGCACGAACCGACTCAATGATGAAGATACAGCAGCTCCACGACCGCGTGCAGTGCGTCAACGACCAGGACTAGAAGAGTCAAGCGCGCCGGAAAACAACTCGTCACGACAAGAAGAAGACGAAGAAACGAAGGATTCTGGTGATTCAGCACCGCCTGTGTTTTGGCGTGCGAGTGCAAATGCCGTTGAAGCAGCAGTGGACTTATCAGAGCCCTCAACATTTGAAGCAGCAGTAAGCGGCCCTGACCAAGTGCACTGGAGAAAAGCAATTCATGCAGAGCTCGAGTCAATGCGACTTCGCGGTGTGTTTCGTGCAGCCAAGCTGCCCAACGGACAACGCGCCATTGGCACAAAATGGGTGTTCAAGATCAAGCGCAAGGCGGATGGGTCAATCGAGAAGTACAAGGCACGACTTGTGGCCAAGGGTTTCCGCCAAAAGTATGGCATCGACTACACGGAGACGTTTTCGCCTGTGGTCAAGTATGTGACGCTGCGAATGGTGATCGCAATTTCCAAGCATTTTGGATGGCCCATCGACCAGCTTGATGTGGTGACAGCTTTCCTGTATGGCGTCATGAAGGAACAAGTGTTCTGCGTGATTCCTGAAGGCGTCGAACTTGACAGTACGTTCGACTGCCTGGAATTGGTGAAGTCAATTTACGGCCTCAAGCAAGCGTCGCGAGTGTGGAACGAGACGTTCGACGAGTATGTGTGCTCCATCGGATTTCAAGTATCGGACTTCGACCCATGTCTCTACATCAAGACTTCGGACGGCCATTGCGTGTTTATACTGGTCTACGTGGACGACGTCTTGGTGACTGGAAGCTCACTCGAGCTGATTGCACAAACCAAGAACGACCTGAAGACGCGGTTCGAAATGACGGACAGCGGCAAGTGTGCGTTTGTTCTTGGGATCGAGCTTTTGGACGGTGAAGATGGCAGTGTGACACTATGTCAGCGTCGGTATGTCGATGATATCCTCAAGCGCTTTGGCATGGATGATTGCAAGGCAGTCGCAAGTCCAGTCGACATGAGCTCTCGACTTGTTTCAAGTGATGCAACTACCAAGGTCGATGCTCCTTTTCGCGAAGCTGTTGGTGCGTTGATGCACCTGACCACTGCAACGCGTCCGGACATTGCGTTTGCTGTGGGCTATGTGTCGCGGTTCATGGAAAATCCCCAAGAAGAACACTGGGTTGCAGTTAAGCGTATCTTTCGCTACCTACAAGGCACCAAGACGCATGGAATTTGCTACAAGCCAAGTGCAAGGATCGACTTCCGTGGATATTCGGATGCGGATTGGGCTGGTGATCTTACCGACCGCAAGTCAACATCGGGGTACACGTTCATGCTACTCGGTGCGCCAGTCAGTTGGGGCAGCAAGAAGCAGCCAAGTGTTTCGTTGTCCACGAGTGAAGCCGAATACATCGCACTCAGCTTGGCAATTCAAGAGGGCAAGTGGATTCATCGTCTGCTTTGTGAGATCGTGATGGCTGCCAATGAAGAAGGACCGGAACTCATGATCCATGAAGACAATCAGTCGTGTATCAAGATGACGAAGAACCCAGTCAACCACGGCCGTGCCAAGCACATTGATATCAAGTACCATCACATCCGTGATGAGGTCAAGCGCGGTGAAGTGAAGCTCAAGTATTGTGAAACTGCGGTGATGTTAGCGGACATCATGACGAAGGGACTTCATGGACCACGCCACAAGGAGATGAAGACGGCTCTCGGGATTCGTGAGCATTCGGATTGAGGGGGCGTGTTGACGGTCATCGGTTTTCTACCAGTATTGGTAACCGTGACCGATCCAATCCGAACCGCCTGTTCAGCTTAGTATTTACGACGTAGTTCTTACGGTAATTACCATAGTTGATTAGACGCGTAGGATGATGAGACGCTTCACATGATTTATATGTACACCACATATAAATCATGTAGTAAGTAGTAAGCCCCGATAATCAATCACTTTCGAATCTTCCAACTATTGGGCAAGTGTTTTCTGCTCTACTCTCTTCGGTCTCTCCGCTCCGTTTGCTCCGCTTTCCTCGCTCCGATCTACAATGCAACACGCCTTACTCGTGCATCGAGCGCCTTCTCTGACGGGGTGTCCCTCGCACAAGTTGGTCCTTGGTGAGGTGTCTGCAGCGAGCACTTGGGCTCATAACCTGTAAGAAGTAGGAGTTAAGTAAAGTAAATAACTTGTATATTACCGCGCACCAGACGCGTTTCGGCCCCCCGCCGGGGGCCTCATCAGTGGTTTGTCAATCTACAAGTGAGAACTATCCATACGTCTAGCTGCCGTACGACCTATAATAATGCATAGAACCCTAAAGAACATTCTAGACATACCCTATCATGGGTCGAATCTCTGGAGTCGAATCCAGTGCATCATGCACTTACAACATATATCACCATGGTACAGACGCAATTCTGTAAGAAGGTCAAGTTCGTGCGACACGACGGAGCTCGCGAGTTTGCAACCTCGCTTCAGCTGTTCTACGAAGACGAAGGCATTGAACAGCAGACAACGGTGCCGTATGCACATCAAACAAACGGAACAGCAGAGCGTGTCATTAGTGTTGAAAAGACAGCGGCTGTGAAGAAGACACCTCGTCAAGCTGCGTCAAGTGTTGAAGCAAGTGGAAGACCAAGCTTCGCTATACCGGTGGGTACCGGTATGTACCAGTAAGGGCGAAGTCAGGAAATGACGTCACTGGATGACGTCATTGCATGACGTCAGTGGGTGACGTCAGTGGGTGACGTCACTGGATGACGTCACTGCGAATAATAGGCTTAGAGGTAGTATTCAAAGTTGCGAACTAAGTACCTATTATAAATATATATTCACTTTGCGTTTTGCACTCGGACCAAGAAGTCTAAAGTTCATCAGGTTATGAGCCCAAGTTCGTCAGACTCTGAAACCGCCAACAATTCAAGCTTAGCTGCCATGGACGCCTCCTCCCTCCGCATCTCCAAGTTCGATGGAACTAACTTCCACGCCTGGAAGTTCAAGATGCAGATGGTGCTGGAGGAACGGGACCTATGGGAGGTCGTCAGCGGTGAGATCAAGGCGGAACAGTGCGAGACTCAGTTGGACCAAGCGACGTACAAGAGGAAGTCAAGAAAGGCGATGGCAGTGATCTGTCTAGCCATGGAAGATTCCCAGCTACCGTTGGTCCGGTCGGCAAGTGGTGCATGCGACGCATGGTCAAGGTTGGAAGACCACTTCGAGAAGAAGAGTCTTGCCAACAAGCTGTTCTTGCGCCGTCGCTTCTTCACGACAATGATGGAAGAAGGCGACGATGTGCTCGAACACATCAACAAGCTCAAGACGCTGGCGGAACAGCTAGAAGCGGTGGGGGCTCCAGTCTGCGAGGACGATCTGGTGATCACACTCCTCGGCAGCCTGAGTGACTCGTATCAATTCTTGATCACAGCTTTGGAGTCGCGCTCAGACACTCTTAGCTGGGAGCTCGTGACGTCTCGACTGCTTCATGAAGAAATGAAGCGGAAGGAGCAAGGAAGTAAAGGTGATGAAGCTTCGCAAGGTCAAGCGTTCATCACAAGGGACAATCAGCGCAAAGGGCGACCAGTGAAGAAGTCCTGGCCGTGCCACAATTGCGGAAAGATTGGTCACTGGATGGCGGAGTGCCCCTCGCGCATCCAAGAAAACACGGAGAGACACCGGCCACAGCGTGCTCAAGACAGCGGCGACCGCTATCGATCACAACGTGCAAACGTCGCTCAAGAAGAAGACTCGGGCGACTACCTCTTTTCGATCGGTGAAACGACATCTGCGAAATCGAGCGACATCTGGCTGGTCGACTCCGGGGCGACGCAGCACATGACGTGCTCCAAGAAGTTCATGCGGAACTACAAGGGGTTTGACGCTGTGGATGTCCATCTCGCGGATGATGGAATCGTCCAAGCAATCGGCAGTGGGGACATTGTCATGTCGATGAAGACACCCCAAGGGATGAAGAAAGGTGTGCTCACAAACGTGTGGCACATCCCAAAGTTATCCAGAAACCTGTTCTCGGTCGGCCGCTTCACCAAGGATGTCGGCCCAGTGACGTTCACGAAGGATGGGTGCTATGGAGAAGCGAAAGGGACCAAGTGGAAAATTGGTGCCCGTGAAGGTAAAGGACTGTTCAAGCTGCAAATGACTCCAGTGGCGCCGGAACAAGCAAATGCAGCCAAGTCGTCGGGATGTCAAGGGGGCACCAAGTCGTACCTCTGGCACCTTCGGCTTGGCCACATAGGTCACGATGGACTCAATTGCATCGTGACGAAGAACATTGGAATTGGCATCGACATATCTTCGGTGAAGAAGTGGGACGTGTGTGAAGGTTGTGCTCTGGGAAAACAGACTCGAGTGCGCTTCCAATCAAACACTACAGCTCGCACCTCCAAACTCCTCGAAGTGATTCACAGCGACGTATGCGGACCGATGTCGATGGCAACTTTCAGTGGAAAACGGTACTTCGTGACATTCATTGATGACAAGTCAAGATACTGTGTCGTCTATCTGCTCAAGAGCAAATCTGAAGTTGCGGCGAAGTTCATGGAATACGCTGCGATGGCCGAAACGCAAACCGGAAAGCGCGTGAAGTACCTTCAAAGCGACAATGGGGGTGAATACAAGTCCGACAAGCTGGCACGATTCTGCGCGGAACGGGGAATACAACAAAGGTTCACACCCCCATATACTCCTCAGCTAAACGGAGTAGCTGAGAGAATGAATCGCACGCTGGTCGAGTGTGCGCGTTGCATGATGGAACACGCTGGACTGGGAAAGAGCTACTGGGGTGAAGCAGTGATGACGGCGATGTTTCTTCGAAACCGCTGTCCAACACGTGCCATTCACCAAGACAAGTCTCCATATCAAGTGTGGACGATGAAGAAACCGATTCTGGCCAACCTTAAAGTGTTTGGATGCCATGCGTATGTTCAAGTGCCTCAAGACAAACGCGCGAAGTTCGACTCCAAGTCATCACTCTGTCGTTTCCTGGGATACGCCGAACACCAGAAGTCATATCGATTTGAGGAAGTGTCAACAGGAGCGATCAAGATCAGTCGCGATGCCACATTCATGGAAGACAAGTTTGATGAAGGTCCGCGCAACTACAACGATGAGTCAAGTGTCGTTGAGTTTGATGATCATGATGAGGACGAAGAAAAAAGAAGAAGGTAAAACTGACGACGACATGGACTCGAGCGACGATGACAACGAAGACACCAGGTCTTCGAAGAGCAACATCAAGAGACACACGCGCACTCAATCACTTGAGAAAGCTACCGTCATTCCAAGTCCCAAGCGAAGAACATACAGAGGTCCGTCGCTTGAGCATGTGTCAGCGGCTGCAATGGATTTTGAAGCAGCCTACATCGTTGATTCAGTGGGGGAAACGCCGACTACATTCAAGTCGGCGATGGAATCAAGCGACTCCGGCAAGTGGAAAGAAGCGTGTGACTCGGAGTTCGACTCGCTTCAGAGAAACGACACGTGGGAAATCGTGCCTCTTCCGAAAGGTCGCAAGGCCATCGGGTGCCGATGGGTTTTTCGTGTAAAGGAGAATCAAGATGGCGAAGTTGAACGTTTCAAGGCAAGACTTGTGGCCAAAGGATTCTCACAGAAATTCGGAGTTGACTATGAAGAAACTTTCGCACCGGTGGCCAAGTTCACATCGATTCGTGTGGTGCTCAGTATGGCGGCTAAGTACGGCCTAATGCTACATCAGATGGACGTCAAGACAGCGTTTCTTAACGGCTCCCTCAACGAAGACATCTACATGGACCAGCCGGACGGATACCTGGATGCAACACAGCCGGACTATGTGTGCAAGCTAAAGAGATCACTCTACGGCTTGAAGCAATCGCCTCGCATGTGGAACCAAACAATCGATGGGTTCATGATCAAGATGGGATTCAAGAAGTGCGAATCGGACCACTGCATCTACATCAAGCGAGACGACCAAGACATGATTCTCGTGGTACTCTACGTCGATGATCTCATCCTGGCCAGCAGCAACAACGAACTCCTCAAGTCAACCAAGATGGCGCTGAGCAAACGCTTCGAAATGACGGATCTCGGTGAGCTCGATTACTTTCTCGGCATGGAGATCAAGAACGACCGTAAGACGGGAATGGTGACTGTACAACAAACCAAGTTCCTCAAGTCCGTGTTAACCAAGTTCGGAATGGATAACAGCAAGCCAGTGAAGACGCCTCAAGATCCCGGCCTGAAGCTAACCAAGAACATGTGTGAACAAGAATGCAAGCACGAAGACACCATGTGCAACGTGCCATATCGAAGTGCTGTCGGAGGCATCATGTATCTCATGGTCGCCACACGTCCGGATCTAGCTGCTGCAGTGGGATCATTATCCCAGTTCTCGTCCGACCCATGCCCGACTCACTGGCAAGCTTTGAAGCGTGTGCTGAGATACCTGCAAGCAACGCCCAATCATGGTCTTGAGTTTACACGTGAAGAAGGAAGCCGTATCTGCGGGTACACCGACGCAGACTGGGCCGGCGACATTGAGTCAAGACGAAGTACAAGCGGCTATGTGTTCATGATGAGCGGAGGATGCATCAGCTGGAAAAGCCAGAAACAACGGACGGTCGCGCTATCTTCAACAGAAGCAGAATACATGGCGCTTTCCGAAGCAACCAAAGAAGCAGTATGGCTCAAAGTGCTTTTGGGGGAACTTGGTGAGATGACAAGCGACGAAGCGATCAAGATGTATGAAGACAACCAAGGATCAATCGCTCTCGCCAAGAACCCGGAGTTCCATAAGAGAACAAAACACATCGACATACGCTACCATTTTGTGCGTGAGAAGGTGGAATCAGGTGAAGTCGTTTTGGAGTATTGCCCGACTCAAGATATGCTGGCAGACATGATGACCAAGCCGATCGCCGCTGTACAATTTGAAAACATTCGCGATCGACTTGGGATCCAAGGTGCCGCAGCTAACGAGTCGAGAGGGAGTGTTGAAAAGACAGCGGCTGTGAAGAAGACACCTCGTCAAGCTGCGTCAAGTGTTGAAGCAAGTGGAAGACCAAGCCTCGCTATACCGGTGGGTACCGGTATGTACCAGTAAGGGCGAAGTCAGGAAATGACGTCACTGGATGACGTCATTGCATGACGTCAGTGGGTGACGTCAGTGGGTGACGTCACTGGATGACGTCACTGCGAATAATAGGCTTAGAGGTAGTATTCAAAGTTGCGAACTAAGTACCTATTATAAATATATATTCACTTTGCGTTTTGCACTCGGACCAAGAAGTCTAAAGTTCATCAATTAGGACTATTGTCACGATCGGCCGCAGCATGCTTCATCATGCCAAACTGGACAAGTGCTTCTGGGCTGAAGCAGCAATGACGGCCATCTACGTCAAGAATCGCCTACCGTCACCAAAAATTGTGCATAAGACCCCGTTTGAGATCGTGTACAACTCCAAGCCAAGCGTCAAGCACATGCGAGTATTCGGCTGTCAGACATACATACTGACGCCTAAAGAGAATCGACTCAAGTGGGATCCAAAGGCTCGCGCTGGCATATTCGTGGGCTACGAAGAAGTGTCCAAGGCATATCGTGTATTTGACATTGAGGCGGGGCAGGTGGTTATCAGCCGCGATGTCAACTTCGACGAGTCCACCTTTGGACTTCAACTGCCGATCACTGATGAAGATGTCGATGACCTGGACTTCGAATTGCTGGATCTTGATGACGAAGAGCTGCGTCAAATGGAGTACAAGCAAACAGGCAAGCGCAAGAACCGACTCAATGATGAAGATACAGCAGCTCCACGACCGCGTGCAGTGCGTCAACGACCAGGACTAGAAGAGTCAAGCGCGCCGGAAAACAACTCGTCACGACAAGAAGAAGACGAAGAAACGAAGGATTCTGGTGATTCAGCACCGCCTGTGTTTTGGCGTGCGAGTGCAAATGCCGTTGAAGCAGCAGTGGACTTATCAGAGCCCTCAACATTTGAAGCAGCAGTAAGCGGCCCTGACCAAGTGCACTGGAGAAAAGCAATTCATGCAGAGCTCGAGTCAATGCGACTTCGCGGTGTGTTTCGTGCAGCCAAGCTGCCCAACGGACAACGCGCCATTGGCACAAAATGGGTGTTCAAGATCAAGCGCAAGGCGGATGGATCTATCGAGAAGTACAAGGCACGACTTGTGGCCAAGGGTTTCCGCCAAAAGTATGGCATCGACTACACGGAGAAGTTTTCGCCTGTGGTCAAGTATGTGACGCTGCGAATGGTGATCGCAATTTCCAAGCATTTTGGATGGCCCATCGACCAGCTTGATGTGGTGACAGCTTTCCTGTATGGCGTCATGAAGGAACAAGTGTTCTGCGTGATTCCTGAAGGCGTCGAACTTGACAGTACGTTCGACTGCCTGGAATTGGTGAAGTCAATTTACGGCCTCAAGCAAGCGTCGCGAGTGTGGAACAAGACGTTCGACGAGTATGTGTGCTCCATCGGATTTCAAGTATCGGACTTCGACCCATGTCTCTACATCAAGACTTCGGACGTGTTGACGGTCATCGGTTTTCTACCAGTATTGGTAACCGTGACCGATCCAATCCGAACCGCCTGTTCAGCTTAGTATTTACGACGTAGTTCTTACGGTAATTACCATAGTTGATTAGACGCGTAGGATGATGAGACGCTTCACATGATTTATATGTACACCACATATAAATCATGTAGTAAGTAGTAAGCCCCGATAATCAATCACTTTCGAATCTTCCAACTATTGGGCAAGTGTTTTCTGCTCTACTCTCTTCGGTATCTCCGCTCCGTTTGCTCCGCTTTCCTCGCTCCGATCTACAATGCAACAGGTTATGAGCCCAAGTGCTCGCTGCAGACACCTCACCAAGGACCAACTTGTGCGAGGGACACCCCGTCAGAGAAGGCGCTCGATGCACGAGTAAGGCGCCGAAGAATTCATCGACAGGGATCGTTGACGGTGCGCGTGCAGTCGAAAAGGGTTTGTGCAAGGGTGGTGACGCGAGATGGTCTGAATGCGCGAGTGCTATCGAAGGAAGAGTCAAGTCAAGTGGTGACAAGTGTATTTGTGGTCAAGAAGAAGTGGAAACTACATGCAAGGCGAACGACGACTACGAGATGTCAAGATGTGACATGGTGCTGGACGATGGGGGAGCTGGAATACCTGGAACGCTCGGTATCATCGAGGTTGGCTGGAGCGCAGGGGCAAGACTCAATCAAGATTCCCATGGTGCACGGATGCAGCAGTGAGATTACAGGCGGGTCGATACCAAAGTGGTCTGCATCTCATGTCGTCGAGGGGGAGTGTTGTAAGTGCATGATGCACTGGATTCGACTCCAGAGATTCGACCCATGATAGGGTATGTCTAGAATGTTCAGTAGGGTTCTATGCATTATTATAGGTCGTACGGCAGCTAGACGTATGGATAGTTCTCACTTGTAGATTGACAAACCACTGATGAGGCCCCCGGCGGGGGGCCGAAACGCGTCTGGTGTGCGGTAATATACAAGTCATTTACTTTACTTAACTCTTACTTCTTACATACTGGTCTACGTGGACGACGTCTTGGTGACTGGAAGCTCGCTCGAGCTGATTGCACAAACCAAGAACGACCTGAAGACGCGGTTCGAAATGACGGACAGCGGCAAGTGTGCGTTTGTTCTTGGGATCGAGCTTTTGGACGGTGAAGATGGCAGTGTGACACTATGTCAGCGTCGGTATGTCGATGATATCCTCAAGCGCTTTGGCATGGATGATTGCAAGGCAGTCGCAAGTCCAGTCGACATGAGCTCTCGACTTGTTTCAAGTGATGCAACTACCAAGGTCGATGCTCCTTTTCGCGAAGCTGTTGGTGCGTTGATGCACCTGACCACTGCAACGCGTCCGGACATTGCGTTTGCTGTGGGCTATGTGTCGCGGTTCATGGAAAATCCCCAAGAAGAACACTGGGTTGCAGTTAAGCGTATCTTTCGCTACCTACAAGGCACCAAGACGCATGGAATTTGCTACAAGCCAAGTGCAAGGATCGACTTCCGTGGATATTCGGATGCGGATTGGGCTGGTGATCTTACCGACCGCAAGTCAACATCGGGGTACACGTTCATGCTACTCGGTGCGCCAGTCAGTTGGGGCAGCAAGAAGCAGCCAAGTGTTTCGTTGTCCACGAGTGAAGCCGAATACATCGCACTCAGCTTGGCGATTCAAGAGGGCAAGTGGATTCATCGTCTGCTTTGTGAGATCGTGATGGCTGCCAATGAAGAAGGACCGGAACTCATGATCCATGAAGACAATCAGTCGTGTATCAAGATGACGAAGAACCCAGTCAACCACGGCCGTGCCAAGCACATTGATATCAAGTACCATCACATCCGTGATGAGGTCAAGCGCGGTGAAGTGAAGCTCAAGTACTGTGAAACTGCGGTGATGTTAGCGGACATCATGACGAAGGGACTTCACGGGCCACGCCACAAGGAGATGACGGCGACTCTCGGGATTCGTGAGCATTCGGATTGAGGGGGCGTGTTGACGGTCATCGGTTTTCTACCAGTATTGGTAACCGTGACCGATCCAATCCGAACCGCCTGTTCAGCTTAGTATTTACGACGTAGTTCTTACGGTAATTACCATAGTTGATTAGACGCGTAGGATGATGAGACGCTTCACATGATTTATATGTACACCACATATAAATCATGTAGTAAGTAGTAAGCCCCGATAATCAATCACTTTCGAATCTTCCAACTATTGGGCTAGTGTTTTCTGCTCTACTCTCTTCGGTCTCTCCGCTCCGTTTGCTCCGCTTTCCTCGCTCCGATCTACAATGCAACAATGCGGAGTTTCGACGAACAAGAATGGACCAGGAATGTGGGCCGTTGACAGCGGGGCAACACATCACATCTGTCACGACAAGTTCAAGTTTGCAAGCTTGGTCGAAGGCCATGATGGCGAGATCCTGGTGGCTGATGGCAACAAGGCGGCCATCAAAGGTGTGGGGACCATCGTGGAAAAGGTGATTCTGCCAAACGGGGAAGAGCGCGAGATCGAGATCAAGAACGCGCTCTATGTGCCCAGCATGAGCAAAAATCTGCTCTCGGTGCCGCAGATTAACAAGCACGGCAACTTCCAAGTGGTGTTTGACGGGGATACGATGTACGTCGCTCGCAAGGATTCCAATCAAGTGGTGGCAGCTGCGGATCTTGTAGACGGACTCTACTGGCTTCGCACGACGCAGCGATCGGCCAATGCGACATCACTCAGCAACGCTGTTGATCTACATGCGCGAATGGGCCATGCTCCAGTCGACGTGCTTCGCAGGATGGTGACAAGCCACATGATCAAGGACGCTCACATCCCTTCCAAGCCGAATGGATCAAGTGTGTGTCGAGGATGCCAAGAAGGGAAGATGGTCCAAAAACCATTCCCGAGCAACCGTGACAAGCGCACCTACAACACCTTCGAGATGCTCCACTTCGACATCTGCGGACCCATGGAAGAAAAATCTCTGGGTGGCAGCAAGTATCTGCTGCTGATCGTGGATGAAGCCAGCGGATGCATGAAGGGTTTTTGTCTGCATTCCAAGTCAGAGAGCGAAGAGTGCATCAAGAAGTACATCACGATGATACAGACGCAGTTCAACAAGAAAGTCAAATTTGTGCGACACGATGGAGCCCGCGAGTTTGCGACGAACTCGCTCCAAGATTTCTACGAAGTCGAAGGCATCGAGCAACAAACCACGGTGCCATACGCACATCAAGCCAATGGAACTGCTGAACGCGCGATTCGAACTATCGTCACCATCGGTCGTAGCATGCTCCATCATGCCAAGTTGGACAAGTGCTTCTGGGCTGAAGCGGCAATGACGGCCGTCTATGTGAAGAACCGTTTGCCGTCACCCAAGATTCCACACAAGACACCGTTCGAGATTGTCTACAATTCTAAGCCAAGTGTCAAGCACATGCGCGTTTTTGGGTGCCAAGCATACATCTTGACCCCGAAGGAGAAACGACTCAAGTGGGATCCCAAGGCCCGGGCTGGATTGTTTTTGGGCTACGAAGAAGTGTCCAAGGCGTATCGAGTTTACGACATCGAAGCGGGGCAGGTGATGATAAGTCGCGATGTCAAATTCGATGAGTCGGCCTTTGGAATGTCGATGCTGATTTCCGATGACGATGTTGATGGCCTGGACTTCGAATCGATCGATCTTGATGAGGAAGAACCGCGTCCGAGACACTTCAAACAAACAGGAAAGCGCAAGGCCCAACCCAGTCACGACAATGACGACGCAAGCATGCCCCGAGCAGTGCGCCAACGACCCGGATTGGAAGAGTCAAGTGCACCGGATGACCTCTCTTCACGTCGAGCCAACGAAGATGAAGAAAGGAAGTCGGAGGAACAACATGACACACCGACTTCCTCCGCGTTTTGGCATGCGAGTGCAAACGCCGTCGAAGCAGCGGTCGATTTTTCGGAGCCGTCGACATTTGAAGAAGCAGTGTCTGGCCCGGACCAAGTACACTGGCGCAAGGCAATTGATGCGGAGCTCGATTCGATGAAGCTTCGCGGTGTCTTTCGTGCGGCCAAGTTACCCAACGGACAACGCGCCATTGGCACAAAATGGGTGTTCAAGATCAAGCGCAAGGCGGATGGGTCAATCGAGAAGTACAAGGCACGACTTGTGGCCAAGGGTTTCCGCCTAAAGTATGGCATCGACTACACGGAGACGTTTTCGCCTGTGGTCAAGTATGTGTTGCATTGTAGATCGGAGCGAGGAAAGCGGAGCGGAGAGACCGAAGAGAGTAGAGCAGAAAACACTTGCCCAATAGTTGGAAGATTCGAAAGTGATTGATTATCGGGACTTACTACTTACTACATGATTTATATGTGGTGTACATATAAATCATGTGAAGCGTCTCATCATCCTACGCGTCTAATCTGTAAGAAGTAGGAGTTAAGTAAAGTAAATGACTTGTATATTACCGCGCACCAGACGCGTTTCGGCCCCCCGCCGGGGGCCTCATCAGTGGTTTGTCAATCTACAAGTGAGAACTATCCATACGTCTAGCTGCCGTACGACCTATAATAATGCATAGAACCCTAAAGAACATTCTAGACATACCCTATCATGGGTCGAATCTCTGGAGTCGAATCCAGTGCATCATGCACTTACAACACTCCCCCTCGACGACATGAGATGCAGACCACTTTGGTATCGACCCGCCTGTAATCCTCACTGCTGCATCCGTGCACCATGGGAATCTTGATTGAGTCTTGCCCCTGCGCTCCAGCCAACCTCGATGATACCGAGCGTTCCAGGTATTCCAGCTCCCCCATCGTCCAGCACCATGTCACACTTGACATCTCGTAGTCGTCGTTCGCCTTGGATGTAGTTTCCACTTCTTGACCACAAATACACTTGTCACCACTTGACTTGACTCTTCCTTCGATAGCACTCGCGCATTCAGACCATCTCGCGTCACCACCCTTGCACAAACCCTTTTCGACTGCACGCGCACCGTCAACGATCCCTGTCGATGAATTCTTCGGCGCCTTACTCGTGCATCGAGCGCCTTCTCTGACGGGGTGTCCCTCGCACAAGTTGGTCCTTGGTGAGGTGTCTGCAGCGAGCACTTGGGCTCATAACCTGTAAGAAGTAGGAGTTAAGTAAAGTAAATGACTTGTATATTACCGCGCACCAGACGCGTTTCGGCCCCCCGCCGGGGGCCTCATCAGTGGTTTGTCAATCTACAAGTGAGAACTATCCATACGTCTAGCTGCCGTACGACCTATAATAATGCATAGAACCCTACTGAACATTCTAGACATACCCTATCATGGGTCGAATCTCTGGAGTCGAATCCAGTGCA
>CAKLBY020000182.1:0-60517 GCA_921007115.2 Peronospora matthiolae
CTTAACAATTGTAGAAATAAGGGTGTCGACAGTTTGGTTAAGGAGGATGTTACAGGGTTATGCGTCGATTACAGAACCGGTTATGTCGTGTGTCCACACCAAGTACAGATCGGTGGATCTTTGATGTACAGTCTTGGTATCACGTACTTACGGTAATACCGCACCTTTTCGGGTAGGACTAAGACATAAGTCTACTGACATAGGATCACAAAGTAGAAGTCAGTTAGACAAAGGGTAGCATGTAGTTAAAGAATCAATAAAGTTCAGTTTTCCTTTTGGTTCGTTGGACACAAATGACTAGCAAAGGCAAAGTGTTTGTAAAAAACATTAGCTTTGTAAAGGCGCTTACTCTTGTTAAATACTGCAAAACACATTTATATAAAAATGCTGGGGTCTCCTTTTCTGATAATTTTAGAAAAGTAATAATTGAGAACATGTTAGAGCATTCTTACAATTATTGCAAAATATTTCTCCAATTTAATGGGCTGTTCGGAGGAAAGTAAGGCCTATTTTAATCAGACAAGTAATTTGTAGATCAGCTAATTTGGTATGGAATTGCCAATATAAAGTTACTGGCTCGATACCGGTGAGAAGTATAGACAAGAAAGTTAACTCATCGATCCTCGTGTTCGGGACCCACTAGCAATTTCCTGCCAGGCAGTGACGTCCTCCACTTAAGGCACGTTTCATTGCTGTGAAACTCACGACCAGAATTAGACATGGTAGATTATACAAATAAGTATAGCGCGACTAGTCAATTAGCACTACGCGATGTGGCAAATAATATAGTAAAGGCTGAAAGAATTTTGCAGGCTTAGAGTTCCAACAGTAATTGTGAACCAAGGACCGTAACATATTTACTTTGCATTTTAGATTCCAGTGGTCGGTCTAAGTCTACGGGCCTGCCTCCCAATTCTTCTAAAACAACCTAGCAGCACATCAACAATACCTTTAAGAGGAGAACACCACACTAGAATGAAAACGATGTACGTGTGGCTCTCTGCAAGCATCGTGCAGAGAACCCGTCACTGACCCGTCTCAGTCTCAGCTTGTCAACTCGCTACAGGAAATTCATCAGCTAAGGGTAAGTTAGGCAACAGTCTCCAACACATTTTGGAGGAAGGCCGACCTTTTTTTCGGTGTTCAGTCAAGAATCCGCGGATAGAATAAGCTCTAATAGCTTGGCTCACTGCCCATAGGTTCGCATCAATTTTAGCGTAAACCTTATTTGCGAACGTTCCGAGCGAATTTTGAGTCGTATTCATCCAGGAAATGAGCCAGTTCAGTTTTAAATGGGTAGATGGAATCCTTTAAAGCTTACAACGGAATAAAATATCTCCGCTTCTAAAAGAGCGGGTTGGTGGACACGGTTGCTGTGGACGATGCACTTTCATCCTATTTGATGTTCTGAAGCAGTACCAAAGAAGGATATCTACAAAATGCATGAGACTGGCTTGTTCTATCGGATGCAGGTAAGCGCTCTGCAAATGACATCAAATCTAATAGTTTTAAATTGAAAAATGCAATCCTTATATTTCAGGCTGACAATTTGTTACAACGCGGCAGCTAAAAAAGTAAACAAAACAAGGAAATGATGACTGTGGATGTCTGCTGCAACGGTTATGGTCCGACAAAATGCCTTGTGTATCATTGGCAAGTACACCACTCCTCGCTAACTCCGCCATTTCAATCTTAAGAAACTTGGCTGTGAGTATCACAGCAACGAGAACGACTAGGTGACACACATTATCTTCTCGGAGCGGCTGAGGGACTTCGATCAAAGGATAACAAACCGTAAGATGTTGCGGATACTTGATTGCGGCAGCACACATGTCCCGCTTGCTGATCTTCCCCAGAATAGAACACTTCATAACACAGCAAAATGTATTCCGCCCAACATGACATCAATGCTTAAGCCTTGTCACCAGGTAATCATTCGAAATCTTAAAGCATACAACCAGCGTAGCTTTAACTGTAATATCCTTCAATTTTACGACAGTGGTGTGGTTTAGCTGGCAAAGATCATGATCCTTCATGCTATGTAGATGTCAGTCTCCACATGAGCTAACGGTGTCCGCACTAACACTGTTCAGAACCGGTTTTCCGGCACAGCAGCATCCGGTCCAAACCAGCTGATGCTCCACGAGTCCTCGATGAGGCAGTGCCTTGACAATGCAATCATAAAAGAAGTATGCCATCATTTCTTAACGCTTCAAGTTTCTCATGCTGATGGACATGCACAACCATCTCCATTTTATCCTGCTGATCATATTACATTGTACATTCCGTACCTGGATGACATCATTAAAGAGCACCTTCTAACTAAGCCTGAGGATGAGCAGGATGACAGTAGCCTTCTGGATGCTTAGGAGGCAAGTGAGTTGCTTGATTCATTCTGGATGCAACAGGATGGTGATGCGCAGACTTCTATCAAGTCAAAAGAGCAAATGAAGGACAAAGTCGGGGCTCTCCGCAAACATCATATGTTTCAGCCAGACATACGAGACACCTTTAGACACTTTTAGGCAATACTTTACATCATTTTACAATACCAATGTTTTTTCTATATTAATTTTTTTTTCTAATTATAAAACCTGAATTGCAATGTGTTTTAAAATTTTTAAAAGTTTGCTGATTGTTGTATGGGCCCAACCTTGAGGCGGATATAGACATAAAGTAGTGGCTATCTTTATTTTTAACAGTAATTTTTGAGACAAGTTCTACTGTTATAACGACCATATAGTGTGTGATTTCGTAAACAGTAATCCCTTTGGAGCTGAGACTGATAAGCTTGTGCGCTTGAACGACTGTACGTCGTTGTTAGTTTGCTATAACTAAAAGACTTTTATAGTCTAAGACTTTCTTTGATAATGTAGCGGAGATACTTAGCGCTTCTAAACCGAAAGTCGTACGCTAATCGGGTCTCTCAGTTATATCAATCTAACAACGAAGTACAGTCGTACAAGCTTACAATCTAAATGAACCCTGTTCCAAAGAAATTTAGATTCACAGAATCACACACTAATTTTTCACTTTTAGTCAAACGATAGTAAGAAACTTTACGAAGATAGTGATTTATACACCACACTACGCCTTTACTAGATACTTGTGTTATGAGGCACCCTTTTTTGGGTGCCACAAGACTTCACGTACACTAGTACGTGCAGAGGAATATTAATTTACTATATAACTCGTTTGAAGCCGGTGCAAACAGATCTGCATTTAATGTTGTTGACCTATCGATATAAAACTCAATCTATATGAGACCGTATAAACCTACATTGTCGTATGACGACAACCTGTCCACACCCATAATGCGCGTCTAGCAGCGATTGGCGGTAGTCATGATTAATAAGTATTTCATTAATATTCGAGCGGCACGAGAATTTTACCTGAATGGGTGATATTCCCTCAGTTTTATCCATCTCGGATGATATTGGCAGGGTATTGCCACGTAATACAATCTCTCTATTCAAACCGTATGGTGTCAATGTCATTTAACGAACAAAACCGTTACACATACACTGTAAGGATGTTCAATTGCTATTTATCACACAATGATAAAAAGAATCAAATGCAGAATAGGTCCATACTCCATGTCTCGTCCTTACTACAGCGACAACACTGCTGGAATCCGTTAGGTTTGGATAGCTTAATCACCGTTGACCCAGTCCGCCTCAGGAGATGTACGAGCAATTGAGTCATCCGGGAAAGATATGAATGAAATACATATAGTGTATTTTGTTGCGGTGTGCGTAGATGTATGCAGATCGAGCGTGTCAACTGTAGATTTTAGCAGGTCTTGGTGCCTGCTAGGTCTGTTGACATGTATAAAAACGAGCGGTTTCGGTGAGTAACTCTTATGCATTCATAATAGGGTTGTAATCTCAAATATGAGGGGTCTTGCAGGCAGCATCCGACCGAGAGTTAAAGTGATTGAGCAGACAGGGCTTCCTAAGAAGTGAAACGGGGAAGACTGGGATCTTTAAGCAAATCACGATTGCAGCTTTCGCTGATGAAGAGCTGGACGCGATTGCAAAAGATGGAGTCAAGCGCTCAACGCTGCAGACCGATAACGCAAGAAATAACTACGATCAGCTGCAGATCAACCTGAAGCGACGAACATTAAGTTCCATGTAGGTTGACTTGGCTCCAGGTGTTTATAGCATGGGTACTAATACGGAAATGTGGACACACATTGTAAGTTACTTTGACGGAAAGCAGAACGGCAAGACAAAGTTCATCAATACGAGCATCACGTACGACAAGCTGCAGCGTGCAAGGTCCCAGTCTGGCTCAGATATTGAAGGACATTCGGATAACATGTTCAACCTGTGGGAGCCCTTTGAGACCTTTGGTGCTACGGTCGATGACTTTCAGATGAACCGGTTTTAAATCAAGCGTCTGTCACAGACAAACCGCTTTCAAAAGCTTAAAAGTCAAGTCGAGATGTCTTGGATCACGCAGATACCCCGAAGTATCTCCGCAACATGGTTTTGATTCTTGATTGTGCACAGCGTGCAGATGCTGTGACCGCGTATTAGGGTGGCACAACTAAGAAGGCTGATAGAAAGCCAGCAAGGATTTGCGAGAGATCGCAGCAGAGTGAAAGCATGCAGAAAGCACGAAGGTTCTTTATTTGAGACGAAGATGGACATCTGAGTAGATGATTCATTTGCAACGGGGATGGGCATCTAAGTAGAAATTGTATCAGAGAGAAGAAAAGTCCGAGCTAGAAGCCAACGGACCTCCAACGGGTAAAACACGAAGAGAAAAAATTAGTAACGCGAATTCCAAGAGAGCGGGCCGCAAGAATGTGTCATCGCTGCGTTTGGCTAAGAAAACGTATCTAGGGGGTGAAAAAGTTGGAGACAGAAGTACAAGTTTCTTGACGTTTACCAGAAGATGTTAATGATAAAGTAAATTGCAGAGCGAAAGAAGATGCATTGACATGAGCGCGGTGCCTGGTCAGCGCGATAAGCAAGCATGATGCCTGTTATCAATCTATTTGTTGAAAGTGCAAATGATTTGATCACATAACAGCGAAGTAACACTGGATTTTCCGATGTAAGTTTGACAAAGCTGAAGGACATCGGATCCGCGGGTCTTTGCCAAAGCGTAAAAGAAGACATCCTAAGACAAACAAAGCTGACAGTTGTTTCATGCGTCGATGAAACGCAACTAAATGTAGTTTCGCATTCCTAGCTCGAAAAGCGAGGATTTGAAGTGGAATACCGACGTAGATGAAGGGCATTCAAGATCAGGTGGAATAATGATTAGACTACGCCCGCACTAACGATAAACGATTTTATGTTTGTGTTGCGCATGGCAAGAGAGGGAGAAGAACAAGAATTAGGAAAGCGGGCACAAGTAACGCAACATCCAGAATAGGAATGTGTACCCACTTATGCAGACAGCATCGATGATCTATAGATATGGTAACGATAGTCTTTAGCATGTGGGACCAAGCTTGTAACGGAGTAGCCCCATTTCATGATATCGAAACTAAACAATGTCAATAGGAATCATTGTCTAGCATGACAATATTCTACCAATATTATCCGAGGTGGATAATATTGAAGAAATTTTATCCCCTTTTGGACAATATTCATGCGCTGCTCGTAGATTGGTTGATATAAGACATTTTAACCATAGATTGCCACCAATCGCTGCTAGACGCGCGCAACGAGTGGTGAGCAGGTCGTCGTCCTACGATGACGTAGTTTAATATCGTTAAATAAAGATTAAAGTTTGATTGATAGCTTAACTATATTAAATACAGATCTCTTTCACCTTTACTCAAACGAGTCGTTCAAGTAGACTAGCTTCCTCTGCACTTACTAGTGTACGTGAAGTTTCGTGGCACCAAAACAAAGGGTGCCCCGTTACACCTGGTAGCACTTCGTAGTCCGTCAAACGACTGCTTAGTGTCCGTTCAACATGAACATATTGGACGTAGGAGACGACAACTTTCACGTCACACGTGGAGGCTACTCCAATCTGATTGACTCAGAATGGGAGGTAGTCGGCCACATGGGTGTTGAGTGTGCTCATAGGCAAACCCGCCATCAGTGGTATGTTAGAGTCTCTAAGCAGAGACCAGCAACATGCTGCTATCAACAAGTTCCTACAAGGGGAACGTTTCGTCGAATGACAGAAGATAGCCTTGCTACAGCAGCAAGGTTCTCATCAGTCGATGGGCGGACCGACGCACATGCGTCGACCCGAAACCTTGAAGATTGATATCTCAGGGTGTAAGGGATTCGATGAAGATTCCCTTTTGAGATGGTTCGTCAAGTTAGACGATTCCACCAGAGCCCGTCACATCTAGGGTGACGGGATGCAAGTCACCTTCGCCCTGTCAAATTTGATAGGACGAGCTAAGACTTGTGTCTTAGGGCTCTAGCTATACGACCCAAACGTGTTTGAGTCGTTGGAGATCTTGTATTCTCTACTCAAAGAAGCGTTTGAGCCGCCAAGAGCCGAATTCAGAGCACCTTCTGCACTCTTAAGGCTAAAGCAAGGTAAGCGCGACGTGCCCGCTTACGCACAGCACCTGCGCTACCTTGCGAGTAGCGTTACGAAAAAACATGTTG
The DNA here is from genome assembly GCA_921007115.2 of Peronospora matthiolae. NCBI lineage: Eukaryota > Oomycota > Peronosporomycetes > Peronosporales > Peronosporaceae > Peronospora > Peronospora matthiolae. The sequence goes on from CAKLBY020000182.1 coordinate 6,597, forward strand.
ATGAGCACACGATCATCAACGTGTTCATCTACGGCCTTGTGGATGGGTCGGTGAAGACCTGCATGTTCCGAGAGGAATTCCATGCGCTGGAAAAGGCGATAGCGTATGCGTAACAAGAAGACTTCAGCCTGAGACAGTCTCAGGCTAACTCGTCAAACTACCGTCCTACGAGACGACAGGAAACAGGAGACCCCGAACCAATGGACCTCTGTTATATCGATTGCGAGAACTCTCGCTCTCTGAGTCACAAGCGAACAGCAAGATGCCATCACTGCCAGAAGATTGGGCACTACGCTAGTGAGTGTAGAGTCCCAAACACCGCAACACGTCCAAAGACAGGACGTGATGAACGCCGTTGGCCAAGGAAAGGGCAAGGCGCGGGTCCTACCATGTTGGTAAGCCGCAACAGCAATTCGGACCGTAAAAAAACCGATAGGGTCAGTAGGGGCGGAGCACCCTGGTGATCCAGCAACGTCAAGAGAATTTGCAGGACTCTTGACGAAGATATGATCATAACACACAGTCGCTGTGTGATACTGCTCCTAGTGATGAGGAGTCTCTCATCACTTTTAAGATTATAGTAAGAAGTGGAATGTCACTTCGCGCCTTAGTTGACCGTGGGGCGTCAAACAGTCATATTCGACGTCAGTCGCTAGGGGATAGTAGGCTCAACTATGTTGAGCGAGAGTTCCCTCCAACGAAGATGACAGTGTGCCTTGCTACAGGCGCATCCGTAAGCGTGAACAAACGTGTAGTGGGAATCCACTACACGCTAGAAGGAAGGCAGTACAATGTTGACTTCATCGTAATAGATTTGGATGACAAATTTGAGGTTATCCTTGATCTGCCATGGCTTGAAAAGTACCAGCCTTGAATCGGCTGGCAGCATCGATACGTGAAGATGCCTGCGTTTGTTCATCGGATGGCCATCTGTTGAACGTCGTGGAGCGTCCACAAGCATGTGGATGTACTGCGATTGAGTGCGATGGCCTCAATTGTAGTACGATCGCTATAATGATTGCACAAGATCACAGTGTAGAAGGTCACTGCACTGTTGGACCATCTTCCGGCACCTGTGTAGAGACACAGGCTGCGCCGAAGGCTCACCACTCGAAGAAATCGAGTGGACTAGAACACGGATGCACACCAAAAAGGATGCATTCGAGAAGAGCCATTAGTGTTGTTCAGGATGAACAACACGTTGAACCGAGATCGGCTATCAGAGAGTCGATCGTAGAGTAAGCCCGATTGACGGAAAGAGAGTCGATCGAAGAGGACGTGACTGTGGTAATGCACCCACTGACAGTACACGTATTAGAAGAAAGTTCCAGCGTTCCTGAGAGTGATAACTCCCGAGAGATTAATGTTGAGGTGTTTGGTCCCCAACCACCTGCGGATGTGTTTTCCCGTAAAAACACAGAGATAGTAAATGATTTGGTAAATGACGGATCGAGTGTAGGCGCTTATACACTTGATCTGTATACACACCCGATGTTTAATTTGGAGGTTATCAAGTTGACAATGCTAGAATCTAAAGTAATATTTGCAAAATCTACGTAGTGACAAGATCAAACGGATCTGCATACTCGTCACAGAGGACGTGTACGTTGCCGACATTCGGTCGGCGCAAGTATTTACTGAGAACGAACGGGTTTCCAGTAGCACATCGATGGACGAGAGTGTCCTTGGTAAGAAGACCCGGATTGAGCGATACACGTCTCAATATTGGGAGTCTCTAACGACGAATCCTTTGTATGAGGATTTGGGTTGAGTTTAAAGATGTTTCCTCGGAATCCATGCCATGCGAGCTGCCCAAGGACAAAGGCAATCGGCATGAGATCGAACTGAAACCCAGTTCGAAGTACTGTGTCATGAAGCAGTGGCCACTGCCTCGTGAAAAGGTCACAGCAATCGACAAATTTGTTGACGATCGCTAGGCTGCTGGTCACGCGAGGTAACCAACATCCCCTCACAGCTCTTCGACCTTCTGTGTGTGAAAACCCACAGAAGGGTGGCGGATAGTGCACGCGTTCAACAAATTAAACGGCTGCAACGGTACCGGCTCGGACGCCTGTACTAAGGAAGGACGTCATCATGGATGGTAAGGCAAAAGTACCACCTTTTCGTCAATGGATCTGATGGATGGATTTTATCATATTCTCATGCGTGAACGGCATCCCGTAAACAGCAGTGAGCACCCCCGGTGGTATGCTGTGAGAGTGGATAGTGATACCGTATAGGATGAGTGACGCCTCTGCAACATTCAGCAGATAAAGTACAAATCTGTCAAGATCGTTGCGAGACTTTGTGCCGAGTTATTTCGACAATGTCTTCATCCATAGAAGGGCTATGAATAGAAAGACAGACGTGGATGTTCACATATATTATCTGTCTAGAAGGTTCTTATTCCTACGTGAGAGTTAAAACTGCTCGCAAACCTCAAGAAATGCATTTTTACTTTGAGCGAAATACTATTTTTAGGCTGAATCGTGGGTAAATTTGTAGTACGTCCTGGTCCGTAAATTTGCTTGGGGTTAAGTTACTGACTTGTTTCATTCAACTACTAACGCAACACCACCGAGATGGACGTTGGTATCTCTCATTTTTTATAGAAAAAGGGTAGGTGTTCAGGGAGTGCTGAGTGTCAGCACTCTTTCGGGCTTTTAAATAAGCTAAATGATGTGTAAAAAAAAAATTGCAGACCAGGACAGACAAATCCATGTGATCTGTGACGCCATCTATTATGCAATCGGCTGCGCTTATGCAGTATGTTTCAGACGGTGGTGATCGCGTCGTCTGTTATCAATAGCGTCAACTGCAAGCAGCTGAGCGTAACTACCCAGTGCATGACATGGAACTCCTTGCCACGAAGCGCGCACTGTTGAAGTTTCGCGTCTATCTGCTAGAAGGTAGGCCGTTCTTACTTTGTACGGACCATGCATCATTACACACGACCATAAACAGTCCAAACAACTTGCAACAAATGGCGAGGTGGCTGTCCTCTTTCGCAGAGTACAACTTCTCCGTCCAGTAGAAACCAGGACGACTTAATATTTTTGCTGATCCTCTTTTGCGTCGGCCCGATTCTGAGCCGACTGCTTAACACAACATTAGGGGTGATCCCACTGTTGCAACACTGACCATTACGCTTCCGTCGTCGAATCTGCTCGACGACGTGCGGAAAGCCAACGCAAGAGATAAATCTCTTCTGCAATTGATGATTTACGTGTCAAATCCATGCAGTCAAGCTTTAAAAAGCTTGTTGTCTCAACACCGCTCTTCAACTGAACGGTATTCGGTTCGTGATGGACTGCTGTACTAAACAGCAGTCATCGGCGATACACCTCGTGCCTTCGTTCCCGCTCATAACTATTTGCGTTTGCGCATCATGTATGAGTATTACGATACCCCAACAAGTGGGCATCGCGGTAGAGAAAAGACTTACCTCATGGTAAGTCGCAACTTCTACTGGCCCCGCCAGTTTGAGTATGTGCGGAAATACACTCGCGCTTGCGAATTAAGTCAACGGGTGACGCCTAGTCTTTCATCCCGCGCGCCCTTGCAGCCTATCCGATTCTGGCAGAGTGTTGGCAGTCCATATCGATGGACTTCGTCTTCGGGTTTCCCAAAGACGTTCACAAGAACGCTGGTATTTTTGTGTTTTTTGATCGGTTCAGCAAGATGGTACATTTTGTTGCTGTACCGGAGTTTATCACAGCCCAGGGCTGTGCGCGTGTCTTCGTCGATACTATTTTCCGACTTCACGGTACACCGTGAACTCGAGTCTGATAAATACCCCCGCTTCACAGCGGGGATCTTTTTATCCGTGTTCTGTTTACTTGGAAAACGTTTAAAGATGTCGACTTTTGACCATCCAGAAACAGATGGTCCGACGGAACGCGTCAACCGCGTCCTCGCAGAGATAATTCGAGGGTTTGTCCACTCGTTTAGGAGTTAGAGTGAGGTCTTGCTGATGATGGAATTCGCCATCAACAACTCCGTGCACGCGTCAACAACGCATACACCGTTCTTCGTGAATGGCCTACGCCATACACGTTTACCCGACTTCTTAGAGTGTGACTCTAGTTTAGGGGGGTAAATCTGCTCGAACAAAAACCGATCTTGATCTTGCTTATCACCCGTCGACAATGGTGTCGACGTGATGGATGTCGATGTCGATGCGATCGACATTGACATCGATGATGATAATGATGATAATGACGATGCTGGTATAATTAGCATCGTCAACGGCTGCTGCTCTGAGGACGACGATAACCTCACTGATGACGACAACGTTCTTTTTAGCAGTGCGCACAAAGCACACTACTATAAACGAGGTCGAGTCAGCAGAGGAATTTCTGCTGACTCGCAAAGCGGTTGTCCGCTTCGTTCAAGACTCTATTGCAGATACACTAGACAAACAGAAAAAAAACACAGACAAACATGGAAGAGCAAATGTTCTTTTTTTTAATGAATGAGAACTAGTTTTACTGTCTACAGTAAAGTTACCGAAACACGCAGTGACAAACGTGGGCAGCAGTAAATTGCTGTTCAAGTATATCGGTCTATTTCGTGTGCTGCGCCGAATAGGCAACGCAGACACGATTGAACTGCCCCGTACGACGCGTACGCATCCTACGTTTTATGTCGTTCGTCTCCTCTTGTACTATCAGTACGAGCCCGTTTCGAGATGCGAAGAACATCTACGCGGTCGAAAGGCGAGACCACCTACGAGTGGTCTCGTTTCAACGAGCCAGTCTAATCGACTAGCGAAGCGACCTGCTCGCGCAGTTGAGCGATGTCTCGACGAGCTGCAGCTAGCTCGTCACGAAGAGAACGAGCCGAACGTTCGTTCTCAAGTTGTGCAAACGCAAGCGCGGCACGATCATCCGAACGACCGTGCGCTTAGGAAATTGTAATTATCCCTTACAAGATCCTCACGCTCATAACGCTGGGTCCGTTCGTAATTTAGGTCGTCGCGCAGCAAAATAAGTACACAGTTCAGCTCCTGAACATCAAGCTGATCCGGCCCTCGAGACGGATCAGGTGTTCCCGCCACCACCACATTCTTTTGTTGACTCTGGCGGTTGTCAACACTTTCTGGTGGAGCGTATCCCAAACCACCGCGACGTGAATGGCGTCCGGACGAGTTACCTTATCCACTGGCGTGGCAATCGAACGGCCTGTGACAGCTCGGAGCCTCGCACCCAGCTGATTGTTTATGTCCTCAGTTTCGTCGAGCAATGAGTCGAGGGCCATCCGCTGCGTCGAAGAAGGTCCATCGGAAATTGACCTCCCCGAACGAAAGTACAGGGGTTAAAAAATGTCAATCCCTTCGGCCATCTCTGAAGAGATGTGCGCTCTTCAGTAGGGAACTCAAGCAAGGAAGGCCTACATAGATGCACGATTCGAGTTATCTAGTCAGCCTGGACACGAGTCGCCCCACAAGAGACAGGTTTATTATGCCTCTCTTAAAAGCCGGTGCAACTTGTATTGCGCCCCGACTGGGTTGCGTTTTTTTTAACCTGATGCGATTTGCATTAAGTTTGACGAGCCAGGCCTCACAGCCATTGCACTCGCTGTTACGAAATAGGGCATTCTATCCTTGCACCAAGTCCTTGCCGTCTCGACCGCGTTTCCTGTTGTACCACCAAAGCTTCAAAAACGCTTCGACGAAGAACTATTCCTTAGCACGTATATACTTTGTTCTGGAATAAGGTGGGCAAATCTTCCTGCTATCGAATAACAGAATTCGATATTTTTCGGTAGTCATGCCGGCCACTTGATCTAACTCTCTGGATGGCGGCATCCACGGAGATTCTACTTGAGGAGCGTGGTGCAGGACATTTTGGTCCATGGCCTCTTGAGTGATGTTAGCATGAGCACTGACACCAGTGGCAGCTCGATTCCTCGAGTTGCTTCTCTTGTGATGATGTACAGGTGCATCACCTCCATCACCACGCGTCCTATCGTCGGATGGACTTGCGTGAGGCGGAAATTCGTCAGAAGAATCACTCGGTCCGAAGATCTCGAACATGATGCCGCTACGTCCCCAGAGCCAGTCAACATGGATCTTGCAGTATCCGCCTTAGATGATCCGGAGACGAGAGGCGCCGCCTTCGAGTCGGATGCATCATCCGAATCGCCTCAATAAATGAGCTCTATCCCAGGCTCATCTACTTTGCGAGTTGCAGCACCCACTGCAGACACAGAAAATGTATCTGTCGCACGTGGTGACTCTCCACATTGACTATTTACAATAGGTCCCGCCTGTTGCTAGATTGCGACAGCAGGCGAAGGATCACCTGCTGCTGAAGCAAGAGAAGAACCCTCTTCGGCTGTACGCATACGTGAAGCCGCCTTTCTTGCTACTTTGGCAGCGCAGCGCATCGCATGAATTAGATACCATGCGATGAATTGGAAAATGAGTGGGAGTTTAATTAACAAGTCCCCCCCCCTTCTCAGAGTGATCCAACGGTTATACCCTGTCCCAATTAAATCTTTTTTAAAAAACGGGTGATTGATGGTTAAGGGGTGGTGACATAACGGAATGGCCCGTTACATGACATTGACACCATACGGTTTGAATAGAGAGATTGTATTACGTGGCAAAACCCTGCCAATATCATCCGAGATGGATAAAACTGAAGGAATATCACCCATCCAGGTAAAATTCTCGTGCTGCTCGAATATTAATGAAATACTTATTAATTATGACTACCGCCAATCGCTGCTTGACGCGCATTATGGGTGTGGACAGGTTGTCGTCATACGACAGTGTAGATCAACATAGTCTCATAAAGATTGAGTTATGTATCGATAGATCGTGTAGCGGAGCTACACAGAAGAAGACTTATTTAACAATTCAACGACTTATGGCTGACAGTCTTTTAGTTCTACGGAACTATTATACTAACTCAAAGAGTCACCCAGTTCTACGGAAGTCGGATGGACTCTACGAGCTAACAGCTCAGCTACTGTAGTTCTAAGGAACTACACGCACAATGTGCGAAAGGGAAATAGCGGAGTCTAAAGACTCTCTAACCCACGACAGCTCTAAAGAACTGTCAAAAGCAAGGTGCGAAAGGGGAGGAAGTCTAGGGACTTCGGCACAAAATGAGTACAGAACTTTATTTCGATTTAAATTAAGGAAAATCCTGCTTTATGTACCCTACATTGTATTAAACTAGAACTAACACAAAAATTAGTATTCGAACTAAATGGATGATTGCCACATCACTCAGTCATCAAATGATGACAGTACAAAGTAGGTACACGGCAAGTACCGTAAATCTGGAAATCGATCAATCGATATTCTCTTGCTATTATAAAATCTAAGGTCACACACATTCATCCATATCATTTATGAGAGGTCTTTGACCAATTTAGGTAAAGGCTGGTGTGACCTTGTTACACCCTCTCAACCAGACAGACATTACTACACACTTCACTCAATTTATTCTCATATTTAGACATGTTACAAAGTAATGCACTAACATGGAACGACCTGGACACCTCCTTAAAGATAAGGGTCTAGCCGAATTCCGTGTTGTAGAGGGCGTGGAGTATGACAGTGGTAGTAATACCAAAGTCGAGGGGAGGATCAATCCAAAAATCAGCACACCTGTGCGTGGGAACATTCCCCATCCGGCAACTAATCCGTTCCCCGAACGTAGTGCTGCGACTGCACTAATAGCGCTGGGAACAAAGTCTCACATGCATATATCCATTATCGCAAACCCGCTTGATGTATAGCAACAACGCATGCTCGATCAAGCGGCAAGCGAACGGCCCAAGTCATAATTTCTATTAACAATTGCAACGACACAGTGAATATAAGTTCACTTCAACTAGCGTGGAAAAACTAATTCGTCAAGTGTCACGCCATACTTTGGCAACATAAGCCACCGGCCCCGAGGCGAAAACGCCCAATGAACTCGAATGCCGCAAGGCTCTTCGAGAGAGGTACTTGAAACCTACTGTGATAACTTTGAGTCAATACAGTGAACGGCTGCAAAAGCGGGCCCAAGGAACACCGGTTCCACAATTTAGGGGTATACCTATCATTATGTCCGAAGATGGGGACGAAACTGCGAGGGACAATAACTTCATCCGCTGGGTGCATGGCGTTCGACGCCTCAGTAGCATGCACGCGCTACGCAAAAGTGCCAGTGTGGCAGACGTTCGTCTAGAGCGAAAGCTTCGCTATGACTTTTGCGAAGTTAAAGGCCAGAGGCCGTCTGCGGGGGGTATTACGCTCCCGCTATGCTTTGGCTGCCTCTGCAGCCGCGAGTTCACGTCAGGCTTTTGACACGAACTCGCCCGTTCTCACTACGACAATTGAAAAGCGTGACGCTCGTCAAAAAAAAGCTCGACGGGGCGCTCAAAAACGTCAACGGCGTATGGGCAGTCTTGCCGGAGGGGAATATCATACTCCCATGAGTTTTCAAACTTAGGGTTTCTACGTCACTTAACCAGATATTATAGTGACCATGACATCGACGTCGTTGAAGTACTTGCTCCACATGGAACTGTAAGTGTCCTTGCTATCAAGCAACGCCGGTGGTGGTCGGAGTATCGGCTGAAAGCCATGCTGAGTTGGTGAAGAAAGTGAAGGATCTCCGTTAGACTTTAAGTCAGACTCAGAACGCCCTAACCGAAGGCCGATCTCGTTTGGCGACGTTGGAAGGCGATCGCGCCCAACCTTAGACGATGGAGTCACGTCAGACTTGTGTCGAGGCTCAACTTGACCTCTTGATTCGGATGCAATATCCTGTGGCATTGCCAATTTACGCGGCGCAAGCGCCCTCAAGTCAACATGGGAAGGGTCCCGGTATGGCTTAAGCAGGCCGACATAAAAGACGAAGTGTCAACGCAACTTGCGCGGCAAGTTGAGCGTATACGCGAGGCCCTTTTTGGCCACGACCGTAAAAGGTCTAATGAAGCGCGGGCGCAACTTCGTATTGAAAACAGCTGACACTACATTTGTAGGTAGATTTTTAGCATTGAGTAGTACTTGGTCTTCGACCTCATTACGTTCAATACAATTTCTGCCTTTGGCATCTGATTGTTCCTTTTGTTAATATTGGCTATCAGTCATTGCATCTCGCACATGTCGTAAGACATTCAACCTTGTTGCAAGGAGCTCACCAATCTGTTTCTGAACAGTGGCAGGGCTAACATCAGAAAGCTGATCGACGATCCCTCCCAGACCAAGCCCGGACCACGGAGTGGTAGCGTCAATGGGACGCGCGATGAGTGAGGCCGTTAACATAGAACGGGGTGTAGCCAGGCAAGGCATGAAAAACAAAAAGTTCATGGCAAGTTCGACCACCGGAAGCAAAGTGCTCCAGCGCCTAGGCGTATCTGCGCAAACGCTGCGCAAAATGTCACCAATGACACGATGAACGCGTTCAGTTTGACCATCGGTCTGCGAATTACCCGCGGTGGACATGTCCAATCTGATGCCAAGCACCTTGAAGAAGGACTTCCAAAACTTTCCCGTAGAGCAAAGATCGCGATCCAAAACCATAGTCAAAGTCAAATCTTGTTGACGAAACAAGCGATCGACAAATAGCTGTGCTTAACGTTCACCATCAATCGAAGCTGGCACAGCCGCTAAATGAGTCATATTACTTAAACGGTCAACAAAGACCACAAAACTAATATTGCCATTCGAATTTGTTGGCAAATTAAACAGATGTCCACAACGATTAATTCATAACAACCCGTGGGTATTGGCAAACTCGCCAAAGGCGCAGCCGCTTGAGCGGAGGGTTTGACCACTGACACTTTCACACGTACGAACATTTGTGCTCACCCATTTACATAATTTGGGACACCGATAGTGTTGGCTAAGGCGAGCCATAGGTCTTCTCTAGACCGAGACGACCGCTCAAAGCTGAATCATGCGCCTCAAAGAGGATACGATACTTGAATTCCTCATCATGAGGTACGACGATGCGCGGAGTAGATGCCTCATCCATGCTGTAGGACAAGAGGCCATGATCGAAAGAATAATGATGTAGCCCTGCACGCGAGCGTGCCGGAAATGCAGTGTCCGAGTCTTTAAACTCATCACAACTTAGTGCGCGTAACAACGCGACACACTGATCATTCTTGGCCTAAGCCGCACGGATTTAATCAGGATAGAAGACAACAGAGTCGAAACATGAGCAAGCCCATAATCCGGCCTGCATGATAACGCATCGACCAATGCATTTTGCTTCCCTGGCTTATAATTCACCTCGAAGTTATACTCAGCGAAAAATGAAAGACAACGGGCTATAAGTTGTGAGAGATGAGGCGACTGAATCGCAGCGCGCAACGACGCATGATCCGTCTAGATTGCAAACGGCTTGAATCCAAGTAGATGTACATTGAACGTGACTAAAGAATACTTTATTGCAAGTAACTCTTTTTCGTAAACTGTATAGTTCTTTTCAGCGGCTTTTAGCTGGCGAGACAAATGCGCAATGACGCGCTCATGTCTATCGACATCAGTTTGCAACAATGCACTGTCAATAGAAAAATCATATGTGTCACAGACGGCAGTGAAAGGTCGCTCCGGGTCAGGCAAAGCCAAGACTGGAGCAAGAAGGAGACTCTCCTTAACAGCTTAAAAGGCTTTTGCCTGAACCGAGTTTCAACACCAAACCACGTATATTTAAGGAGGTTGGTAAATGGCCTTGCCATGTCAGCATAATTTGCACTATACTTGTGTAAGTAATTGGCTAAATCAAGCCATTTATGCAAGCCTTTTGGGTCAGACGGAACCGGCCCATCCACGATGGATTAACCTTAGCGGGATCTGCCCGTAGGCCGTGCTTTCCAGTGAAGAACCCTAGAAAAGGGATTTTTCTGCACCATGCATTTAGATGCATTTTCATACACCTTGATGGTGCGCATGCACCCGAGCACTTCTCGTAAATGATCAATGTGTTTTTAACACATCTGATCTTCCTCGTTCTGCACGGCTATGGACAAAAATGCTATCAAAATAGTTTTGTGATTATCCTCTATGAGGGCGGAACAATTGCTTCACGAGACGATTAAAGGTTTCTAGGCATTATAAGGTCCCTGAGGCATAACAAGCCACTCCCAAAGCATGCCATTCGGCGTTCTAACCGCTGTGAGCGGCATGTCACTCGCTCGCATGAGCAGTTGGTAATAACTATTGATTCGATCGAGTGCGCTAAACATGGTGCAACCCACCATAGTGATCTAAAAACATCCTTTTCAGGAATAGGTGTCTGCGCCGGTATAGTGGACGCTTTGAGCTTATTGTAAGCGTGCACTACACGTCACTTACCGATAAGCTTTCCGATACAAAACATCGGTGTAGAGTGTGGAGATTTTCTCTCCTGCACTATGCCTGCTGCGTGCTTTGCACGAAAGAAATCGTCAATGACGGCACAGTGTTCCTTAGGCAATGGCCATTGCCGTGTTACACCGTATTTGGTCCCAGGGACCAGGTCAATTTCATGACGCACACCTTTGTCGGGAGGTAGAGTGGATGAGGGATCATGACACACCACGTCCTATATTCCTTTACTAAAGGATAGAAGGGATCTGAAGGATCCTTCAAAATGGCAGATTCACTGCGAGCACTGTGTGCAGCTTTTATGTCCTCAAGGATTGTCTCATCTACAAGGGATGACGAGCTTAATTAAAGATAAAGTCTAAGGACCACCATATTGAACAAAGCGCCAGCCGTTAAGGCTTAATGAAATTCGTCTACAGACATCTTGTCTAGCTCTAGCAGAGCGTTGATCGAGGGAGTGCCTCCAGGCCAACTTCTCCATCAATCACAGCCGACACCCCATTGACTAACGTGTACAACTGTTCACTAGTGTCCTTCTGGGTCATGGCAGAAGCATTTCTTTTCAAAGCCGCCATCTGGCGTCGCTGTCGTCTCTGTGCAGAGACTGAACACTATAACGTGTTAGAAACATCCAATTTTACGAGGTGAAGATTAACTACAACCTCAACCTGCTCTCTCTGGGAGACAATGTCATTACCGACATTAAGGTGTTGTGCTCTCACGGCAGACCTCACTATGTGTACAGTAAACCACTACAATCGTATCTCTAGAGCATAACTCTTGATGCCTTGGCGCATCGCCAACAATGTCATTAAAGACATTTAGTGGGGTGCTATCACGGCCGACCTCACTCTGTGGATGTTTACGTGCCACTCCACGCTCATCACAGGGAGAACACCCCGAATGACTCGGCCTTAAGCCATTAATGCTTCCAGCATTCAGTGATTTCAGTCTTTACTAGTGTCACTCATCAGAATACGTGCTGTTTCACTGTTGTCAATGACATGAGAGTTAACTAGCTTAAACACTCCAATGTCCAGAAAACTGACAGACTCCGTCAGTGCCGCGCGCCAATAGCACTTTTGTTGCCCAGCAAAAAGTGGCTCATGACTCTCCAAAGCTTCACTAGGAACATTACGTGTTGCGCCTAAGGTCTTAGACCTCCAATCAATCCATGGCTCATGGCGTTCAATCCAAGTCATCACGAGAATGAGATCACATCTCGAGTCCAAATCCAGGACAGGACAACGTTCGATAATACAAAAATCTAAAAATTTCACACCTAAGTTCAACGTAGCTTTGGGTACGGTGACACGAGTACCTGTCGCTAAGAGAAAAGTGATAACATCAACCCCATGCGCTTTAAGCACCTTAGCGTATTACTGACATCCCTCGAGGGACCGGCGTCGAGCATAGTTACCTGACGCTACAAGGTCAATTAATATTGACCACGGCTCTATAAAGCCTGAAATTTTAGCCGAGGCCACTAACAAGCCTGGCTTATGCTCACGTCTCGTGAAAACTTCACAATACCGTCTGGGGCTAAGACCTGACTATCTTTACCACCTAAAGATTCAGCAGAACCTGGGTTTTTTTCCAGTAAGACGCCCCGTGCCAACTGGGAGTTGCCGTTTTCCCGCTCCGTGCCCACTTTCGGGAAAGAAGGCAGATTGCGGCTCGACCGACTTTAACGCGGCTTCCGCAGTGTGCACTGACGGCGCAAGTGCTTGATGCTCCCGCACATGTAAAATCTACGGATGCTACGTTGCTGTTCAACAGCTGAAGATCTCGATCTTCTTCTTCGGCATGTCTGAGGTCCTTGGGCTCAGCCTCGTCAGATGATCTTTGGGCATGCCCAGGAGTGCCAAAGCGAGCGACTTTAAAGTTGGACTCAGCATCCAACGCTATCACTACGGCCCCTTCAATCATTGAAGGATGGACGCGGAAGACTTCCGTCCTTACGATCCCATTACGAAGGCCCTCCATAAAAACGATGACACGGACCTGCTCTGACTGAGGGTCCAGCTGCATATCAGCTATGAGAGATTGCAACTCTTGGACAAAGTCCGTAATTCTCTCTTTCCCTGCATGGTTGCTAAGAATCGAGAGTGAACACGATAAGACTCATTTGGTGGCGAGAACACCCGATACATCTCTCGTTTAAGCGAATCATATGTTGGAAACGCAGCGCTAAACGACGTATCACAGGTAAGAGCTCATTCTTTGGCTCTACCATCGAGCTTAGGAATGGCTAGGTCAACTTTCAGTCGCTCCGATTGAAGCAAGGCGGCTTTGATAGCCAAATTGATTTCTCAAATCCAGAGGAGGAGACGTTCCCCCTCTTTCCCCTCGAAGTCTTAGCGCTAAGAGTGAGCGGGCGAGTCTTTGACTCACTGTCAGGTACAGGAAAGTACCTTGTAGACTGGCTGAGGCTAAATGGTCGTGGACAGCCCTATCACGGTAGCCTCAACCTGCATAAATGCGTCAAGACGTGCGTTAGGCACTTTTGGGCTTTGGGCCACAATGTGGTCGACCTATTCAAACCCCTTTTAACGATTTGAGCTAATCTAGCGCGATAAGTTGAGCCTCAGAGAGGTAGTCAAGACCCTCCATCTCTCACAGAGGACTAGTCGAAACAAATCAGGTGTAGGATTGACTACAAGTGCTACTAAGTGTAGCGAAGCTACACAGCTCTTTAAGTCAGAGGAAGACTTATTCAACAATTCAACGACTCATGGCTGACAGTCTTTTGGTTCTACGGAACTTATATACTAAGTCAAAGAGTCACCCAGTTCTACGGAAGTCGGATGGACTCTACGAGCTAACAGCTCAGCTACTGTAGTTCTAAGGAACTTCACGCACAATGTGCGAAAGGGGAATAGCGGAGTCTAAAGACTCTCTAACCCACGACAGCTCTAAAGAACTGTCAAAAGCAAGGTGCGAAAGGGGAGGAAGTCTAGGGACTTCGGCACAAAATGAGTACAGAACTTTATTTCGATTTAAATTAAGGAAAATCCTGCTTTATGTACCCTACATTGTATTAAACTAGAACTAACACAAAAATTAGTATTCGAACTAAATGGATGATTGCCACATCACTCAGTCATCAAATGATGACAGTACAAAGTAGGTACACGGTAAGTACCGTAAATCTGGAAATCGATCAATCGATATTCTCTTGCTATTATAAAATCTAAGGTCACACCCATTCATCCTCATCCATATTCATGGAAGGTCTTTGACCAATTTAGCAAAAGGTGTAACGGGGCATCCCTTGTTAGAGGTGCCGCGAAACTTTACGTACACTAGTACGTGCAGAAAAAGCTAATCAACTTGAACGACTCGGTCAAGTTAGGGTAAAAGAGAACTTTTTTAATGTATTTAAGCTATTAATTTAACTTTAATCTTTATTTAACGATATTCAACTACGTCGTCGTTGTACGACGACCTGCTCACCACTCATTGCGCGCGTCTAGCAGCGATTGGTGGCAATCTATGGTTGATCTGTCTAACATCAACCAATCTACGAGCAGCGCATGAATATTATCTAAGGAGATAACATTCCTTCAACACTATTCGTCTGAAATAATACTGGTAGAATATTGTCATGCTAGACAGATTCCTATTGACACCTTTGGTTTCAATTTCATGTATGGGGCTACCCCGTTAGAAAAGGCTAGTGTGACCTCGTTACAGATCAACTATATCAATACAGCTCTTTTTCACCGTTGCTAATACGAGTAGATTAAGGAAATTGCCTTCTTCTGCACGTACTAGTGTAACTGGGCACCCTGAAGCTTGTACTGATGACAGTACAAGCTACTTATTCTGATGACAGAATAAGGCGGTGCCTCGTAACTTCACCTACACTCGTACGTGCAGAGGAAGACGGTAAGAAGAAGCGAGTACTTGGTTAGAGTAAAAAGTAGAACTGTATTTATAATAGTTAATGTCTGTAATAAATCACTATTTATCTTCATCTAACTATGTCTAAATACAAATGTGTAAATCAGCTATCTGCTCACCACTCATTGCGTGCGTCTGTCGTGGCGCGTCTTCGTTGGTGTATATAATGGCCTATATTAACCAATTAGGAACTACTCGTAAGTGCTACAGAATATTGTCCTTATGACAATATTCTGAGAATATAACTCTTATAGTTATATTCTATTAACAATTTCTTATAAATTGTTAGGTAACGATTCACCCCGTTACATCACCCCCCCTTAACCATCAGTCACTTTAGTGACTGATTGACTAAATGGATACTCGTCCCAAATCATTTGGGTCAGGGTTTGCACTTGTTGGTTCGAGTCCACTCTCCAACATTTCATCGCATGGTTAACAAGCCCATGCGATGCGCGAGCAAGGCCGCCGAGAGCGCGTCTGCACGTCTCTGTGCGGACGCCGAAGCAGAAACAACAGCAAATGATGTCCCATCGGTTGCTGAAGCGACTCAGCCTGTGTCACTTGGTGATGCAGGCGCTGGTCATGAAGACACTCGTGTCTTCACAGAGTACGAGCTCGGTGTCTCGTACTCTCCTGATACGGAAGACGGATCCGTAACGAAGGAGGTTGAAAACAAGCCGCCTGCCAAGCGTGGCATGGACGATGCTTTGCGTCGTAGCATCTTTGGTTTATCTGACAAATCAGATGAACCATCGCCGAAGCGAAGGCGCTCGAGATCGCAAGACTCGGGTGCTCATGGTGGTGTCCATTCTACTATGGACACCACTTCGCAACGAGGTGCCAGTACTTCTGTCGGCACGTCGCAGGAAGAGCGGGATCGCAATGTCTTGCGTCTCGCTCCCGAGAAGAAGGCATGGCCGCCTCCTAAGTCGGTCATGGATCGCTTGTCGGCGACGACAAGTGATCGCTATCGAACACGGTTGTTCGATTCGTCAAGGATCCATCACCTTGACCCCAGTGCGAAAAAACATCGCGCTGAGAATGAGTTCTTCATCGATGCTTTCATTAGACATCGATGGTACAGTGGGAATCACAAACATGATAGTCCCTCACTGCTTCAAGCGTGGAACGCCCACATCTATAACCTCGAAAATGTAGGTCGTGACGCTTGGAACGACAAACTTATCAAAGCTCGTGATAAGTTTGAAAGCGAACCCCGACAGGTGCACGCTACAAGCTGCATCGTCTGTCAAGGGAGAAGGGATTACCCTGCCTCTCTTGGGGAGACTCGTGTTCATGTTGTGTGAACAACTCTGCACGAGCACCTAAGGAGGCTTACCTCCTTACTAGCCCGTGGTGGCGCGTACGTATCTCTACTGAGATGTACGAAGGGATTGACAACCTGAAATCCCTTTACGACCGTGCCGGAAAGACTTTCTACGACGGTCCTTCTGCGGCACAGGATGTGCCGCGTCGTTCTGCTCAACCAGACCCAGTACGGCAATCATCAGTTGGGAGCGGGGCTCCCAAGTATCCCAGGACGGGGGATAGCCGCGCCACCGGACGAGATAACTCGTCCGACGTCCGTTCACGTCGCGGTGGTTCAACAGCTGCTCAACTAGATAGCGCTGGCCACCGCGAGAGTCCTCTAATGGAGGTGGAGGAGGAGGGAAAACGCTCTCCACACAATCGTGGGGAAGCTTGTGTTCCCGAGAGCTTCTTTGATCGCGTAACGCAAGGGTTACGCGACGATCTCGAGCATGAGCGGAATAGGCGTCTCCAAATGGCGGACACTGCCTCGAAGCATCGAGCTGAGTTTGCCTTTGCTCAGCTTGAGAACGAGAGAGCTCTGACTTCTCTGCGTGACGAGCTAAGGGTAGCTCGTGGGATTGTTGATCGATCTCGAGATGAGATAGCTGCTCTTCAGACCCTTGTCGATGCCCACCATCGGGAGCACAAGGCTCTCTGTGAGATGCTTGAACGCAAGGGCGTTCTTCATCGGAAGAAGCAGCTTACTGATGGTACGGCTTAAGCCGACCAACGTAAAACGTGGGATGCGATCGCATCTTACGTGGCAGTTCAATCGTGTATGCGTTGCCTAGGCGATGCAATACACGAAATGGGCCGATGTACTTGGGTGTTTACTACTACCCAAGTTAGTCACTACATGCTTTGGTAGATTAACCGTAGACAGTAGGACTAAGTCACCTTTATTAAATAAAAGAGTGTTTGCCCTTCCATTCTTGTCTGCGTTTTGCTTTTGCTTATCCACCGCTTCGGCGATGGAGTCGTGCACAAAACGGACTACCGTTTCGCGAGCCAGTATGAATTCATCTGATGACTCGTTAGCTTCGGTGCGCTGTGAGTGCACTGCAGCAATATCAACCTTTTCTTCAGTGAGGGCTTCTGCGCTCTCACTGGCATCATCTTCTTCGATATCGATGTTATCGATATCGGCATCGAACGCAATGACCTCTTCGTCAAAGCGTGATGAGCGTGAACCAAATCGGTTTTTGCTCGCGCGATTCCCTTCCCCCCTTAAACCAGAGTTACACTCTAGTAAGGTGGGTACACGCGGATGGCGTAAGCCCTTTACGTAAAACGGTGTATGTGTCGTGGACGCATGCACCGAGTTGTTAATGGCAAACTCTACCATTGGCAAAAACTCACTCCAACTCTTAAAGGAGTGTACGTATCCTCGAAGTATCTCTTCGATGACACGATTGGCCCGTTCCGTCTGACCATCTGACTCTGGATGATCAGATGTCGACATCTCTAAGCGCGTTCCGAGTGATTTGAACACGGGACGCCAGAAATCAGCAGTGAAGCGTGGATCTCTGTCTGATACGAGTTCACGGGGCAACCCATGAAGCAGAAAGATGGTGTCGATAAAGACACAAGCACAGCCACTTGCTGTGATTGACTCTGGTACAGCCACAAGATGTACCATTTTGCTGAATCTGTCAACATATACGAGAATACCCGTATTCCCGCGTGCGTCTTTTGGTAACCCGAAGACAAAATCCATTGGGATGGATTCCCAGCACTCAGCCGGAACCGGTAGAGGCTGTAAAGGTGCACGCAGTGAAGGACTTGACTTCACTCGTTGACAGACTTCGCATGCGCGAACGTACTTGCGCACAAAATGATACTGGCGGGGCCAGTAAAAGTCTCGACTCAACGTGAGTTAGTTTTCTCCCGGCCACGATGTCCTCCCATAGGAGCATCGTGATACTCGAACATGATCCGCAAACGCAGATCAGTATCATCTGGAATGACAACACGTGCTGTGTCGCCAGTAACGGCTGTACAATACAGTAAACCGTCGCGAGTAGTGTATCGATCTGATGCAGATCGATACGCAGACGACAATCGTTTCAACGATTCTCGAGATGGTTGTGAGAGATGTGTCAACAACTTCACAATCTCACCATCTTGGGCATACGCCCGCCTCACATCATCATATAACGTTGAAGATGGTATTGTGGACGTCATAACCGCCACAGTGGCTGTCTCACTGTTGGGTTTCACGACTGGTTCAAACTCGGGACGACGTGAGAGTGCATCAGCGACGACATTAAGTCGTCCTGGTTTGTACTCGACCGTAAAGTTGTATTCTGCACAGAAAGACTACCACCGCGCCATTCGTTGTGAAAGGTGCGGGCTGTACACTGCCGTGCGTAATGACGCATGGTCAGTGTAAACAATGAAGGGCCTATCTCCTAATAGATAGACTCCGAACTTCGCGAGTGCATACTTCATGACAAGGAGTTCCTTGTCATGCACTGGATAGTTCCGCTCAGCTGGTTGCAGCTGACGCGACTGATAGCAGACGACGCGTTCAACGCCTTCAAGATCGTACTGCATTAATGCACAGCCGATTGCGAAATCGCTGGCATCACAGACCACATGAAATGGCCTGTCCTGATCGACAATTGCTAGGACTGATGATTGTATCAATCTCTGCTTGATACCATCAAAGGAGCGCTGACATTCAGCGTTCCATAACCACCTCTCGTTCTTTTTCAACAAACGATAGAGGTGTACAGTCATCTCGGCGTAATTGCGTGAATACCTGTGCAAATACGCCGCCAGCCCAAGGAATTTTCGAAGACCTTTGACATCAACCGGCACAGGCCAGTCGGTGATGGCCTTAATCGTTTCGGGATCAGGACGTACACCGTTCTTACCAACGATGCACCCAAGCAGTGGTATTTCGCTTGCTGCAAATATACACTTCTTGAGATTGGCATACAATTGATGCTTTCGCATGATTGTAAGAACCTGTCGGACGTGGTACCTGTGAACCTCGACGTCCGAATTTCCATCCACAGCCCGACTATGGATGAATCTGCCATCGAAATAACTTGGTGCGAATTATCGTACTGGTCTCAACAGATGTGATACACATCTGTTGAACGTGGCAGGGGCATTACTAGCCATCCCCAGAGCATGCCGCTAGGCGTGCTCACTGCGGTATGGGGTATGTCCTGTTCTCGCATAAGGATTTGATAGAAGCCATTCATCAAACCCATGGACGAAAAGATGGTACTCTTTGACATACCATCTATGATTACGTCTTTCCTCGGTATCGGCGTCTGAGCCGGTACCGTTGCAGCATTCAATTTGTTAAATGCATGCACTATTCGCCACCCTCTTGTTGCTTTTCGCACACAGAAGGTCGTAGAGCTATGTGGGGAAGTTGATTCCCTCACAAGGCCCGCAGCTAAACGATCGGCAAAGAACTTGTCGATCGCAAGTACTTGTTCACGAGGCAGTGACCACTGCTTCATGACACAGTACTTCGAGCCTGGTTTGAGCTCGACCTCGTGTCGAATACCTTTATCCTTCGGTAATTCGCACGGAACAGTTTCAGGGAATACATCCTTGAATTCAACCAAATCTTCATAGAGAGGATTTGTCTTGAGCGATTCCCACGATTGGGAGTCATATCGCTCAACTCGTGTCTTTTCATCTAGGACACTCTCGTCCATAGATGAACTACTGAGAACTCTCTCGTTCTTGGTAAACGCTGCTGCTGACCTTATGTCGGCTACACACTCGTCGTCAGCGACGAGTACGCAGATCTGCTTGACTTTGCCACTACGCAGCTCACGCAAGAACCTTTTTTGTTCGAGCGTTGGCAACTGAGTGATCTCCGAAGTCAACTTCGGAGGCGCAATCAGATCAAGTGTATAAGCGCCTACGCTTGATCCGTTATTGACTATGACATTCAATGTCTCTGTCATTTCCTGGGGACTTATTCCCTCAGGCTTCGAAGGACTTATTCCTTCGGCTTCCCGGGGACTTATTCCCGCGGGTTTCGGGAAACTTATTTCCGCCGTAATTGTAATCTCGGGACTTATTCCCTTTACTTCCTCTAGCTGGGGTTGCGCAACCACAGCGAGATCCTCTACGAAAGACTCTCCAGTCGATCTAGGATTATCGTTTCGCTTAACCTGAGCGATCGATTGTTTCTCTTCTATATGTTCCCCGCTAGGGATACATCTTTATCCCAGTCCACTCGACTTATTCGAGTGGTGGACCTTCGGCGCAGCCTGTGTTTCCTCACAGCCGCCGGAACTTTGCTCCAAAGTGTAACTGTTTGTTACAATAAGGTCTTGTGCAGTCGTACTAACGACCGTACCACAATTGAGGCCATCGCACTCACTCGTAGTACATCCACACGCTTGTGGACGCTCCAAAACGTTCATCAGATGGCCATCCGATGAACACGGCAGGCATCTTTACTGTTCGATGTTGCCAGTTTACTCGTGGTTCGTACCTTCTGAGCCACGGTAATCCAAGGATGACATTAAATTTGTCATCCAAATCCAATACGATAAAGTCATCGTCATATTGGGTATCTTCTAGCGTATAGTGAATCTGCACTATACGCTTCATGACGGTTACGGATGCGCCTGTCGCAAGACGTACCGTCATCCTCGTAGGAGGTGTGTCACATTCACTGAACTTAAAGTGACCATCTTCTAGCGATCGGCGTCGCACAAAATTGTTGGACGCCCCACAATCGACTAGAGCTCGAAGGGACAACTTATTCGTCACTTCGAGTTTCGAGGTAATGAGTGGGATCTCATTACCTAGAGCAGCAACGCACAACGTTTGTGTGTTGGGAGCAACCTTCATCAAGAGGCCTACAAATTCTCTTGACGTTGCTGGACCAGTAGGGTGCTCCGCACCTACTGATCCTGTCCGTTTTTTGACGGTCGATCCCGTTGTTGCGTCTTTGCACCAACAGCGGACCCGCGTCCTTGCCCCTTTCTCATGGGTGGACGGTCACTACGCCCAGTGCTGCGAGACACTGGAAGAGGGGCACTACACTCGTAAGCGTAGTGTCCTGTCTTTTGACATCTATTGCATTCCTGAACTTCTTGTAGTCTGTAGAGCGAGCCTTCTCGCTCTCTACACAACAGAGTTCCATCGGCTCTGGACCTTCGCTGTCATATCTTCTCGGTGTACAATATGATGTCGAGCTGGCGCGAGCCTGTCTCAGACTGAAGTCTTCCTGTTCCGCAATGTAAATGGCTTGTTCTAGTGAATCTAGTTCAAGTCGGAACAGGTGAGTCTTGACGAGACCATCCGCAAGACCCTGCATGAACACCGAAACCAACGTGTGTTCATCCACCGGATTGGAACTTATACAACTCGCGAGATGTCGCATGTGTTGTGCGTAAGCGTGCACATCACGCTTACCTTGTTTGAGCTTCAAGAGTTCGGTTCGAGCTCTGAACTCAGCTCTAGGCGGTTCAAACGTGTGTCTGAGCCGCGACTTGAAGACTTCTAACGGCCCAAACGCATATGGGTCGTGCAACATGGGCCCCCAAGCCCAAGTCTTGGCACGTCCTGCCAGATTTGATTGGGCAAATGCAACTTTCATATCCCCGTCGTCGATGCGACGCGCCCTTATGACATCGTCTAATTCGACAAACCATCTCAAGAGGGAGTCCTCTTCGACTCCCCTAAACTTAGAGGTGTCAATCTTCAAGGTTTTGGGTCGACACGAATGCATCGACCCACCAGCAGCAGCCTGCTGCTGTCTCAACAGTTCAAACTGTTGAGCACCCTGTTCTCTCAACAACTCTTCTTGTTCAGAACCTTGTTGGTGAAGCAAGGCTACTTTCTTGCGTTCTGCGTCAAGTTCATTTTGAATGAACTTGGCGATAGTAGCATGTTGGGCATCTCTATTGAGAGCCTCTAGCATGACGCTAACAGCATGGATGCCCATGGTTGAACCCACCTGTTTAACCGCATCCCATTCGACATCGCTCAAATGGGAGTAGTCGTCACGCGTAGCGTGAAAGCTTTGGTCATTTTCATCATCCAACATATTCATGTTGGATGTGAACGTGGTCCTTGGACGGACTACGAAGTGCTACCAGGTGTAACGGGGCACCCTGAAGCTTGTACTGGTGACAGTACAAGCTACTGATTCTGATGACAGAATAAGGCGGTGCCTCGGAACTTCACGTACACTGGTACGTGCAGAGGAAGACGGTAAGAAGAAGCGAGTACTTAGTTTAAGTAAAAAGTAGAACTGTATTTATCATAGTTAATGTCTGCAATAAATCACTATTTATCCTCATCTAACTATGTCCGAATACAAATGTGCATATCAACTATCTGCTCACCACTCATTGCGTGCGTCTGTCGTGGCGCGTCTTCGTTGGTTGATATAATGGCCTGTATCAACCAATTAGTAACTACTCGTAAGTGCTGCAGAATATTCGTCCTTATGACAATATTCTAAGAATACAACTCTGATAGTTATATTCTATCAGCAACTTCTTACAAAATGTTATCTAAAGATTCACCCCGTTACAGGAAGGGTGTGAATCTAAGGAAAAGGGGTGTGAATTTAGCAATTCCCTCTTTTTATTACACTCCTAATTTCTGCTTCTATTGAGCGCGTCGTTCACTAGCTAGCCTTCCTCTGCACGTACGGTGTATGCAACGTGACGCGCGGCACTACCTACACTGTTGTTAATGTAGGCGCAATAGTACTGGAGCAGTGCTAGTGTCTAGGGCCCCGTTTCGGTGCCCGTCCAATGGTTTCAAGCTTTTCTACAAATACGGTCTCATATACATCAAATTTGGACGCCGTCCAATAAGTCGCGTTTGCAGCAATCGCACTTGAGGCTTGTCTGTAGAAAGCGTCGGGCTTATAACCAAAGCAAATAGCGCCGTTATTGCGGTGCTTTCTTGCGTTGTACGTACATCAGCTGGATTTCAATGTGGCAGTTAGACGTCGTACTTTGTCTGACAGCTCGGTAGAATCTACAATTGTCGTCAGATCCCCTATTATCATGTGGGCGTCGTATTAACCAACAGCTATGGCATCATAGTCATCACATTTTCGATAAAGCTATGAATGCATGCGTGTGAAAGTAGGTGGAGTCGCAGTTGTGGTTTTCAAACTACCATCATCAATTTTTTAAACTACGTTGCTGTAGCAGTAGCATCCCATGTGGCATCACTACTATGTTGTTCATGTCAGACAGGGGGCATCTCATCCTCGTGCTCGGGATTACTGCAATTTTGCTTTCGTAAAACCAGCCTGTCTTTGATTCAGACGCCAAATCAGATAGTGCACTTGACGAAGGTGATGACGACAACTCCTGGCCACGACTTGAACATAGTTATCCACTGCTCGCAGTTACAGCATAATTGTGGGCACTCTCCAAGAAGGCGCACTTGCTATCGACCGAACAAACTTTCTATCATATCCTCAGCAATCTTGTGCCGTTAGTGTCACCGTATCCACTTAAGTATCAGAACACAAATCAGTACGAGAGAGCAGTTTAACTCCTTACCTCATTATTTCTTGCAAAAAATTCTTTGTACTAACGATGTGGAACAGCAAGTTTCTTAGGACGAGCTATTCAGGCCTAAGTCATCGTAAATCTTTATAGGAAACCCGGAGTACAAGAGCAGAATTGGCGTCATACTGGATCTGCTGAAGCTGGGAAGACTGAGTGGCAGCTACGAAGTCAACGGCTGTGATGCTCTGGGTGTTGCTACAGGATCTTCTAGACGACGTATGTACCGCATTTCTGGTTGCGACGAAAGTCTTGATGCATGTGATATACGTTATATTGCCAACATGCTGGTGTACGTGTGGGAGCGGACGCGGGCTCACCTTTTCATCGTTGTTTCGATTTGCGGGCACCAAGACACAGTTGCTGCAGGATTCCAGTAGTGCACCGTACTATCCCGCATCGTGTGAGTGTCATTTAGCAGACGTAGTGCTGCTGTTGTAAGCGCCTCGTGTATTTGATACCATCGACGCTACTTGCGGTTCGTACCGATTGCGACACCAGTGTTTGGTCAAGCTAAAACATCACAAGTTGGTCTTCTTCAACGTAACAGTGACGTATCTCTGTCCAGTTCTCTGTCCAGTTCGATGGTTGTACAAGTTGAAAAACGATCGTCACATCTTGGTCGGATCCACAAAGGTTGAAGCTCGCATCTTTTGTACGTAAGCGTTGGCATTTCATGTTTGCTTCTAGCAATCCATCCGGGATATGTGTCGGAACTCGGAAGACTGACCATGAACCCGTGATCGTTACTAGTTACGGCAGGTTTGTCGAAGACTCACTTTTGCTGGCAGCTCGGATAGTTGGATGAATGTCAACTTTGTCTTGTCAATAGCCGTGGTCTATAAATTCCTTATTGCATCCCATAATAATTTAAAAATGCAGAAATGAAATGAAAAGCGCTAAAAAACTAGGATGCCCATTCACGTGCAAAATCCTCTCATTGCAAGCTCTTCCTGTAATATTTTTATCCTCAGCAAACTCACTTTTTATATTTTGTTATCGGTTAGCAGCTGTCGAATTTAAGTAAGCGAATACATAAATGGAATCAATAGAATCACGCTCTTGTTCTTCAGGCTCATTCTCTTTTACTTTCCTTCAGTAGACAATTAGTACTACTCATTGTGATTGGTCAATTTATGTGTAATATCTATTCATTCTTTTTGGATGGTCGTTAGATTTACTCCCTTTTCCATTGTTCAACGGTCTTTTTTCAGTAAAGTAAACACTCGAAACCATTAATTCTGATGGGTCAATACTACTTGATACAATTTGATTTTTCAATTAGCCCTCACCCGTGTGCACCACATATCCCACGATATAAATGGTATCGTCTGATAGTCAAGCTGCCACTGCAATGATCATGGCACTGGCTATGGGGATGTGGCAAAGCCGATCGCGATCGGATCCAACAGCCTAGGCAATTTAGATAATCACGAAGTGTTATTGGCTGATTCGCTCATGGGATGATAGCCAGCCGGTTGGATGTTACCATTAGGGGTACCCAAAAGGATCAATTCCATCTATTCCTCACGTTCCCAGACTGTTGAAAGATTAAAGGACCGCGATCCAAGGACTACGATAAGAGGAACGCGATCAAGTGACCGTGATGAAGCGACTGCGATCAGGCGAGCGCGATAAATGGGGGCGCGATCCGGTGTGAACCACGTGATTCAAAAGAATTGCAATTCATTCGGCATGATAAAAATACGTGGCGGTCAATCCTGACGTACGGAGTAGGCGTGTTGATAGTTATGGGTTTTTGTTGGTTGACATTTAAGCGAGTTCTAATTGCTTATACACACGTACGCTTCGTTCTTTTTTCGGGTTGGGTATTGTGGACTTCAGCGTCAAAGAACTCAGACACCAAATACAGGAAGATAAATCCTGGAGCTACTTGGCTAGGAGTGGAAGGAACCTCAAAACACCTCATCTGTAACGGGGTGAATCGTTACATAACAATTTATAAGAAATTGTTAATAGAATATAACTATAAGAGTTATATTCTCAGAATATTGTCATAAGGACAATATTCTGTAGCACTTCCAAGTAGTCCCTAATTGGTTGATATAGGCCATTATATACACCAACGAAGACGCGCCACGACAGACGCACGCAATGAGTGGTGAGCAGATAACTGATTTACACATTTGTATTTAGACATAGTTAGATGAAGATAAATAGTGATTTATTGCAGACATGAACTATGATAAATACAGTTCTACTTTTTACTCTAACCGAGTACTCGCTTCTTCTTACCGTCTTCCTCTGCACGTACGAGTGTACGTGAAGTTACGAGGCACCGCCTTATTCTGTTATCAGAATAAGTAGCTTGTACTGTCACCAGTACAAGCTTCAGGGTGCCCCGTTACACCTGGTAGCACTTCGTAGTCCGTCCAAGGACCGCGTTCACATCCAACATGAATATGTTGGATGATGAAGATGACCAAAGCTTTCACGCTACGCGTGACGGCTACTCCCATTTGAGCGATGTCGAATGGGATGCGGTTGAACGAATGGGTTCGACCATGGGCATCCATGCTGTTAGCGTCATGCTAGAGGCTCTCAATAGAGATGCCCAACATGCTACTATCGCCAAGTTCATTCAAAATGAACTTGACGCAGAACGCGAGAAAGTAGCCTTGCTTCACCAACAAGGTTCTCAACAAGCAGAGTTGTTGAGAGAACAAGGTGCTCAACAGTTTGAACTGTTGAGACAGCAGCAGGCTGCTGCTGGCGGGTCGATGCACTCGTGTCGGCCCGAGACTTTGAAGATTGACATCTCAAAGTATAGGGGGGTCGAAGAAGACTCCCTCTTGAGATGGTTCGTCGAATTGGATGACGCCATAAGGGCGCGTCGCATCGACGACGGGGATATGCAAGTTGCATTTGCCCAGTCAAATCTGGCAGGACGTGCCAAGACTTGGGCACTGGGGCTCAAGCTGCACGACCCATATGCGTTTGGGCCGTTAGAAGTCTTCAAGTCGCGGCTCAGACAAACGTTTGAACCGCCTAGAGCTGAGTTCAGAGCTCGAACCGAACTCTTGAAGCTCAAGCAGGGTAAGCGTGATGTGCACGCTTACGCTCAACATATACGACATCTCACGAGTTGTATAAGTTCCAATCCGGTGGATGAACACACGTTGGTTTCGGTGTTCATACAGGGTCTTGCGGATGGTCCCGTCAAGACTCACCTGTTCCGGCTTGAACTAGATTCACTAGAACAAGCCATTTCAATTGCGGAGCAGGAAGACTTCAGTCTGAGACAGGCTCGCGCCAGCTCGACATCATATCGTCAACCGAGACGATATGACAACGGAGGTCCAGAGCCGATGGAACTCTGTTATGTAGAGAGCAAGAAGGCTCGCTCTACAGGCTACAAGAAGTTGCAGAGATGCAACAGATGTCAAAAGACAGGACACTACGCTTACGAGTGTAGTGCCCCTCGTCCAGTGTCTCGCGACACTGGGCGTAGTGACCGTCCACCCATGAGAAAGGGGCAGGGACGAGGGTCCGCAGTTGGTGCAAAGACGCAACAACGGGATGGACCGTCAAAAAACGGACAGGATCAGTAGGTGCGGAGCACCCTACTGGTCCAGCAACGTCAAGAGAATTTGTAGGCCTCTTGATGAAGGTTGCTCCCAACACACAAACGTTGTGCGTTGCTGCTCTAGGTAATGAGATCCCACTCATTACCTCGAAACTCGAAGTGACGAATAAGTTGTCCCTTCGAGCTCTAGTCGATTGTGGGGCGTCCAACAATTTTGTGCGACGCCGATCGCTAGAAGATGGTCACTTTAAGTTCAGTGAATGTGACACACCTCCTACGAGGATGACGGTACGTCTTGCGACAGGCGCATCCGCAACCAATATGAAGCGTATAGTGAAGATTCACTATACGCTAGAAGATACCCAATACGACGATGACTTTATCGTATTGGATTTGGATGACAAATTTGATGTCATCCTTGGAATACCGTGGCTCAGAAGGTACGAACCACGGGTAAACTGGCAACATCGAACAGTAACGATGCCTGCCGCTTGTTCATCAGATGGCCATCTGATGAACGTTTTGGAGCGTCCACAAGCGTGTGGATGTACTACGAGTGAGTGCGATGGCCTCACTTGTGGTACGGTCGTTAGTACGACTGCACAAAACCTTAGTGTACCAAACGGTTACACTTCGGAGCAAAGTTCCGGCGGCTGTGAGGAAACACAGGCTGCGCCGAAGGTCCACCACTCGAATAAGTCGGGTGGACTGGGACAAAGATGTATCCCTAGAGGGGAACATCTAGAAGAGAAACAATCGATCGCTCAGGTTAAGCGAAACGATAATCCTAGATCGACTGGAGAGTCTTTCGTAGAGGATCTCGCTGTGGTTGCGCAACCCCAGCTAGAGGAAGTAAAGGGAATAAGTCCCAAGATTACAAATACGGCGGAAATAAGTTCCCCGAAACCCGCGGGAATAAGTCCCCGGGAAGACGAAGGAATAAGTCCTTCGAAGCCTGAGGGAATAAGTCCCCAGGAAATGACAGAGACATTGAATGTCATAGTCAATAACGGATCATGTGTAGGCGCTTATACACTTGATCTGATTGCGCCTCCGAAGTTAACTTCGGAGATCACTCAGTTGCCAACGCTCGAACATAAAAGATTCTTGCGTGATCTGCGTAGTGGCAAAGTCAAGCAGATCTGCATACTCGTCGCTGAAGACGAGTATGTAACCGACATAAGGTCAGCAGCAGCGTTTACCAAGAACGAGAGAGTTCTCAGTAGTTCATCTATGGACGAGAGTGTCCTAGATGAAAAGACACGAATTGAGCGATATGAGTCCCAATCATGGGAATCGCTCAAGGAAAATCCTCTCTATGAAGATTTGGTTGAATTCAAGGATGTATTCCCTGAAACTGTTCCGTGCGAATTACCGAAGGATAAAGGTATTCGACACGAGGTCGAGATTAAACCAGGGTCGAAGTACTGTGTCATGAAGCAGTGGCCACTGCCTCGTGAACAGTAACAGCGATCGACAAGTTCTTTGCCGATCGTTTAGCAGCGGGCCATGTGAGGGAATCAACTTCCCCACATAGCTCTCCGACCTTCTGTGTGCGAAAAGCAACAGGAGGGTGGCGGATAGTGCACGCGTTTAACAAATTGAACGCTGCAACGGTACCGGCTCAGACGCCGATACCGAGGAAGGACGTAATCATTGATGGTATGTCAAAGAGTACCATCTTTTCGTCCATGGATTTGATGGATGGCTTCTATCAAATCCGTATGCGAGAACGGGATATACCCTATACCGCAGTTAGCACGCCTAGCGGCATGCTCTGGGAATGGCTAGTAATGCCACAAGGGCTCAGTAATGCCCCTGCCACGTTCAACAGATGTGTATCACATCTGTTGAGACCAGTACGAGAATTCGCGCCGAGTTATTTCGATGACGTATTCATCCATAGTCGAGCTATGGATGGAAAGTCGGACGTTGAGGTTCACAAGTACCACGTCCGACAAGTTCTTACAATCATGCGAAAGCATCAATTGTATGCAAACCTCAAGAAGTGTATATTTGCAGCAAGCGAAATACCACTTCTTGGGTGCATCGTTGGTAAGAACGGTGTACGTCCTGATCCCGAAAAGATCAAGGCGATCACCGACTGGCCCGTGCCGGTCGATGTCAAAGGTCTTCGAAAATTCCTTGAGCTAGCGGCGTATTTGCATAAGTATTCACGCAATTACGCCGAGATGACTGTACACCTCTCTCGTTTGTTGAAAAAGAACGAGAGGTGGTTATGGAACGCTGAATGTCAACGCTCCTTTGAGGGTATCAAGCAGAGCTTGATACAATCCCCAGTCCTAGCAATAGCCGATCAGGACAGGCCATTTCATGTGGTCTGCGATGCCAGCGATTTCGCAATCGGCTGTGCATTAATGCAGTACGACCTTGAAGGCGTTGAACGCGTCGTCTGCTATCAGTCGCGTCAGCTGCAACCAGCTGAGCGGAACTATCCAGTGCATGACAAGGAACTCCTTGCCATGAAGTATGCACTCGCGAAGTTCAGAGTCTATCTATTAGGAGATAGACCCTTCGTTGTTTACACTGACCATGCGTCCGTACGCACGGCAGTGAACAGCCCGCACCTTTCACAACGAATGGCGCGGTGGTTGTCATTCTTTGCAGAATACAACTTTACGGTCGAGTACAAACCAGGACGACTTAATGTCGTCGCTGATGCACTCTCACGTCGTCCCGACTTTGAAACAGTCGCGAAACCCAACAGTGAGACAGTCACTGTTGCGGTTATGACGTCCACAATACCATCTTCAACGTTATATGATGATGTGAGGCGGGCATACGCCCAAGATGGTGAGATAGTGAAGTTGTTGTCACATCTCTCCCAACCATCTCGAGAATCGTTGAAACGATTGTCGTCTGCGTATCGATCTGCATCAGATCGATACACTACTCGTAACGGTTTACTGTACTATACAGCCGTTTCTGGTGACACACCACGTGTTGTCATTCCAGATGATACTGATCTGCGTTTGCGGATCATGTTCGAGTATCACGATGCTCCTATAGGAGGACATCGTGGCCGAGAGAAAACATATCTCACGGTAAGTCGAGACTTTTACTGGCCCCGCCAGTATCAGTTTGTGCGAAAGTATGTTCGCGCATTTGAAGTCTGCCAACGAGTGAACTCAAGTCCTTCATTGCGTGCACCTTTACAGCCTCTACCGGTTCCGGCTGAGTGCTGGGAATCCATCTCAATGGATTTCGTCTTCGGGTTACCCAAAGACGCACGCGGGAATACGGGTATTCTCGTATTTGTTGACAGATTCAGCAAAATGGTACACCTTGTGGCTGTACCAGAGACAATCACGGCAAGTGGCTGTGCTTGTGTCTTTATTGACACCATCTTCCGACTTCATGGGTTGCCCCGTGAACTCGTATCAGACAGAGATCCACGATTCACTGCTGATTTCTGGCGTCCCGTGTTCAAATCACTCGGAACGCGCTTGAAGATGTCAACATCTGATCATCCAGAGTCAGATGGTCAGACGGAACGTGCCAACCGTGTCCTCGAAGAGATACTTCGAGGATACGTACACTCCTTTAAAAGTTGGAGCGAGTTTTTGCCAATGGTAGAGTTTGCCATCAACAACTCGGTGCATGCGTCCACGACGCATACACCGTTTTACGTGAATGGCTTGCGCCATCCGCGTGTACCCACCTTACTAGAGTGTAACTCTGGTTTAAGGGGGGGAGGGACTCGCGCGAGCAAAAACCGATTTGGTTCACGCTCATCACGCTCTGACGAAGAAGTCATTGCGTTTGATGCCGATATCGATAACATCGATATCGAAGAAGATGATGCCAGTGAGAGTGCGGAAGCCCTCACTGAAGACAATGATCCCAGTGAGAGTGCGGAAGCCCTCACTGAAGAAAAGGTTGTTGTCGCTGCAGTGCGCTCACAGCACACTGAAGCTAACGAGTCATCAGATGAGTTCATACTGGCTCGTGAAACGGTAGTCCGTTTTGTGCAAGACTCCATCGCCGAAGCGGTGGATAAGCAAAAGCAAAACGCTGACAAGAATGGAAGGGCAAACACTCTTTTATTTAATAAAGGTGACTTAGTCCTACTGTCTACGGTTAATCTACCAAAACATGTAGTGACTAACTTGGGTAGCAGTAAACTACTACCCAAGTACATTGGCCCATTTCGTGTATTGCACCGCCTAGGCAATGCATACACGATCGAGTTACCACGTAAGATGCGAACGCATCCCACGTTTTACGTTGGTCGGCTTAAGCCGTACCATCAGTACGCTGCTTCTTCCGATGAAGAACGCCCTTGCGCTCAAGTATATCACAGAGAGCCTTGTGCTCCCGATGGTGGGCATCAACAAGGGTCTGAAGAGCAGTTATCTCATCCCGAGACAGATCAACAATCCCACGAGCTACCCTTAGCTCGTCACGAAGAGATGTCAGAGATCTCTCGTTCTCAAGCTGAGCAAAGGCAAACTCAGCTCGATGCTTCAAGGCAGTGTCCACCATCTGGAGACGCCTATTCCGCTCATGTTCGAGATCGTCGCGTAACCCTTGCGTTACGCGATCAAAGAAGCTCTCGGGAACACACCGATCCACATGATCGTGTGGAGAGCGTCTTTCCTCCTCCTCCACCTCCATTAGAGGACTCTCGCGGTGGCCAGCGCTATCTAGTAGAGCAGCTGTTGAACCACCGCGACGTGAACGGACGTCGGACGAGTTATCTCGTCCGGTGGCGCGGCTATCCCCCGTCCTGGGATTCTTGGGAGCCCCGCTCCCAATTGATGGTTGACGTACTGGGTCTGGTCGAGCAGTACGACGCGACACATCCTGTGCCGCAGAAGGACCGCCGGAGAAAGTCTTCCCGGCACGGTCGTAAAGGGATTTCAGGTTGTCAATCCCTTCGTACATCTCAGTAGAGACACGTACGCGCCACCACGGGCTGGTAAGGAGGTAAGCCTCCTTAGGTGCTCGTGCAGAGTTGTTCACACAACATGGGCACGAGTCTCCCCAAGAGAGGCAGGGTAATCCTTTCTCCCTTGACAGACGATGCAGCTTATAGCGTGCACCTGTCGGGGTTCGCTTTTCAAACTTATCACGAGCTTTGATAAGTTTGTCGTTCCAAGCGTCACGACCTACATCCTCGAGATTATGGATGTAGGCGTTCCACGCCTGAAGTAGTGAGGGACCATCACGTTTGTGATTCCCACTGTACCATCGATGTCTAATGAAAGCATCGATGAAGAACATATTCTCAGCGCGATAGTCTTTCGCGCTGGGGTCAAGGTGATGAATCCTCGACGAATCGAACAATCGTGTTCGATAACGATCACTCGTCGTCGCCGACAAGCGATCCATGACAGATTTAGGAGGCATCCATGCCTTCTTCTCGGGAGCGAGACGCAACACATTGCGGTCCCGCTCTTCCTGCGACGTGCCGACAGAAGTACTGGCACCTCGCTGTGAAGTGGTGTCCATTGGAGAAACGACACCACTATTAGCGCCCGAGTCTCGCGACCTCGAGCGCCTTCGCTTCGGCGATGGTTCATCTGACTCATCAGATGAACCAAAGATGCTGCGACGCAAAGCATCGTCCATGCCACGCTTGGCAGGCGGCTTGGATTCAATTGCCGTCGATACGGATCCGTCATCCGTATCAGGAGAGTACGAGACACCGAGCTCGTACTCTGTGAAGACACGAGTGTCTTCATGACCAGCGCCTGCATCACCAGGTGATACAGGCTGAGTCGATTCAGCAACCGATGGGATATCAGTTGCTGTAGTTTCTGCTTCGGCGTCCGCACAGAGACGTGCAGACGCGCTCTCGGCGGCCTTGCTCGCGCATCGCATGGGCTTGTTTACCATGCGATGAGATGTTGGAAAGTGGACGCGGACCAACAAGTGCAAACCCCGTCCCAAATGATTTGGGACGAGTATCCATTTAGTCAATCAGTCACTAAAGTGACTGATGGTTAAGGGGGGTGATGTAACGGGGTGAATCGTTACATAACAATTTATAAGAAATTGTTAATAGAATATAACTATAAGAGTTATATTCTCAGAATATTGTCATAAGGACAATATTCTGTAGCACTTCCAAGTAGTCCCTAATTGGTTGATATAGGCCATTATATCAACCAACGAAGACGCGCCACGACAGACGCACGCAATGAGTGGTGAGCAGATAACTGATTTACACATTTGTATTTAGACATAGTTAGATGAAGATAAATAGTGATTTATTGCAGACATTAACTATTATAAATACAGTTCTACTTTTTACTCTAACCGAGTACTCGCTTCTTCTTACCGTCTTCCTCTGCACGTACGAGTGTACGTGAAGTTACGAGGCACCGCCTTATTCTGTTATCAGAATAAGTAGCTTGTACTGTCACCAGTACAAGCTTCAGGGTGCCCCGTTACATCATCTACGATCGGACTCAGGCAACCTTACTGGTCTAAATACAAGATCTCGAGACGGCTCAAGTGGTCGGAAGGCTCGCGACTTAAGCACCCTATTTTGACACAAGGCAATTAAAGCTGATCGCGGCGACTCTTAAAAAGCGCCAACTAAGAACACTTGATCGGTTGAGGACTTTTTTACCCGATCAACACCATTCTCTAAAATGGAAAAGCTCAGCATCGAGTCAAGTCCACCTAAAACGTTTTTACCTCATCTACAGACGGGTACACAAGGTGAGGAGGAAACAAGTGCAAGCGGGATCAAAGTACCCTTTCCATTAGTCCGTTGTCTGGTCGCCAGTGAGAGTCGGGATCGCCTCAAAAATTAAGCGACCCCCACTCAACACCCGGGATGATATTGGGAAGGCGTTGATAGCGGGGTTGCGGAAGTATTTTGCGCTAAGCCAACAGGTTTAAATATAAGTGAGGCAATTTTAAATGGCCTCTATCCTTACAAATTGCTAAATCTTTTCCTCTTTCCTATGGAAACGACTTAATGACTAAGATTGTATTCACACAAGACCTAGCTTGCCTTTAGATAGTTGAGGACAGAAATACGTGAGGTGATCGAGTTCAAAGTGACATCAGTAGATTGAAATCAAAAATCTGTTCAAGATAAAAGCCTGGAAGACACAACGAAAGCGAGCTGGACGATATCGACGATTTTTCAAAAAAAACGAGAGAGTGAGAATGGGTAGTCAATCCGACGACTCGTTGTCTCTCGTTTTTTAATTTTCTTGGAGCACGTTTGCAACGCCACGATATCATTCGAGCTGTACGTTTTTGTCAGTCACTGACCGTATTATAGTCACCGCACATCCATGGCCAAGATGCCAACTATGAGCTTCAGAAACCAGATCCTCACGGCTACTAAATTCGGTATCCGGAGTAAGGAATCATGCCTCGTGTTTATTTTCTGTAAGTGGTCTCAAAAAGTTGCAACACAATTTTAATATAGTTAAGTCTTTTTACGCAGACGTGATATACATTCTAGCTAAAACGTAAATATATTTAAATGCAGTATCGTCCACTCACAGTAAGTTGTTTTACTATTTACTCATCGAATGAAAAGGGGAGTATATCAAAATCCAAAGGGAGCGAATTTAACAACCCCTTATTTTCCGTACAATAGGGATTCATTTGGCTTTAGTGAGAAGTCACTATAGTGCGTACACCTATAGTTGGTGTCTGGTACGATAATCGTCCGCGATTCATTTCTGGCTTTTTATTTGTGACACGGTATCATTCACTGGTATAAACTTAATAAAGGCAGATAAACACTCAATGACAATATGCAAAGTGAACGTTTCTTAGTTTAGAATATACTCGGCTACTCTAAGCCTAATTTTTTTTTTAAATAGCACACAAGCAATCGCAATGTCGCGGACCACGAATCGTACATTTGCATTTTAGTACTGGCACATTCCACATAACGAATTTTTCAGCCGAGCCATAATAATCAACACTTTGCGATTTTAGTAATCGTAATTTAGTGACCGGTAAAGTACTGGCGCTTTCTACTCTCTGGATGAAGTTCTTCTTCAACAACATGGAAGACTCATCTTATAGTTGTTGCTAGCTGGAAGGAGATTCGGTGTTATTATTTCTGCAGAGGATTTTCGTAAAAGTAGCTATCTGAATATATTATAAGACTGAACTACGAGCGGAAATCGTTGTCAGAAGAAGTATAGCAAAGTGCAGTATCGTGTGGTTTTCAAAGTTATAAAGTATTGTGAGTGAGCCGTTATACGCACCCCATCCTTCTGTTAAACGTTCCATAGCCCAATTTAAGTCAA
Organism: Peronospora matthiolae; assembly: GCA_921007115.2. Taxonomy (NCBI): domain Eukaryota; phylum Oomycota; class Peronosporomycetes; order Peronosporales; family Peronosporaceae; genus Peronospora; species Peronospora matthiolae. The sequence continues at coordinate 42,468 of CAKLBY020000182.1, forward strand.
GAATTTTCTTTGGGAATCACTTTAATGTTTTGTGTAACACAACCTATTTCTTAACAAAAAGATTGTAAAGCTACGAACCACATCATTCTGTAATAAGACCATGGTCAAATAAATCACAATTACATTTAAGATTTCCAAGTCTCCGATGCGAGCTAGTGTTTTTAAATTCATTCTCCGGTACCTAACACTTGCAATATCACATAACGGCCCCTGCCGTGTTGAGCGTGACAAATTTAGAAATTGCAGTGTATCGGAGACTGATTACAAAAATGTACGGTAAAGTTTGTTGGATTTAAACGTGTCATATTTATTAAAGTGTTTTGAATTAGAAGAAAACTAGGTCTGATCAAATTTTTGACTCTGTCATAACAAACAATCAGCAAAGAGCTATAAATTATTGAGAGGTGGAACTCGAAGTGGATAGGATCGGTTCTTTAGATCTTTATAATGTACATACCTTGCTTGAGACGGCAGAGGTTTGTGTGACGAGTAGTCACTTCGTGACCGACTAGAACGGAAGAGCTAGCGTTGCTTCTCTTGCATAATGTCGTGCATAATTACCCAGTTTATTATATACAGTGCAAAAAGTGCTGAAGAAGACTCCAAAAGCTGATGAAGCGCAGCCACGAGAGACCTTCGATGTCTTTGCGTGGGTCACAACTCAGGACTTGATTCATTGGTAAAGATCACAACGTTGTCAAATATATTCTATCTGTTAGTGTTAAGTCAGAGCTACACTGAGACACCGCAAAATTATTGATCTCATCCCGGTACCGAGCATTTCAGACACTACGAGACGTCGGAGTAACTAAAGAAAGGGAGACGAATGAATATTACTACATCTTCAACGACGGTTCCCTAGTAATCGAAACACATGCATTTCCCCCGATTGTATTTAGCGCCATGTGAAAGTGCGGATTTGGAGATGCAGATTTTAAGCTGTAGGACGAAAGCAAAACTGCGGTGAGTGCCACGAGGAAGGACACAAAATTTGAGCATGTTTCATCCGACGTCAAAGACTCTTTAAATTTTCTCGTTTCAACCGAAGTCGTTTCCAGTACTTTTGCAAGCTTCTAACCAAACATCAGTGTCACAACCATTATAAATGTTGAAAAGCATACGTAAGGCACCCAGTGGATGTAAGAATTTAAACTGGCGTATTCATGCGCGACTGTCGTTATTTGATATCGATCTTTTAGTATTCACGATTTTCTGTAGTGCGAGTAGAATGCAGGCATCGTTTAAATTTGAGCACCTAATTTCTTGTTAAAGGAAGAAAATTAAAAACTGAATAGAGACTAAATACGCGAAAAAAAATAAAAGACTGAATACAGAACAAATCGTATATAATATTTGGGTACCTTTTATTTCGGTAAGCTGTATTTACAATGCAGATAAAAATAAAATAAGATTTGTAATTATATAATCCTCAAAGAAAATAAATGTGAAATGAATTGATTATAAATAGCTGTTTGAATGGCGATAATTTAGTAGCCGTATCGAGATAACGCGCTTCGTGTGTATTAACGTCACACCATCTCAAGCACACGAATTTTGATGTGCCCACAGCAACTAACGAATGATCTTCACAGGCTGCTTTGCGTGTTTACTTGCTTAAGATGTTTGCCAATTATTTTGGTCCCATAACATTCGACTAACAAGAAGGGTCTAAGCGATTATCAAAGAGCTCAGTTTTAATCGACAGCATCTCACCGTATTTGTAAGTAATTTCTTGCAACACATCGTAGAAGAGCAATACATGATATAAAAAACTTTATCGAGACAATGTTCCTTACCGAGAAGTACTTCTCGCACGTAAGCATCAATTGGATGATAAATGGCAATTTCAAATCGAGCTTGGTCTTACACTTTCCTATGAATGCGACCAATTTGAATTTGACACACCACCGATATTTTTAGTGAATTCACAATTCTATCTATCACTACTCATTATCTTTTACTAATGAAGTCCATCAGCCGACCCCAGCGTCTTCACCTGTCCGCCGCATTGGTTAATCGTAGTTCAAAATATTGAATCGTTGAATGCGTCATCTTGAGCATCAACTTCCTATAAAACATTAAGCATTTAGGTTGTCAATAGCTCCTTCGTATTCTTCACAGTTACTTTGTCAGTTTCATCCGTAGTGTTGTACATAACTAAGTTGCAAGAACACTTACTGTCGCACCAATTCTATTACTAACAGATTCTTCGTCCTTTTAAGTCTGTAATACACTGCGCAAAACAAACGAGACTGAATAAATATACGTATTTGATACGTACATGCTCTTGCTGAAGTAGAGTTATTGCTATCAGTTTTAAGCCGTTGATGACACCAGCCGTATCGTCCATCTCCTGTATATCTCCCCCCATCGGAATGTTAAAGAAACATCAAGCTAAGACTACAGTCACAACTATAAGATCAAAATTTTCATTTTTTTCGAAGGATTATAATTACCTCTATACATAGAGAAAAGTTTAGGTTCCAGATTTATCCGAAATATGGACTGTGGTACATACAACAGGAGGGTGGTCGTATACCGGCTTCCTAAATAATTGCTTTTCAGAAAAAAGTATCGTTCTACATTGCGGTTAATCTCTACGGCTTCTTTTCCTTCATCGAGTGCAATTCATGTTGCTGCATCGGCTTCGTTGCACCACTGTCTATCGATTCCCTACATCGTGTATCGTGCCACCACCCTGTAGTTTCATCTTCCTCTTGTTCCATTTTCTCCTTTCTATGTTTTTGCTTCGATGTTTTTTTTGTATGTTCAATGCCATCTGAACGTGCACGTAACAGCGTTGCCTCTTTTAATATTTGGACGAGGTTTTGTCCTTATGAATACAAACTCTGACCTAAAAAATATTGTCGATATCGAAGTTACTGGAACAGGGGACTATAACTATACGTAAGACGTATTTTATTAAAATAGTCACAACTTCTGGCAAATAGTGTCCGCAGGAGACTCGTGCGTATCGAACGTAGTAAATCTCTTTATGGCATTGCTTTGTCTGGTTAAAAAACAATTGATGGATCTGACGAGTGCTGCCATGTAGTTGCATCATTTTTATTGGCTTGCGAGAGTAGTAAAAAGAATAAAAATATATCTAGCAAGCAGTATCAACCATCACTACGTACCTGTATATATATTGCTTCAAAGTGTTTTCTTTACGATAAAGGGAGTCAATCTTTCCAAAAAGGAGTAATTCAAATTATTCCTAGGTTTAGATCATTTTGACATACCACCTAAATGTTACTTACTACCCCAAATCATCACACCCGTACCACACCACAGTACGATGTGCACAACAAACATCGCGTAAATATACCTTTGTACGAATACTATCGCACAACACTCTACATCTATCATACAAATGGTATTTAATCTACCAATTTATCTTCTTAGCACGCACTGGACGACTAAAGCTCTTTGGCTTTGTGAACGACTTGATCAAAGACCACGACTAACTCGTCACTACAAGTGAGATCCATCTAGGTTATTAATCCATATCTTTTGTAATTGTCAGCAGTCAGGTTTCAGTCGAAAAATGTTCAAAAATGAATGGTTAGCGGAAATAAAAAAAGGCCCAGATAACTAGAAATAACGTTATTATTGCTTATAACTTTTTGCAATCAGGTCGAAGTGGTAATTTTAAGAATCAATTTATAAGTCATTTCTTAATTTCTATATGCGACCGAGCTCAAACTCCGCCTTGTCGGGGAGCTGCACAGGGGGTTCTGCCGTGGGTGTGCTGTGCCCGCAGCCACCGGTTGTGTGTGCAGACGGCACGGGGAAGACGCGAACGTTTGTTATACTGTTACTCGAGACCATAAATGTAGAAGTAGGTGCTGGTGTTGTTACCATTGATTAAATTTTTTTGTAATTTTTTTCAGTATATGTTTTGCAATTGTTCTTTATGTTGTATCTAAATTACTGTTGTTCTTTGTTCCAGTTCTGCTGTTCTGATATTAGTGCTGTTGCTGCTGCTGATGTCTTTGTTACTCTTGATTCTTTGTGCTGGTCTTGTTTTTTTTGTTATGCTGCTGGTGTCTTTGTTGCTCTTGATTCTTTGTGCTGGTCTTGTTTTTTTTGTTTTGCTTCTACTGCTTTTGATTGTGTCGTTGTTGTTGGTCTTTTTGCTCCTTTTTTAATGGTGCTGCATATTGTAGCGGCTACTTTTGCTGTTGTTTAACCAATGTTGCTGTGACTTTTTGCTGCTGTTGCTGCAGCTGCAGTTCTGAGTGGTACTACTGTTTTGTGATGTTGTTGGTACTACATTGCTGCAATTGTAGTTTTCTAAGTTGTGGTCTCAAAATTCCCTTCCTTCCAACTCGCTTTAGTATCTTAAGCATTACCAACCTTTCAGTAGACTGTAATGAACCTATTTGATCTATTTTTAAGAGATGTAAGTACTTTTGCCGGTATTTAACGTTGGTGTTCATGAATTTAAACTCAATGAACATCACACTGGACATGTAGAGCTTCAGATAAAATGAAATTACACAAAAGACGTTAGATTTGGTTGCAATGTGTACGCACTACAGCATACATGTCAGCCTTTTGCTCTTCGCCGATAAAAATTGATGGGATGTAGCTTTAGTACTTACGCATTGCATCCGTAAAATCTGTCACGGAATACCTGCGGGCACTGAGATGAAAGCCTCATCTGTTTTCTTAAGTCAGAAGTTTTATCAAATTTCGCGTGAATGGTGATCGTAAATAGGTTGAGGTCTTTACTGTACACATTGTCGGTATGCGTAATTCATGTTACCTTGCGTATACAAGGTTATGGATGAATAGCGTCACTTCTTTGAACTGACATTGTGTTTATAAGCGACGGACGAGCGAATAAATCATAGCACTGCATTCAATTCTAACAGAAGAAAAATGAACGCTTTCAAGCCAATACAAAACGTGTGTGGGTAATGAAGTACGGCACGCCTACTGCCCCTACGTATCAAGTCGGAGTAGAGCGCCAGAGTTGTGTATGTCAAAACAAATTTAAGTCTCGGGTTTTCAATAGCAAATTTGCGTGCTATCCGACTTTAGATAATTTTGCCGACCTGTGTCGCGCTTGCTTGCGTGGTCGACACACCTCGCCACTTCTACCTGTAGCGACGTGCATGTAAACAAAGAAGAACAAGCGAACAAGCCAAGAGCTGAGTCTAAAGGAAGCAAATGCATGCACCGCCAAGTTTCTGCGCTTAACTACCTATCAATACGTAAAACCCACAGACGGACGCATCAATGCTCTCGATGCCAATTTCTAACAGATGAAGGAGCTTGAAAAGATAACAAGCGCAGAGAGGAGGATAAACAAGTCGCCAAATCCACAAAGCACGGAAAGTTGTCGTCGATAACGCACCATTACTCAGTGGTGTTCGGTAGGTCGCATGTACCCCGTGCTTATGAAGCGCTTTTGAAGAGAAGATATATAGTTCGGATCAAGCTACTCTTTGCTTTCTTAAAAACGTTCCTCGATACATGGTACACACTGGACGAGTAAATGCCTGCCGACCGCATAGACATGTTGGAGATCGGCTCGTAGTCAGATGTAAACATCTTAAATACCATTGGCAAGCGAATTTATTACTCAAAAGGCACCAATGCTGTCTTGAAGCAGTTACGCGTGCTCTATCGTGCCAGAGGGCAGAACAGCTACATTCAGCGCTACCGAAGTCTTGTCTGGTCCGGCGCGATCGTTGATCCTGCTTCAGGTTACACACAGGACATCTTAAGAAAATTGTAAATTAAATTATTAAGACTTACGCACATATCACTGCTTTTAAAAATAAATTTGTAGAAAGAAACATTTATGCACTTACAGAGGCTGAAGCTAGATGGGTGGTTATACTCGACACTTAAGAGCTATTACTTCGAGTAGTTCACGTGCAGTCCGCGCTCGATCACGACTGCAAATAATCGACGTTCTTGACATGAGCTACCCATAAATCGTACAATTGACCTCAACGCGATCGTTGTCGTTTATCTTTCGTCTTGCAAGCCATCGTGCAATGAGCGCGTTGACCAGCTGCCTCAAGGCGGCGTACAACGCTGAGCAAAACAAAGATAAGTAGTCACAGTATCGATACTTTAAAGCACGACGTGCATGATGTGTACCGATCGTACGATGCGTCGGGAGGTAGGACTTTACATGGCATAGGGGATCGTGTATTTTCATTTGTCTGTGCCCTTTTTTCGGCATCAATAGAGATTTTTACAATGTCCCAAAATTGTAGCCGCTGTACGCGATTCAGGAGAGAGCAGTAGTATGTAGGGATTTGTCTGCTGATCATTATTTTGTTATTGTTGGTGTTTTATTGAATGCAATAAGAGCTACTCGAAGAAACACTTTGGTGTAATTTTCTTTATTCGATTTTTTTTCTTGAAAAAAAGTCGAATAACTCAGCGAGCAGAAAGACTTGCTAAATACTAAAATTGACACATTGTTTCTGCATAAAACTAAACACTCCGTGACTAATTGAACTATACCCCTTTCAATCATACATTCCCCGGGTGACCTCAATGTCCGCATACCTCCTCAGGAGGTACTAGGTCAACGATCATCCTGCTATTTATGCCTAACGAATTTTTACACACCGCCGTCCTACACATAGCACGCATCGCCGCGTCAGTCAAACCCATCCAAGATCTGAAACTTTGCAAGCATGTACAAAATCTAAAAGCAACTGATTGGTATTGTCTTCGTTAGCATATTTGTAGGGTTTCTTCTTGGACGCAACCTTGCAAAGTGTCAACTTGACCATCTTAAAATGACCCCACGAATGAAGTGCCACTTCAGCTCAATGTGTCTGGTTGTTCTGCTGTAAGTAAGATCCGTACCTAAATGGATTGCATCCCAGGACAATTGCAGCTAGGTCTTTATTTCGATTTTCACCGATACATCCACATTTAGCATTTTCTCAACCAAAATGTTTTGTAGACCTGTGGCCTTTTAAGCCGACCAGTGCTCAGCATTTAAAATGGACAGACAACATCCCTTTCGGTCGTGGGGCCCATGCAATAGCCCTTCCCAGCTAAACTGCTGATGTATCCAGCCACGCTGTTTCCTTTTTCCGGTTCATTTACCTAGCCACTACCACAATAACCCTAAATTGAAAGTTCATTTTTTTTAGCTATACCCATCAAAGTACACTTATACACAGATTCTTAGGCTGGCTTACCGAAGAGATACTCCAGAACCTTCATTACTGCTCCACAATGTTTACGAGTCCGTTTGCCGACAAAATTGCTCAGGTATCCAGCGTCAAAAGAAAAGTTTGGTATTGAGCTCATATCTAGGCACATTAGTCTACCTATAGCACCCCCGTTGTCAAACTCCTAAGAACGTTTATCTTTATCGCAAGCATCAATCTCTGAACTGATTCCTGCAGAATGTTTATCTTTATCGCAAGCATCAATCTCTGAACTGAATCCTGCGGAATTTTCTATTGGAATGCGAGTGTCACTCGCTACACTGTTTTGTGCAAGTATATCTGGAAAGTACTTTTATCTACAAGACATTATTTTTTATACGTTCATTGTTCGATCTCAACATCTGAGAGCAGCGATATTAGTGACAGTTTAATGAACTACAGCAAATTAATTGTATTATCACCGCAAGAGCAGCTGATGTTGACCGAGAGTTGGATGCTAAGTCTTCGATATTACCACAAATAGATAGTACAACATTTTTTTTGTTACGTTTGCAATTGTAATGCATGCAATGGATGGACTAATAAAATTTGATATTGAGAATGAAGACACAGAAATATAAAGACGTTCAGAAAAATGACATGTTATCTGTTCTGTATACGATGAGAATGACGCTTCTAAATGGTTGGAGAATTTCTTCGTCTCTGATCCAAGTAAGCCTGCGACCGACGAGGCCGCGGCAAAGGTCGATGAAGTAGCGAGTGATAACGCAAGTTCTCTAGCAGAAGCGACGACGAAAGATTGAGGTATCTGGAATGAGAGTCAAGAAAATCGTTATTCATATGTAAATGAGTCCAAGCGATCAGACAATTGTGTTATCGTCTCCAGAGATGACATCGGCATCCTAAACCCAGATGGGCTGTAACGGGGTAGCCCGTTACATTAAATTGACACTGAACGGTGTCTACAGGCAGATTATCTAGCATGATAAAATTCTACCAATATTATCCGGGATTCTTATATTGAAGGAATAAGCTCTCCTTCAAATAAGATTCATGCAGTGCTCCAAGGGTTGATATAAGACATTTTAACCATAGATTGCCACCAATCGCTGCTAGACGCGCGCATTGAGTGGTGAGCAGGTTGCCGCCATGCGACGACGTAGCTTAACATAGTTAGATAAAGACTGAAGTTATATTGATAGCTTAACTGCATTAAATACAGTTCTCTCTTTATTCTTTTTCTCAAACGAGTCGTTTAAGTAGGTTAACTTCCTCCGCACGTACTAGTGTACGTGAAGTTTCGTGGCACCAAAACAAAGGGTACCCCGTTACACCTGGTAGCACTTCGTATTCCGTCCAACGACTACTTAGTGTCCGTCGAACATGAACATGTTAGACGTAGAAGACGACAGCTTTCACGTCACACGTGGAGGCTACTCCCCTCTGAGTGACTCAGAATTAGAGGTAGTCGGCCGCATGGGTGTTGAGTGTGCTCATGGGCGAACCCGCTATCAGTGGTATGTTGGAGTCTCTAAGCAGAGACCAGCGACATGCTGCTATCAAAAAGTTCCTACAAGGGGAACGTTTCGTCGAATGACAGAAGATAGCCTTGCTACAGCAGCAAGGTTCTCATCAGTCGATGGGCGGACCGACGCACATGCGTCGACCCGAAACCTTGAAGATTGATATCTCAGGGTGTAAGGGATTCGATGAAGATTCCCTTTTGAGATGGTTCGTCAAGTTAGACGATGCCACCAGAGCCCGTCACATCTAGGGTGACGGGATGCAAGTCACCTTCGCCCTGTCAAATTTGATAGGACGAGCAAAGACTTGTGTCTTAGGGCTCAATCTGCACGACCCAAACGTGTTTGAGTCGTTGGAGATCTAAAATTCTCTACTCAAAGAAGCGTTTGAGCCGCCAAGAGCCGAATTCAGAGCGCCTTCTGCACTCTTAAGGCTAAAGCAAGGTAAGCGCGACGTGCCCGCTTACGCACAGCACCTGCGCTACCTTGCGAGTAGCGTTACGGAAAACTATGTTGATGAGCACACGATCATCAAAGTGTTCATCTACGGCCTTGTGGATGGGTCGGTGAAGACCTACATGTTCCGAGAGGACTTCCATATGCTGAAAAATCAAGAGCGTATGCGTAACAAGATGACTTCAGCCTGAGACAGTCTCAGGCTAACTCGTCAAACTACCGTCCTACGAGACGACAGGAAACAGGAGACCCCGAACCAATGGACCTCTGTCATATTAAGAGCGAGTACGCTCTCTGAGTCACAAGCGAACAGCAAGATGCCATCACTGCCAGAAGATTGGGCACTACGCTAGTGAGTGTAGAGTCCCAAACACCGCAACACGTCCAAAGACAGGACGTGATGAACGCCGTTGGCCAAGGAAAGGTCCAAGGCGCGGGTCCTACCATGTTGGTAAGCCGCAACAGCAATTCGGACCGTAAAAAAACCGATAGGGTCAGTAGGGGCGGAGCACCCTGGTGATCCAGCAACGTCAAGAGAATTTGCAGGACTCTTGACGAAGATTGATCATAACACACAGTCGCTGTGTGATACTGCTCCTAGTGATGAGGAGTCTCTCATCACTTTAAAGATTATAGTAAGAAGTGGAATGTCACTTCGCGCCTTAGTTGACCGTGGGGCGTCAAACAGTCATATTCGACGTCAGTCGCTAGGGGATAGTAGGCTCAACTATGTTGAGCGAGAGTTCCCTCCAACGAAGATGACAGTGTGCCTTGCTACAGGCGCATCCGTAAGCGTGAACAAACGTGTAGTGGGAATCCACTACACGCTAGAAGGAAGGCAGTACAATGTTGACTTCATCGTAATAGATTTGGATGACAAATTTGAGGTTATCCTTGATCTGCCATGGCTTGAAAAGTACCAGCCTTGAATCGGCTGGCAGCATCGATACGTGAAGATGCCTGCGTTTGTTCATCGGATGGCCATCTGTTGAACGTCGTGGAGCGTCCACAAGCATGTGGATGTACTGCGATTGAGTGCGATGGCCTCAATTGTAGTACGATCGCTATAATGATTGCACAAGATCACAGTGTAGAAGGTCACTGCACTGTTGGACCATCTTCCGGCACCTGTGTAGAGACACAGGCTGCGCCGAAGGCTCACCACTCGAAGAAATCGAGTGGACTAGAACACGGATGCACACCAAAAAGGATGCATTCGAGAAGAGCCATTAGTGTTGTTCAGGATGAACAACACGTTGAACCGAGATCGGCTATCAGAGAGTCGATCGTAGAGTAAGCCCGATTGACGGAAAGAGAGTCGATCGAAGAGGACGTGACTGTGGTAATGCACCCACTGACAGTACACGTATTAGAAGAAAGCTCCAGCGTTCCTGAGAGTGATAACTCCCGAGAGATTAATGTTGAGGTGTTTGGTCCCCAACCACCTGCGGATGTGTTTTCCCGTAAAAACACAGAGATAGTAAATGATTTGGTAAATGACGGATCGAGTGTAGGCGCTTATACACTTGATCTGTATACACACCCGATGTTTAATTTGGAGGTTATCAAGTTGACAATGCTAGAATCTAAAGTAATATTTGCGAAATCTACGTAGTGACAAGATCAAACGGATCTGCATACTCGTCACAGAGGACGTGTACGTTGCCGACATTCGGTCGGCGCAAGTATTTACTGAGAACGAACGGGTTTCCAGTAGCACATCGATGGACGAGAGTGTCCTTGGTAAGAAGACCCGGATTGAGCGATACACGTCTCAATATTGGGAGTCTCTAACGACGAATCCTTTGTATGAGGATTTGGGTTGAGTTTAAAGATGTTTCCTCGGAATCCATGCCATGCGAGCTGCCCAAGGACAAAGGCAATCGGCATGAGATCGAACTGAAACCCAGTTCGAAGTACTGTGTCATGAAGCAGTGGCCACTGCCTCGTGAAAAGGTCACAGCAATCGACAAATTTGTTGACGATCGCTAGGCTGCTGGTCACGCGAGGTAACCAACATCCCCTCACAGCTCTTCGACCTTCTGTGTGTGAAAACCCACAGAAGGGTGGCGGATAGTGCACGCGTTCAACAAATTAAACGGCTGCAACGGTACCGGCTCGGACGCCTGTACTAAGGAAGGACGTCATCATGGATGGTAAGGCAAAAGTACCACCTTTTCGTCAATGGATCTGATGGATGGATTTTATCATATTCTCATGCGTGAACGGCATCCCGTAAACAGCAGTGAGCACCCCCGGTGGTATGCTGTGAGAGTGGATAGTGATACCGTATAGGATGAGTGACGCCTCTGCAACATTCAGCAGATAAAGTACAAATCTGTCAAGATCGTTGCGAGACTTTGTGCCGAGTTATTTCGACAATGTCTTCATCCATAGAAGGGCTATGAATAGAAAGACAGACGTGGATGTTCACATATATTATCTGTCTAGAAGGTTCTTATTCCTACGTGAGAGTTAAAACTGCTCGCAAACCTCAAGAAATGCATTTTTACTTTGAGCGAAATACTATTTTTAGGCTGAATCGTGGGTAAATTTGTAGTACGTCCTGGTCCGTAAATTTGCTTGGGGTTAAGTTACTGACTTGTTTCATTCAACTACTAACGCAACACCACCGAGATGGACGTTGGTATCTCTCATTTTTTATAGAAAAAGGGTAGGTGTTCAGGGAGTGCTGAGTGTCAGCACTCTTTCGGGCTTTTAAATAAGCTAAATGATGTGTAAAAAAAAAATTGCAGACCAGGACAGACAAATCCATGTGATCTGTGACGCCATCTATTATGCAATCGGCTGCGCTTATGCAGTCCGTTTTAGACGGTGGTGATTGCGTCGTCTGTTATCAATAGCGTCAGCTGTAAGCAGCTGAGCGTAATCACTCAGTGCATGACATGGAACTCCTTGCCACGAAGCGCGCACTGTCGAAATTTCGCGTCTATCTGCTAGAAGGTAGGCCGTTCTTACTTTGTACGGACCATGCATCATTACAAATGACAATAAACAGTCCAAACACCTTGCAACGAATATCGAGGTAGATGTCCTCTTTCGCGGAGAACAACCGCTCCGTCGAGTTTTAACCAGGAAGACTAAATGTCGTTGCTGATGCTCTTTTGCATCGGCTCGATTTTGAGCCGATTGCTCAACCCAACAGTACGGGTGATTCCACTATTGCGGCACTGTCAGTGAGTGTTCCGTCGTCTAATTTGCTCAACGACGTGTGAAAAGCATACACGAAAGATGGGTCTCTTCTGCGATTGATGGATTATGTATATATTCCATGCAGTCAAGCTTTGAAAAGCTTGACGTCTCAATACCAGTCTTCAACCGAACGTTACATGGTTCGTGATGGACTGCTGTACTAAACAGCAGTCATAGGCGATACACCTCGTGTCGTCGTTCCCGCTCATAACGATTTGCGTTTGCGCATCATGTATGATTATTACGATACCCCAGCAAGTGGGCATCGCGGTAGAAAAAAGACTTACCTCATGGTAAGTCGCAACTTCTACTGGCCCCGCCGGAATGAGTTTGTGGAAAATACATTCGCGCTTGCAAAGTTTGTCAACTGGTGAAGCCTAGCCTTTCATCCCGTGCACCCTTGCAGCATCAACCGATTCCCCCAGAGGGCTGGCAGTCCGCATCGTTGGACTTCGTCTTTGGGTTCCTCAAAGAAGCACACAAGAATACTGGTATTCTTGTGTTGGTTGATCGGTTCAGCAAGATGGTACGTCTTGTTGCTGTACTGGAGTCAATCACAGCCCAGGTCTGTGCGCGCGTCGTCATCGATAGTATATTTCGACTTCACAGGTTACCCCACGAACTCGTGTCTGATAGGGACCCCCGCTTCACAGCCGAGTTCTGTTAATCCGTGTTTGTTCAATTGCAACACGTTTGACGATGTCAACTTCTGACCATCCAGATACATATGGTCATCCGGAATGCGTCAACCGCGTCCTCGAAGATATACTTCGAAAGTTTGTCCACTCGTTTACGAGCTGGAGTGAGTTCTGCCGATGGCGGAATTTTCCATCAACAACTCGGTGCATGCGACGACAACGCATGCACCGTTCTTTGCAACTGGTCTAAGCCATTCACGTTTACCCGCCTTCTTAGAGTATGACTCTAGTTTAGGGGAGGGGTGGACTCTCTCCAACAAAAACCGATCTGTTTCTTGCTTATCACCCGTCGACAATGGTGTCGACGTGATGGATGCCAATGTAGATGCGATCGATATCGATAATGATGATGACGATGATGCTGGTATTTTTCACATCTCCTATGACTGCCAAAGTGAGGACGATGACACCCTCACTGGTGAAGACAACGTTCTTTTTAGCAGTGCACACGAAGCGAACTGCTGTTGACAAGGATGAATTAGCAGAGGAATTTCTGCTGACTCGCGTTGCGCTTGTCTGCTTCGTTCAAGACTCTATTGCAGATGCACTGGACGGACAGAAGAGAAACGCAGACAAACATGGAAGATCAAATCTTCTTTTATTTGATGAAGAAGATTTAGTTGTACTGCCTACAGTAAACCTACCGAAACACGCAGTAACAAACGTGGGTAGCAGTAAATTACTGCTCAAGTACATCGGTCCATTTCTTGTGTTTCGCCAAATGGGCAACGCAGACACGATTGAACTGCCCCGTACGACGCGTACGCATCCTACGTTTTACGTCGGTCGTCTCCGCTTGTACTATCAGTACGAGCCTGTTCGAGATGCGGAGAACACCTCCGCGGTCAAGAGCCGAGACCACCTTCGAGTGGTCCAGTTTCAACTAACCAGTCTGGTCGACTAGCGAAGCGACCTGCTCACGCAGTTAAGCGATGTATTAACTAGCTGCAGCCAGCTCGGCACGAAGAGAACGAGTCGAACGTTCGTTCTCAAGTTGCGCAAACGCAAACGCTGCACGATCGTTCATACGAGTGTGCGCTAAGGAATTGTAATTATCCTTTACAAGATCCTCACGATCATAACGCCGAGTCCGTTCGTGAGCCATGTCATCTTGGAACTTTTCTGCTACACTGATCAGCTCTTGCATCAAGCTGATTCGACCCTCGAGCCGGATCAGGTGTTCCCGCCGCCACCACATCCTTTGGTGTACTCAGACGGTGGTCTACGCTTTCTAGTGAAGCGTGTTTTGAGACACCGTGACTTAAATGGCGTCCGGACGAATTACCTCGTCCGCTGGCGTGGCTATCTTCCGGCGTGGGACAGCTAGGAGCCTCGTGCCCAGCTGATTATTGATATCCTGGGTCTTTTTGAGCAGTATGACGTGACCCATTCGCTGTGTTCGAAAAATGGCCGTCGGAAAACGACCTCCCCGAACGCGAGTGCAGGGATTGCAAATTGTTAATCACTTCGTCTATCTAATTAGATTCGCCTTCCAGTTGGGAACTTTAGGGAGGTAGGCGCACCTAGGGGCACGGTCAAAGTTGTCCGGGCAACCTGGACACGGATCACCCCACGAGAGACAAGCAAATTCTGCCCCTCTTAATAGTCGGTGCAACTTGTATCATATCCTGACTGGGTTCCGTTTCTTAAACCTGGTGCGAGCTGCATTAAGTTTATCGAGCCAGGCCTCATGGCCAATGCACTCAATGTTGTGGATGAGGGCATTCCGTCCTTGCACCAGGGCCTTTCAGTCTTGACCACGGCTACCATTGTACCACCGATGTTTAAATAACGCATCGGTGAAAAACTCTTCCTCAGCACGGACAGTTTCCGTGCTGGGATTAGGAGGAGAGATCCTACTACAGTCGAACGATGGGATTCGTTTGGTGGTCATTTTGGCCACTCGATACAACTCCTTGGATAGTGGCATTCAAGAAGACTTCACATGAGGAGCATGAGCCAGGAAATTGCATTCCATGGCCTATTGAGTAGTGTCATCTTGGATGCTGACACCGGAAGTAGCTCATTAATGGTCCACCCATTTTTCATAAGTAGTTTTGATTCAGTTTGCATGTTACTTAAGTAGGGGGTCTACTTCCGAAGAAGCGGAAGGTTCACGTCACATATTTAGCTGGTTTAATGGGCTTGGTCCCATTATCAGCCATTAAGATATAGGCACGTAGATTGAGTGGTTCCCATGAGTCCAAAGGAACCATTCGTCCTTAGAATGATTCAAAAGACAAAAATGTGAAGAGAGTTGAAAATCCTTAATACCTAAAACTTGGGTCTAGGCTTCCTAAGCATCGATTTAGTAAATAAGTACGTGTTATTCTAGCCCCGTTACAAGTAGTAGCACCGAGATGTCCTTCTCATGCCCGAGTGTGAGATAATCGATTCGTCGTTATTTGACACTCCAGACGTGAGTCTAAGGCATTCGACTTTTCCCCATCTCACTGTTGTTGAGTGAGTTGCTTCAAATCGCGTCGCGGCGATATTTGGATAACCATTCGTTGTGTCACTGATGAGCTCAGCGACTCCTGATGAAAAACAGCTCATCATACACCACTTCATGGCTTTCGATCTTCCCGACTTTTAACCGTCGAGGTTTAACTTTTTCGCGAAATTCACGGAACGATGCCGTGAAGATGGAGATATCCGTCTACTCTGGCGAAGGCAAAGAATTCTTGTCGCTGTCGCGTTGGTTCCGAGAGGTTGACATATCTATCGCCTCAAGACTTCTCAAGGCTACTCAAGCGAAGGCCAACTTTCTTTTTTTCCGTCGTACCGGGAAAGACAAGGAGTAGGCGTTGGGTCAAATCTTTGTGATCGAGTATGCGTTCCCACTCTGGAATCTATCCAGCGTAATCTTTGACTCGACTTCGAGCCTTCACAAGAAGTAAGGCTGGTGCTATCAAGACGCCTATCCTTAAGACAGGGCAAGACGGCCATGCGCGACTACGTGAAGATGGCTCGGCATCTGGCGTCGTACATTAACACAACTATTATGGACATGTAGACACAGCTAAACGTCTTTGTTGGAGGTTGCGCGAGGGGCCTACTCGCTTGTCGCTGGATCGCGCGGAGCCTGCCACGTTAGAGGAGGCTTTCGCTATCGCCCTCCGTGAGGACTTTATAGTCACCTCATCCTGCACCAAGCCTTCGGTTGTAACCGCTGTCAGATAAGCGGGTCCGGAACCCACGGGGATTGATGCAATTAAGTCGTCGGGTGACCGACGACGCGTTGTGTACTACGAGGGCGACGTCCATAGCGGACGTCAGATGATCGGCTTTCGATGTCGAAAGCCAAAACATCGCGCGGCTGAAGGCCGTGCGCTAGCACCAATGTCTGTGCATGCGATGGACGCCTATCATGAGAGAGGTGTTCCGCACACACGTCCAAAAAACGGACGAGACCAGTAGATGCAAGGCGCCCTTCTGGTTTGGAGGTAGGACCAGGTATATTGGTGGCGGGCTGACCTCCCGGACTATTTGTGGTGCTTGCACGGTCAAATGCCACCACTAAGAGTAGATAATCGTGCCTGATTATTGTCAGTGTGCATGTCGCCGGTGTATGACGACAACTACGAGCGATCCTAAATTCAGGAGCGACAAACAATTTCTTCCGTGAAACTTGGTGTCGTTGCTGCCACCGAGCATTCAGGTCCACGAGGGGCCTGGCCAAGTTGTCGTCAAGCTAGCGGAAGGTAAGTTACGCCGCGTATCGCGGCGAAAAGTGTCGCTCCCGTATACGTTCGACGTCTTTCGCAGCAACGATAATTTTATGGTGATTGAGATAAATTATGCATTCGATTGCATCCTGGGCGTGCCATAGTTGGCACGTTGCAAGTCCCAGATTGATTGGTTAGCAAGAGCAGTAAGATGTTGACGCACGTTCGACGTCAGCAAAGTGATGAATCATCTCTTGGTACCCTCAAGTGATTGGGCAAACGTCGTGGTCGTGGATCGTGATTCCACGACCCAGGCGGTGCACAGAGCAATCGATGGCTCTCTGTGCACCGCTTGTGCCGTTATTATACACGCAGGTTACGATGTCTCCTCGCTTTGCAGCGAGCAAATAACGCAGATGAGCAGTGCCTTTCGTTCAAGGATGACGCAAACGGGCAGTGGCTCCGGTGCAAGGACAACGCGGACGAGCAGTGGCTTATGCATGAGGGAGACGCGGTCGAAAAAGGGTTCCTGCACGAGAGAGCAGTGGTCGAACCGGCGTTCCCACCTGCATCTTTTGTGGCTTAGCAAAGGCTCCCACACAAATTAAGATGAGAGCGAGTTAGAGCTCGTCACCCAGTGCGACGTGGACGAACAGGAGTCCCCCGTCAGAGCATGATGGTCAAACAGGGGTTCCTATCATTAATCACTGTAGTTGAACCGGGGTTCCCACATGGCAAATTTGTCGTAGAGCAGGGGCTTTAACACAGGGTTGCAGCGGTCGATCAGAGGCTCCTGCTACACGCGTCGACGGAATAGTATGAGTTACTCCCGTCACGCACTTTCGACATCCTAAATGAGGACATCCAATGTCTAAAGGGAGGTAATGGATTGGCACCTAGCTGCGGATCTCCAGCTTCGAGCATGAACTCGAAGCAATATGGGGATACAAGCATCAAAATTACAGCGTTGGAATGCGTCCACGCTGTCGTGTACGTGGACGGGAGTCCGCAAAGGCGCCATTGCATTGAATTCAAGAGTCTACCTCGCGACGCGTCTTCGATTACGAGGCTTTTCAAAGCTCTCCCCTAGAAGAATTTTCCACTGTGAAACCACAAAGGGAGGCACGGTAGAAAAGGTTGCCTTGGTCCCTACTGAGGTGGCCCTGAGCTAAACGAGGAGCACATGACGCGCCCTCGAAGCGCTGAATCATAGTCAGCGCGCGAAGAAAATTCTTGTATCGCATACAAGGGGGGCTCTGTGTGCGGGCCGGTAACCTGTCTATGAGATTGCTCGTGAGTACGCAGACATTCCTTCCGGGAAAGATTCTGGCCGAA